>OX940799.1:52869808-53469808 GCA_954870605.1 Acer campestre | reverse complement strand
TATAAGCTGCCAATAAAATTTCCAACTTTCCCCGGTTTAAAACAAGTGCGTGAACTATCCGAGGGACCTATTACCAGTGCAAAGTATTTACGAACTTCAAATATTAAGTTCACACATAACTTTTAGAACTTGAGTTGAGGGGAGGAAAATTCAAGGAGGTTGGGGGGCGGAAGTAGAGCTGAGAGAGAGAGAGAACCATTTTTCATTGCTTTTGCTGGACCCTTATCCTAGGCAATTTCAGGTCGACAACAATAACGGAGATGTTGTCTTGACTATAAGCATCAAGAGCATACTTGACGAGACCTTCAGAAACAAAAGAAGCTGGACAGGAAGAATTATCATCTGATTTTGGTCGCCTATGATATTCTCTCAATTCTTTGCAAGCCAACTTTATAACATCATCATTAGACAAGACATCCCATAGCCCATCACTTGCCAAAACCAAAAATTCGTCATCTGCACTCCTAGTCGTTAAAGTAATTTCAGGCACTGGAATTATATATGGCTTCAAACTATGATCACCTAAGATTCAAACATACACCAAATATACAAATTATATGTCTAGAAGCGATTAAATAGATGGCAAAAGCAAAACGTAGAAGGCCATAATAGGACTAAAATACCGCAAATTATAGAATTTCAATAAATATAAAAAGTTAAGCTGGAAGGTATGTACAATGAATTGGAATCTAATAAAAAAACAAATGACAGAGAGTCGATTGAAGGCTCTGGTTTGGCAATTTGCTAACATGACAAAGAATATACGAATACTTAAGAAAAATCAGTTGCTCATGTCGTGGATATTAAAAGCGATAGGATAAAAGAGAAATCTATGTACAATGAATTGGAATCTAATAAAAAAAAATTTGAATGTGGCAAACATTACAAATTCAAAACAAATGACAGAGAGTCAATTGAAGGCTCTGATTTGGCAATTTGCTAACATGACAAAGAAGACACGAGTACTTAAGAAAAATCAATTGCTCATGTCATGGAAATTAAAAGCGATAGGATAAAAGAGAAACCTATTGCTCTTGTCATGGAAAGAACCCCCTCCACCCTTAAACAGTAGCCCCATTCCACAATTATGCCTCCCCCATTGGTAATTCTTGCTACTTCATCTTGTCTATTTAGCTGCAAAACAGGCAAAACTCAACTCCAATGGGTGAAAGAGATGTGAAATATATCTATCTATATACAGAGAGAAGGTGAGAGAGAGAGAGAGAGAGAGAGAGAGTCATAATCTAATTCAATGTTGGACTTCGCAGAGTATAAATCCAATAAAAACAACTAATTTAGCTCCAGGTTACATGATTCGGCCTTGAACTTGTATGACTAACTCTGATGCTGCAACAAACTATTAAAAATGATGTAATTCTAAATTACAAAATAAAAATACTAGCAATCTTACTTTATACATTTAGAGTGAAAACTAAATTTTCACTATGGAGTCATAAAATCTATAATGGCTGCCTTATTAAGATGTCATAGAATCTCAGAGGAGAAATTTCTTAAAGACTACAAAAGCAAATGGTGTAAAATCTATATAAGACTCAGACAAATTTCAGTAACACCTAATAAATTTATATATTGATCCGTGAACTACTTAAACCAACAGATAAAATAAAATTTAAGAACTTGAATCAACTAGACTTCAACAGAACCAGAATTTGCATCTTAAAGATATTGTGCATGTATTCAAATTCCATCCAGTAATTGACAAGAGCAACACTAAGCTCAAATCTATATAAACATCAATGACAGAGGAACTCTCAAATGCAAGGCGCCAACAAAAGAACAATATAGCATAGATCATTGACTATCTAAAAAAAAATAAAAATTCTCAGAGAGCTTGAGATTGGCTAAATTAAATTGTATATTAATCCAGGAATAAAGGTGAGAAATCAAGTAAGATTTAGTGAGAGACCTTGTGATCTACAGTCAATGGGATTGCTTGTTTCCCACAGCAAAGGACAACCCTGGAGTCACCACAATTGGCAGCAATGATCTGGCAAGCTGACAGAATCACCACTGAAGCTGTAGATCCAACTGAAGCTGATGTCCTATCAATGAGAGCATCATCTACCCTCTCAAAAGCCCTGCACAATGCTACCTCCCATCTCCTACGCCAATCATCTATTCCAACTTCTTTCCCCCACTCTTCAGCTAACTTTATATGTAGCTCATTTGCACAATGAGAACTTGCCTGAAAAAATCAACAGTTCAAATAATGAGAAAAGTCCCCATATATTTGAGTGCATTTGCATTTACTGACCATTAATTATGTAAACCATTTGCTTTAAAAAGTTCTGTATCAAATAATAGAATATCTATGGTCTAAGATTTGTAATGTCGGTCGGGTCTGCGCATTAATTTTCTATTAGTGAGCTGGAAATATTTCAGTAGAATACCCATGTCAACCGATTTTGACAAAATGCCTACACAGTTTAAGTCAGTTCCCTTTAATTTACCTCTAGAGCTCTCCAAACCAATATTCTAAATATCTACAACTCCAGAAAATGAATTATCAACTGCACGTTGTGGAAAATGCAAGTACCATGTCAGAGTAAAATTAAAAAAGGATCTTCATTTTGGACTGTGGTTTGGACCTAGAAGCACTAATTTTGCACATGAACATTGATATCTTGTCCAGGAAAATCAATAAACATTTTTAAAGAGATTAAATTTAATCTGAACACTTACAACTAGAACAATTTAAGGAAAAATATTAATTACAAACAAAATATATTGTTTTCCTCATCCCCTATTGTTATCGCCTATTGTTTTCCTCATCCCCAATTCTTAGTGTTAGACATTTGATATTCATATCCAATTCCACAAAACTGTCTTTTTTAAAGCAAATTTGTTGAAAAAAGCCACTTCAATTCAAAAGATTTATTCACAATCAAGTCTTTAAGCATGATCTACAAATGCAATTTCACATGTATCATTTGCTACTCTTTCTAGCTCATGTACAAATGCAATTTCATAAGGTTCTTCATACTGAAATCTAGTCCAAGAAGATTGGTAATGTTTCTAGAAAAAACTATAGGTAAGTTGTATTTGATCCCTCTAATATTATTGTCCTTTATGAGACAAAAACAATACTACTCTAAATCATTCTATTAGACCAAGTATTCTGGTACGAACTTGAAATTATTTACTTAACTAATGTTATTCTAGAATAGTCACTTCGTGTCATTTCAAATTCTACATGTTAATAAATACTAACCGGTAATTATATCGAAAGATAAGATTCTACATCTTCTTCTAATACTTTGCCACAGAGAGTATAAAAATTATATGTGATAGATTCTTTCAATTAACAAATCATTTAAAATGTCATTCAAGGAAATAAGAGAGCAAAAAGATATACTTTTACTCTAAGGATGCCATTCACAAGTTCATACAAAAAAAGAAACCTAATGTGACTAACATCAAGAATCACTTCTTCATCAAACAATTAACTACTGATTTTCTATATTAATTAAACTGTTTGAACTAATCACTCTGAAAACTAAGGAAAATAAATTTCAAGAAACAAAGAATACTAACTTAAGCATCTTCATTGTCATAGCATAATGAGCCCTATGTTAGAGACTACATCATAGCCTACATGACAAATGTCATTAAAAATAACTTTCCCATGTATTTGTACAAATAGCATCCATGATTTTGATTGTCAAAAACCTGAAGCTTCTCATTGCGAACATGAAATTCGTAAATATTGGCTGTTTCCGATGATAATTTAGAACCCAAAATTGCCCTCCATAAGGCCATCCCTATCCCCCTATCTTTGTAATGCAGAAACTTCACACTATCACATCTCCTTCGACGAATCTGAAAACTAAATTGCACCAACAAATTCGTGAAGGATGGAGACTCTATAATGGAGCAAAAAAGGAAGTTCTCTTCATATCCAATCATAAAGCTTGTATATAACCGTTAATGCCAAAAAACTTGCTTTGGGACAAATGATGTTAATCATTGGGCACCCCCCAACTACCATAATAGCCTCGACATGATGCAAGAAAGTTTACGTTCACACATGTCTATGATATGTATTAAGTCACTTGACTCCAATAAACAATTAAGAATGTTACCTTAACATGTGCATCAAACAAAGGCTAGGCAACAAAGAAGATTATAAACAATCAAAATAAACTACTAGAATTAAAGAGAGGTAATAATATGTACCTAATCAACAATCAAAGCATGTGGAGAAAGAAGAAGAAAATAGACAACACGAAAGCTCGATTATTCATACAAAATTTTCTCAAATCCCCTAAAATTACCAACCATAGACTGATACCAACTCTGCAACTCAAACAGTCAAACATGGGGAAAGGCTTAATTTTTTGTTAAATGATCTTCATGATGACCCAAATGACTTTTCATATGTAATAATTTCAGCTAAAAGGCTAAAGTTATGATACATGAAACTATCTCTGTATCTCTTTCTATAGCAAGTAACTTTGTCAAATCAACAAGCAACTAATAGACAGCTTAGAGTATCATAGTAAACAAAAGAAGATAACTCAATTAACAAAATTAGTTCAGTTTAAATTTCCTAAAACATTTTAAAAAAATGAATCAAGGTACAAAACCTAAAAAATAATAGTTAAAAAAAAAGGTGCTTGTTGCATTATAACAAAGACAATCATTGTTCAAAAGAATTCAATGTGCAAGAATGAGAGTACCTTTCTGGTTTCTGGGTATTCTCTAACAACGATTGTAAGCTTGATTCCGATATTCCTTTACTTCCCCTCTTCATTTTCTCGGGAACCAAACAGGGGTTTCCGATACTGATTGGAACAGTGGAAGTGTTAAAAAAAAGTTCGGGGTCCAGAAGCCAACACAGAGACGTTGCGTTTAAAACTTCAAAGTGTATCGGTCTCACGCCACGTGGCGTGACTTTATTGGGTTGTGGCGACGTGGGTCAAAATTCCATCGTCACTGTCTCGGATCACACGCGCTCATCACGGTGGGGTGGGCTGATGTGGAGTCCAAACAATAAAAATCGAACAATGCAAAAGGAGAGCCCCGTGACTCCATGAGAGACATTCGCGTACATAGTCTCATCCTATTATACACGTGTAAATAAGACTACTAAGCTGTTACAATGTTAACCGACAGCTCCGGTCATAGTAGCCACGTTAAGGTTTACATGGCTCAAAAGCAGAGAAATAGGGGTTTTAGCACTTTTTTTGAGTCTATTTTGCACATGGAGCACTACTTTAATAACTTAATTTTAAAAAGTATTAAGTAAGTGATTTAAAAAAATGCCCTCAGTTTGCACATTTTCTTTTTAAAGTTTGCTGAGATTTTATCCTTTTATCTTCTTCATAGAGGTCTATTTAAAAGACCTCTAATGGAGGTCGAATATTATAATATTATCAATACATTTTCATTAGATTAGTTTAGTGGCGCTACGTTGACGCACTCGGGGGTCGAGGGTTGGGATTTTCGAGTAGGGAAAATGATGAACAGTAACTTAGTTTCTGAGACTTTTGAATGCTTTCCGAGACTTTTGTCCAAAACTTTTGAATGTTTTCTGAAACTTTATGTTTGTGTTCCGAGACTTTGTGATTGCTTTTCGAGAATTATGAGTTGTTGTTCTGTACTCCTCTGTTTCTGTTCTGTTTATCTTCTCCAACCCCAAATCCCCAACTCGAAACCCTTTGTTTTTAGAGAAAGTTACATACTTCATTTTTTTTAGAGAAATCAAAAGTTGCTATTGTGTTTGGTCGTGGTCGTTGACGGCGACGTATGCATGTTCATGGTCCACTATCGTCATCGGTGTACATGTGTTCGTTGATTGGTCAGTGTACATGTATTCGTTGATTCGTTAATTCGTTAGTTCCACTTCCATTGATGGAGGATTTTTAAAGAAAAAAAAAGGTGAAGAAGGCTACCGTGGGGGGCATTTTTGTCTGTTCACCATAATAGATGCTTTTTAAACATAAGTTATTAAAACGGAGACAATATTAAAAAGCTACCTCCAAAAAGTGCTAGAAATTTTCTGAACTCCTCAAAAGCTTGTACTGTATTATCTATTTATCTTTGACTTTATTAAAAATGGAGAGAAAATAATAATAAAAAGAGAGATAGAATATTTTTATTTATTTATTTTTAATAAATTTTTTTATTTGAAAACAGATTTAAAAAATTTTATATGTGTATAAACACATTCTTCTATAAGAATTATAATAAATAACGTTTAATCACAATTAATAACTAGCATTTGATCAGGTATGATAAAATGCTCTTATTTTTGGAATAAAAAATGAGAATTTTTTTTTTTTTTTTCTATTGATGATATAGTAACAGATGATAATATGTCGAGAAGATGAGGTTGGTTCGGTAGTAAACCCCTTACACTTACATTACGAGATTACGTATTCGAGGCATCCCTTTTTCAAAAAAATCCTAAATTTATATAATAGTGTAATATATACTTTAAAAATGGTAAAAATATATATATATGATAATTATGTTAGCAACCACTTTAATGGTGGACAAAAGTTACACATCCAATAAAAATGGTCTAAATTTTAAAATCGATTGACTCTTATACCATATCAAAACTACGTACACAATTGAAGAACTAAATTTAACACTTCAATGGTGGACACAAGTTACACACATCTTAAGATTGGGTGGCTTTGATACCATATCTAAAACCACTTGATTGATGAACTTAAATGTTAAATAAAAGACTAGTATGCATATGTGGACACAAGTTACACATTCTTGGAAGATCGGGTGACTTTGATACCATATCAGAAACCATTCGATTGATAAATTTAAATGTTAAATAAAGACTAGTGTGTATATGATTTAGTGATTTACAATTCAATGGCAGACACAAGTTATACTTCCCAAATAGAATAAAATAGTTTCGATATAAGATCTTGTGACATCCTAGATGGAATAAAAATAGCTTTGACATAAGATCTTGTGAGTTTGATACCGTATCAGAAACCACATAATTTGAGAATTTAAATGTTAAATAAAGAGTGTGAGTGCATATGATTTTAAAGTTATAGCTAGCAAATTGAATATGATATGACAAATTAAACAACATAAACAGTAAAAAAATTGGTGTGAGAAATATATAATGGGTTACCTGAGAGCCACCATGACCATCAAACACACCAAAGTAATGCACCGGTGACTTGACCGATGCATACTTACACGACGGAGCTGTACAGCCGCCAACTTCAATACAAGAAAGCGTCATGAACTCCAGGTAAATGCCGCATGTGTCTTCCATTGTCTTTCTAAGTCCTTGCTCCGAGGCCTCCCCAAATGTCACTCCTCGGTTACTCCTCCCAACACACTTCTTCATCACCACCCCATTTTGCTCCTTGTTGTAGTTATTATAAGTACTACTAGGATTAGAACCGGTGGCGACCACAGCGGCGGTGGTTGTCAAAGAGGTGTTGGGAAGGGATAATGTTTGTTCACGGGGTGTGGAGGATTGGTTGTTGTTGGTGTTATTGTAAGAGTTGCAATAATAATGGTCATCAGAAGTTGCACCCAATGGTGGGATATCACCTTTTTCAATAGTCTCAGAGATATAGGTGTTTCCGGCGGTGACCACAGCTGTGTAAGTGGTGTCAACAACCTCCGAGGGTATGGTATGTTGGGTAGTGGTGGTGGTGTCCTCATTGTGAATTAGGGTTTCTTCATTGAAAAGAGTGGTGTTGTAACTGTTGTTGGTGGAATAAATAGAGTCAAAATTATCCATTGGATTTTGGGTGGTGGAGACGGCGGAGGGGGAGGCCACGGTGGTGGTGGGGTTGTTGAGGGAGGAAGCTTCTTGGAAGAGAGTGAAGACAGAAATACTAGAGAGAGAGAGAGAGAAGGTGGAAAATATTGTTGTGATCAGAAACATGTATAACTGTAGAGAGAGTTGCAGCAATGTATGATTTTTACATGGCAACTAAACTAAACACAAGTAATGCTCTTGCATTGGCAACGATTTTTTCGATATTCGAATCAAGACTCTCTTGTGATGATCTCTCATCAGTGTATCCGATTCACCCAATATATACACAAAAGATGTGAAAATTCTACAAATTTTATGTGCAGATCAAATGATGTGGTAACATTCTAATCTATTCATTTAAATTGTATTAGATTTGTATGATTTAAATGAATGGATTGGAGTGTTGCCACATTATTTGGACACCAGATTTGGACACCAAATTTAGACAACGTAGATTGTTACAAATTTGAAGGGCATAAATGATAAATGGAAAAAAAAAGTTGGAGATGAATTTGCACAAACAACTAAAGTAATGGATGTTTAGGTTATGAAAGATTAATAAATTAAAATATTAATAAAACTAATTGAAATCATTTTAATCCAATACTTGTCACATATATGGATCATGTTTTGATTCAAATACAATTGTACAATTAATTATTTTCCCATATATATATATATAAATGAGTTATATCATGCAATTTTGCTATTAATGGGATTATTTCATGAAAACATTATTTATTCTCCGACAAAAAGAAGAGAGGAGATGATTGACAATGTAATATTGTTTTTTTTTTTTCTTTTGCAATAAAAAGTTCTTTAAGTTTTTTTTAAAAAGTAAAAAAATAAAAGGATTCAGATTCTTTGCTGTGTTGATCTAAAATACTTAAAGATACAGTAATACTCTATATGTAAAATTAATAAAAGTGAAAAATAAAAGAAATAAATCACAAATGCTAGATCAGCTAATTAATTTATTTTATTTTATTGAAAAGAGACTAAAAAATCAATTTAGTAGAGAATCCTCGTCTATAATAAAAATAGTCAGCGACTCACTGTGGGTGGGATTGTGGGAATTTTGGTGAATTTTAATTGGGAGGTTAATTAATTCTTTTAATAAAGTTTTGTTTGTCAACATTCAACAATAATATTTAGTGATTTGGTTCATTCTAACACTTGTCTTTGTTTGTTAAGACAACTGTCTTTCATGCAATACCCTATTTGACTATCCAAATTTAGTATAACCCAAAAAGATTTGTCAAATCTTTATCTTGCTTCCAATTTTTATGTAAAAATTAGAAAACCCTGCAAGCCTACTTAGTAGGATTGTTTAGAGTAGGATAGGATTGTCGATTTCAATTATTTCAAATTTTTAACGCAACACCACACTATTTGTCTGGTGGAAAGAATGCTTATTTATTACTATTTAGGTTCGACCACCATATATATTATATAAAAATAAAAACTAAAAAGAAAGATATTCACTAAAAAAAAATATCAATCTATTGATATGGTTTGTATAGAGCAAATAAATAAATATATAATTTAGGTTTTGGCTTTTAATCTGAACTAAACCCAATATTAACCATACAAGACTCAATTGATGTGAAAGAGAAAACTTCCTAAAGACACGGGTAACGTGTGGAAGTTGGTGTTATTGTTTAGGAAAGATTTGAAAAACTGAAGAAAGCTGAAGAATTGAAATCCGGTGGGAAGCATGGCTTGAACCAAGGTGCATCAACCGCGGTGTATACCGCAATCGATTCCAGTATGTTTAGCGCAGTGTAAACCGCTACGCATGGACCGCAGTCTTCTAAGCAGTCAATTCCAGTGAAGTAACCACGGTATAGAGCGCGGGTGGCCAACCGTGACCCAAACCGCGGTTTAACGTAAAAATGCGCAAAACGGGAAATCTTCAACTTAAAAGGAAAATGTAAACGGAAAAAGAAAAAGAGTTTGTCTTCGTGTAAAACAAGAAAGTCTTATGCGTAAAGGAAAAGAACTTTGCATAGAATAGGAAGTCTTGTGCGTGAAGAAAAGTGTTTCCTTGTAGGATTCAAACTTCTCTAGTACTCTAGTATAAATACATATAATATTTGTTTATTGAGAGTGGAGCAAAATGAAACATTGTAACATTAGAGGATGGGAAGATCCGGGGCCTGGGAGACCCCTGGTAATATCTATGGAGGGATCCAGGGAATATCTGGGGATTAAGAAAGAGATCCGTAGGTGATATTCAGAGGAGACAAGTTATTCATATATTGATTGGCTTATTTTGTTGAGTTTGTTTATCTCCAATAACAATAATTTCCCACTACAGACTTGGGCAAGACTTGAGGAGAGTGAATGTCAGTCTGCTCACAATAACCTAAAATTCTTGCAAATGTTTAAATTTGCTTCTTGGGGAACACATAAATTCTGAAATCGCCTTCAATATAACCTCTAGTTTTTCTTCTTGCCAGAACATCCATCAACGATTGTCTTTCCAGCTCCACTAAACTCACTTCACAGCAATCTCATCTTCTACTTAACTGCTGGTTCCACCAACAGCATTAGATTGACAACTCACTTTCATTATTTCCATTTCTCCTGAAAGATTCATAGTTCAGGCAAATAAGTATTAGGAGCTTAAATGCGCTTTTTTTTTTTCACATTAATTTGATCAAAAGTAAACTTGGCCATACCGATTAAGTTGTTACTTGTCTTATTTGAACATGTTCATTTTTTTGCTTTCTGCTTTCCTCATTGTTCCACGCCGGTTGGATTGCTCTTTTGCTTCCTCTTTTGAATTCTGATATGATTGTTCGTGGCTTTCCAAGAGCTATATATACGAAACAAAGTACATTAAGGAAAGACTACTGAGTTTTATCGAAAAAAGCTAACTAGACATCTATAAAAAAAACTTCCATGTGGTTGGATGGGAATAAATCAAAGAAGGCCGGTGTCTTGAACTTGCGATTTAGGTACAACGGAACATTGAGGAGGGCTGCAACCCCAATCTATTCTTTTTCAGAGCATTGAAACCATATAATAGAAGTGAAATCTGATGGCCCCATGACCACCAAACTGGAATTTGACCTTTTACATGAGTACATCAGCATTTGTTAATTCCTTCAAAGCATCGGTAAGAACTGATACTTATATTGACATCATTTTCTTGTAAACATAATTATTAAAAAGGCAAGGTAACTAAGAGAGTTAAAAACTTTTAATGATGGTATAATTCTGCTGAAGTTATAGCAAGGAGGATAAAATCCTATTTAATGACAAACCTTTTGGAAGGACAAAAGCTCCCAGAAGAAACAAGATGAGCAAAGAAAGTGCGCCACCACTGTGGACTTGAATTGAATCATAAACTTGATTGTTCGAGGGATTTTGTGAGTTGAGAAGCTTGTTCATCTCTAAGTTGTTTATCTCCTCCAACAACATTTCTCACTATAAGGCTGTGGTGTTGCTGCTGCGTTTGGCTGCTGTTGATGCTGTCGTTGTTGCTGTGTTTTTCCTTGTCTTCTGTTCGTTGGCAGCGGGTTGCTCTTTGGTTTGTTTGGTTCCGTTTTGTGTTTTCTCGGTTTGGGGTCTGCTGTTGGTGTTTGCTGTTCTGTTTTGTGGGTGCTTTGTTTGCTCTGCTGCGCTGCTGTCTTTCCTTTGTTTTTTCTGGTGTCTTTTTGGCTGTGCGTTTTGGTTGGGGGTTTTGGCTTTTGCTTGTGGTTCTGGTGTTTGTGCTGGGCTGGCTGGTTGTTGTTCCCTTTGTGTTTTTCTTGCCGTTTCGGCTGTTTTTTGCTGTTTCAAAAAAAAAAAAAAAAAAAAAAAAAAAAAAAAAAAAAAAAACATTTCTCACTATAAACTTGGGCTACAGAGGTAGAGCAAAAAATGAGAATTCTTTAGCAAATGCTAACTGATTGGTTTGATATATTTAAGCTTTGAAATTATGAAATAAGTTGAGAATCACAAACCGTAAGATTATCAACAAGACAGTGGTGAACCTCGATTCCTCTGTATTTATTCTTGTTGTGTAAGGTTGATCGATGTTGCTGCAATAAATTGAACATGGGGTAGCTGCTCCTTTTGAGGAACTTTTAACGGTTGGGACCATATTGGGTGCTTCCAAAGCGGACAATACGTATGTGTTAGATCCCATTATGAATCTGTAATTTTACAAGATAATAAGTATTGTTCTGGTAATTCTCTATTACATAAAGATATCGAAGACTCACATTTGTTAGGTTCTGAAAAAGCCGCACTGAAAACAACTCCATCATTTGTTATATGTCCCAAAAGAGCACACAACCTACTTGGAAGCATACCAGTTGGCTTGAACAATCTCAATCGTGACATTTGCCTCAATATCTAAGTATCCATAACCTGATCACAAGAACAACAACACAAGGTTAATCGTGCAATTTCACTGGAGCTTAAACAAGTCAATTCTGTTTGAAACCAAATCCTAAAAACAAATTCAATCAACTGAAAAGCAAGAGGTTTACCATCTTTTCATTGTAGCTCACTTCTTTAGGAAGTCTTAAATTCTGATATCACCTTCGATATAAATTCCAGTTTTTCTTCCTGCCAGAACATCCATCAATGTTGTCTTTCCAGCTCCACTGCCTCCCATTAGTGCAGTTACAACACATAAATGCTTCAGTCACTTCGTGAAGCAATTGTAGTCTGTCACTCTTAGAACTTTCATTTCCACCTGTAAAGTATCCTAACATTAGCTATGCATGTAGTGTAGTTTGCGATGCTTATGATGGGTGTGTAGATATATAGATTCTCACCGAGTGCATATCCACAAAGTAATTTACACTTCTTTCATTTCCTCTTATGCTATGGTTGTTTGTGGCTTTCCAAGAGCTATATATATGAAACAATTATATTAAGGAAAGACTATTGAGTTTTACCAAAAAAAACGAACTAGGAATCTATAATAAAATAAATAAATAAATAACATTGAAGAGAACAGAGAACCCCAGGAGGGTTGCAACTCCAATCCATTATTTTTAAGAGTCTTGAAACCATATGATAGAGGTGAAATCCAATGTTCCCATGACCACCAAACATGAATTTGACTTGTCACATGAAAATCAGTATTCGTTAATTCTCCTTATATTATAGGATGATTATTTAAAATTCAAGGTAACTAAGAGATAAAAAAAACTTTTGATGACGATATTATTCCGCTAAAATTATAGGAAGGATCATAAAATCCTATTTAATGACCAACCTTTTGGAAGGACAGTGTGTCTGCATTGTGGCCTAGAATTGTATCATCAACTTGATTGTTCAAGAGTTTGGTGAGTTGAGAAGCTTGTTCATATGTGAGTTGTTTGTCTCCGCCAATAACATTTCAGGCTATAGACTTAAGATACAAAAGTATAGCGAAAATGAGAATTCTTTAGCACAAATTTGTTTGATTTAAGTTTTGAAATTATGAAATAAGTTGAGAATCGCAAACCTTAAGATTATCAACAAGCCAGTGCAGAACCTCGATCCCCTAATGTTCATTCTTGTTTTTCAAGGCAGATCGTTTTGAAGAACTTTTAATGGTTCGCGCCATACAAGGTGCTTTCAAAGCTAACAATACATACGTAAATGTTAGTTCTCATTATGAATCTATAATTTCACAAGAGAAAAAGCATGTTGCATAAAGATATTGAAGACTCACATTTGTATCATGATCTGAAAAGGCAGCGCTAAAAACAACTCCATCATTCATTATTTGTCCCAAAATATGACACAGACTACTAGGAGCCATACCAGTTGGCTTGAACATTCTCAATCGTGTGTGTCATTTGCCTCAATAATTAAGTATTCGAAAACTGATCACAAGAACAACAGAAGGTTAATCATGCAATTTCACTGAAGCTGAATATCTAGGGTCAAAATAGAGAAGACTTGAGTTATATCAATAGGATTTCAGCAGCCACACATTCGGGTACTTTGATGTTAACAACAGAAGCTGCATGCTCCCACCAACATCTTAGATCCTGTAATTTAAAATATAGGTTTGCTCGATAGGCACAACAATATAAAGACTAATCTATAGACATGCATTTAATTTTAATTTGAAAATCAAACATTAATTGATTTAGTATATAACATACATATGAACACATCACTTCCATTTCCTAGAGAGATGCCTAAACCATCAGATCTTTAGTATATAACATATGAACATAATACCAACCATCAGATCTTCATATTTACAGCAGCTGCATTGTAACCGTAATTAAGATTGTTGCTGGATAGAACATAGGCGGAGTAAGTAACTATTAGACTTCTTATGTTATAAATTAAAATGTGTTGCTAGAATTGCATGCCTTTCAATTACAGCACTCCCACAAATGCCTAGAATATTTATTGCAATAAACTTCGTTATGTAGCTCAAATCAATGCAGCTTCTAACAATATCCTCCCCAACCTAAAAGCTCTATTTCACAGTCTATGATGCATTTTGAGCATCCATGCAGCTGGATTTTGTTTTTCTCTAATTTTGGGAACACCTGGAATAACCTGCAATGTTATTCGACTGGTTCAAATAATAAGGACTCATACCTCAAAGTATTCGACAACTTTATGGGAATTCTTGCCCAAAGATCCTGAGTAGATCACTTGTCCACCTCTTTTCATCTACAGCAGCTCATTGAAGGCTTCAAAGACATAGATGCTAGGCTGATGAAATGTGCAGCCAACTGTTCTTCCAGTATCCACTGTGTTCCTTACAGTCCTTGCATCATGCCCTGAAGTTGGTTCATCCATGAAAATGATTGAAGAATTGGCAACAATCCCCACTGCTATTGTCAATCTCTTCCTTTGTTCTGTTGACAAACCCGAGATTCCTGGAAGCCCAACTACAGCGTTTTAGATATTATTAAGCTCAACTAGCTCCATCTCTTCATCCACAAAAACCTGCAAAGCATATCCAACAAATCACTTTTGTTTGAAACTAAATCCTAACACCAAATTCAGTCAACAAATTAAATGAAAAGCATGAGGTTTACCGTCTTTTCAATGTAGCTCACTTCTGTTTTTGAGAATATTGAGCTCAACTAGCTCCATCAAGGATTCTTTTACGGTGACTTGGGGAGAGTGAATTCTCACAAATGTTTCTTGCTTCACTGTAACCACCAGAAATTCTGATATCTCCTTCACTGTAACCACCAGTCAGGACATCCATCAGTGTAGTTAGAACATCCATTCACTAACTCCCATTACCGCAGTTAGGACTCCAGGCCTAAATGCTCCGGTCACTCTCCCAAGCAATTGTAGTCCATCCTCTGTCACCCCGGTAGCTATTCATGGAATGTAGATTGTGATACTAAATTCTCACCAATGGCATGTCCACAAAGTAATTTACACCGTCAAACAACATGGATAATGGTGTAAATAGAAGAATCATTCCCTTATTCACAGCAATCCCATCTTCTATTTTATAGCTATCTTCACCAGCAGCAGCATTGGACTGACTACTCTCCATTTCTCCTGAAATATTCAAAAATTCGTGTAAACAAGAATGGAACTGTAATTCCATTTCCTAATGTTCATACTCTCTTGGCCATACTGTAGTTCTTACTTGTATTATTTGCACCTGTTGAAGTCTTTGTTTTGCTATTTGCCTTCCTCTTTGTTCCTCCCTGGTTGGATTGCTCATTTGCTTCCTCTTCTGAGATCATTGCTTGTGGCTGTCCAAGAGCTATACAAAGAAAACAAGTTAACTATCAATTTTAAGTGGTTGGATTGGAAATTAATTAAAGCAAGTGTCTTTAACTTACAATTTAGATACATAAGCGAAAAGGTGAACAGGATATTGAAGAGAATAGTGAATCCCACAAGGAGGGCTGCAACCCCAATCCAGTACCAATATTTCTTGGGGTCGACATCAAAATTTTCAATTGAATAGGACATCGAGGACAGCCACACCTAAGCTGGTAACATTGCCTGAGGCCTGAAAAGCCATTTCATTCACTTAGTGACTTCATTGGTGTGAAAAAGAAGTTATAGTTTCTTATGTTGTATAGTGAAAGTTGGACAAAATTACCTACCACTTCATTCACATCCACCTTGGAGAAAGGATCTCATTGTTTGTGAGGGCATTGAAACCATATGATAGAGGTGAAATCCAATATCCCCAAGACCACCAACAGGAATTTTACCTGTTACATGAATACAAGAAACTTGAGAATTATATGTACCATAAAGATGAGTATTACAAAGGCTCTATTTTCTTTTTAAGATATTTTCTTTTTAGGAGCTTAATGATCATACTTTTTTTGCCAAATTGATTAACCAAATTGAAGAAGCAAGAGTTTGATTGATAGTTATTGTCAATCTCTTCCGTTTTTATACATGAAAGAAGAAGAGTATACATATTACATAGTAATATTATATTACAGAGTTTAATTTTTGTTGAAACAAAATGATTCGTAAAAGAGAAGTAAGAAATTACCAGGCAAACAAAACATTTGACAGTTTAATAAATGATTCGTAATGTATTACCAAGAAATAACAATAGCAACTGAGAGAAGATACTAATATTACAACTGATTTTGATAGTTATATATTATTTATTTATTAAGATGGCATGATTGTAATTTTATATTCCCACTCTTCCCAAAGATGAGAGTCTTTAATTTGGGAAAGACAATATGTGAGGGTGAAAACGATAATGATGATCAAGTGTCAATATTAAATTAATTACCAATAATATTAACTAATTAACAAAATAATAAAAGAAGAAAGAAATTAATTACCTGCTTTCATTGATAATCAGGGGCAGTTTTGGATTGCGTTGGACGACGACGACTCCTCATTGCACTTCTCTATTTTCTTTTTTGGAGATTTTGAACCATTTCTCTCCTGATACAATTAATTCCGTGTTTGAGGGGGTGAATAGGCGACACAACTCGAATCCCATGACTTTATTTATTTATTCGATTTCTAATAGAATAAGGTGGCACATCACCTCTTAACGGAGATGATAGTGCACCTCCCTTCAACAGAAGTTGTGATGGATTCATGTCCCACAATGCACATTTTACAAGTATATGTAGAGAGTTTTTTTCTCGATTTATGAGAGTAGTTATCCGGACCCGCACTTATATTGTCTTATTTTAATTTGTATGTTTCGACAATCCTATTGTAATAGATGTAACTTATAATACTTTAAAAAGAAATAATAATAAGAAGGTGGGAAGCTTCTCATTAAAAAGAAAAAGAAAATTATAAGTTTTTCTTCCTCTCAACAAATAACTAGTATAACAACTAAACTATTGCATCTGGTGAAGGCTTATCTGGGTTGTCATCGTGCGTGTCGCCGGTCCCCATAATAACTAGTATAAACTAAACTATTTTTTTTTTTTTTTTTTTTTTTTTTTTTACTTCATTGAATTGAAGTTTAAAAGGGATAGTATCATTTTCCCCCCTATATTATGAGCTATTAGTAACTTTCCCCCCTGTATTTTGCTTATTGGTCATTCTCCCCCTTGACAGCAAATTTATTCGCCAAATACCCCCTTCCCGTTAACTTTTCCGTTAAAATGGGTAGTTGACTGTTAAAATGTTGTTGACTCGAAGGGTAAAATGGTAACTTACCTAAGGAATCTAAATGGCAATTAAATTGAAAGGGCAAAAGCGTAAAATGAGTAAAAAAAATTATGAATAAAAAATGACAATATTAAAGTGTGGGTGGGACCCATGCTTCCAATATTCAATGCCTCACTTTTATCGGTTTCTTTGTTTTTTTCCCCTTCACTATCGACACCTCTTTCCACTGTCACCATTGCAACCCCATCTTCTTCTAATTTTGCACCCAAAAAAAATCCATCATCACTAAATCTCTCTCTTCCAGAGCTCGCCATTTATGGCGATAGGCACATATTGGCGATTTGCGTTTCTCTTCTGTCATCTTCCTCTTTTCTTTGAAGCGCGACACCGATTGGGTTTCCATTTTCTTGGGTTTGTGTGGGTGTTAGAGAGAGAGAAGAGAATGGATCGATGGTGATTTTTGGGTTTGAATTTTTTGGGTTTTATTTTTGGTTTGGTTTCGATTTGTATTTTGATTTGGATTTCGATTTCGATTTCGGTTTCGATTTTAAGATAGGATTTGGGGGTTAGGGTTTTTTTGACTTACTGGGTTGATTTTCTTGGGTTTTTGTGGGTGTTTGAGAGAGAGAAGAGAAGCGATTTCAGCTTGGATTTGAATTTTGGTTTTCTTGTATTTGGATTTGGATTTGGATTTTCTTGTATTTCGATTTGGATTTCGGTTTCGATTTGGATCTTCAATTCGATTTGAAGATAGGATTTTGGGGTTAGGTTTTTTTTTTTTTGGGTTTTGAATTGGTTGACGGGTTTGTGGCGGAGAGTGTTGATAGGTTGCTGGGATTTTGATCGTTTTCTTTTCTTTTCTTTCAGCTGTTTTTGATGGTGTTATAGCCATGTATGAATGATTATTTAATTTGATTATCCATGTATGAATGCAAGCACTTAAAAGATGATTTTTGGCTATATGCAGTTGTGTTTGCAAAGTAAAATAGAAAGAATTAGTTGAATGAAAGTGTGCACTGTATTGGAGAAGATGATGTATTTTTATATTCTAAAAAATAGCCATTAGGTGTCCATTCAAGGGCACAACAGTAATTTCCATTCAAAGAGCACATATCAAGGGCAAAAGGGTCTTTAAGTCCACAGATGCTGTCAGAGTTACCTTTTTTAACAGAAAAACTAACGGGAAGGGGATATTTGGCGAATAAGTTTGCTGTCAGGTGTGAGAATGACCAATAAGAAAAATACAGGGGGGAAAGTTACTAATAGCTCATAATATAGGGGGGAAAATGATACTATCCCAGTTTAAAAATCATACATATAATATTTTTATAAAAAAATCAGACTTTTTCTTTTTATGCTAAGATGCGGAAACACGATGTAGTTTACCAAACAAGAAAGTAATAATCAAAGCTACTATTATACTATCCAACGAATATTATAATAAGAAAAAAATTGAACTATCTTAAAATTTTGATTCAGAAATTTGTTTTGTAATTTAGAAATAGAAAAGTTGCCTCAAGCACCAGCCGGTTGAGTTGGTTGTGTACCCATTTATTCCTATTTGTGAGCTAGGGATATCTAATTATAAGAGAAATTATCTGTTATGTTTGATTAAAACGTAAGTAACAGCAGACTTTCGATTTCTCCCCCTTTATTTGTAAAAGGATAGTGTTAATTCAAGGTACATGATAAAAAAGTAAAAAGGAAACTGAATCACTGTATTTATTGAAATAAGATAATAGATATAGAGATTGACTCTTTTTTTTTTTTTTTTTTTATTTAAGTAAGTTTTATGTTTTATCCCTTACCTTGGGCATATGCTAACATGCACTACCATTTATAAAATCAATAATGTTAAACATCCTACCTAAAATCTCACATTTTTCATCCCACTGCATATGGCATGTGAGGTGTCAAATTGTGAGTGGATACACATTAATAATGATTTATCTCACCTACCTCATGTATCTACTCACCATTTGACACCTCACATGTCACATGTAGTGGGATGAAAAATATGAGATTTTAGATGGGATGTGTAATATTACTGTTATAAAATTGTAAGTATATAGAGTCGAGAAACCTCTCCTTTATGGAGTAGGATAGTGTTAATATGTGTCCTCATGGTACATAATAAAATACTATAAAATGAAAGTTACACACTTCATTTATTGTCTTTAATTACAAAAATATAGAAACAAGACAATAAATTCGGTTTGACTCTACCCTTATTCAAATGCTTTGATAAGTCTATTTTATAATTAAAAACGGCGTAGTGTTAATATGTGCCCTTAAAACCGGAATGAAAAAAGAAAGATCAGAATTATCGGATTGTATTTTTGTGAATGATGAGAAGAAAGAGCGTAGTTGTTGGAATTTAATTACATTAAAGTTGAATGGTTGGAAGGAAGAGAGAGAGAGAAAGAAAAGACGCGTAAAGTAGGTGGCGCCACCATTGGACGGAGAAACCAAAGGTGGTGTGGTTGCGAGTGGCATCCACACGCTTTGCTTCTTCGGTATTCACCATCAATTTTTTTATTTTATTTTATTATTATTATTATTTTTTTGATAAAACCATCAAAATTTTAATATTAAATTACTTTTAAAAAAATTAATTTGATATTAAAAAGGTTGGTTGAAATCAAAGTGTTTTTTCATCTTTCAAATCGGCCTTTTAAGACCATTTGTTTTGGCATATCTGGGCAAAATTAGTGTGTGGTCATCCCCACCTCACGTTCTATCATTCCGGAACCAACAAAAATTAATTAGTGTCCAAGTATTTAAAAAGATTTTTGAATTTATTTAAAATTTATACTTATACTTTAATTTATTTTACAAATTTAAGTGTAAATTTTTAATTTTCAAGGACATACAAAAATTCATTCCCACAATCCATTTATTTGAATTTTTTTATATTTTAGTGAAATCTAAACGTTTAAAATTCACTAAATTTTAATTTTTTTTTAATGAATTTCAAACATCTGATACTTATTAAAATATAAAAATCTACATCAAAATCATGGTAGAAGAAGACTTCAAGAATGTATAATTATATATCATTTATACATTTTTTTAAAAAAAAAATAGTCAACAACTCAATGTTATATCGGTAAAAATTGAAATTTTAAATAAAAAATATTATAATTAAACAAACGCAATCATATAATCTGATGTAATTTTGAGGTGTTTGTAGCAATCATCAAATTTAATCTATAACCCAAAAAAATTGGGTCAAGTAACAAATAATGATATTAAATCATTTTTATAAAAAAAAAAAACTATAAATTAATGTGTTCTCTATAGTGCAACTACTGTTGTTTTGTATATCAGTGAAGTCTAATAAAATTGAAGGGTGTCAAAGTGAGGATCCACAGTAACTATCGTGGAGCCACTCACTTCCAAACCTTTTTACCTCCCTCCTCTACGGTTGGTTGTTTTGATGATTATCCGACACGTGTCTCCATGTTCAAAGGATGCCACGACACGACATCGAATGCAAGTTCTTCGTTTGCGTTGTAAATAAGTCATGACATCGATGTGTGATGCACTGGGCCCACATGTGTACTTTGGATGGGTTAGGGTTTGGTTGTTGGGTTTTGGATGGGTTGTTAAATGTTCGACCAGAGCCCAATTGTATAGCTTTGGCCCAACATTTTTTTCCTTTTCATGCCCCATATAAGATTCTTTTTCTTTATTTTATTTTAGAATAATATTGACTTTTTTTTTTTTTTTCATACCAATATTCGATATATTTTATTTCAGGTAAAGAAGAGAGAGAGATAAGATATAATTCAAAATAAATTACATTTAATGATTACATGTTCGCAATTTGGAATCATTTATAGGGATGGGCATGGTTTGGTTTGGTTTGGTTTGATTTGATTTGGGATTGGGCAAAACCGAATTGAACCGTAAAATATTTAGTTTTCAATTTTTTTTTTTTATCGGGTTTGAAATCGAAATAGAGAAATACTTGGGTGTATTCGATGCATCACCCTGGAATATGATGGTGGTGCATTGGATGCACTCACTGAGTGACATGTGTCGCTTAAAATTTTCTTTCCATTTACAAAATCTATCAGACTCCCTCTCTCCCATCTCGATTTGGATCCGTCACCAACACTCCTCCAACGGTTCGGTGAACTGTACTTGATTTTAGAACATTACTTCATTTTTTCATTAATTATATAGTAAATCAATATTTAAGTAGAATATTTAAATTAGAAAAAAAAAATTCCATAAGAACATTAAAAATATTTTTATAAGATTTTAAAAATTAAATTAATATTTAAGTAGAATATTTATTTTTATAATGAAATAAGATATATAAATGATTTTAACTCAATTTCATAAGGATAATAATGATATTTTAAAAGATTTATTAAATGCCAAAATATATTAGTCCATAATCACTTTCAAAAAGTAATCCTACATACTTTTCAAAATTACTGTTAAAACTTGTCAAATTATTAATTAATCACTTTCGAAAGTTTTACCGAACATAATTTAATGTCAAATTATAAAATAAGCTGATTTTAACTTTTAAAAAACAATACTAAACTGTCTTTCAATACGATTAGATATGTTTTTGGATCTTTTGAGCCTTTTGGGTTTAGTGAATTTTATTTACATATATGCTTAACTTTACAGGCCTACTGACTATAGGGCTTTCGGGTCCATGAAACATATCAACTGGACATAGTTTTAACTCATAATCCAAAAAAATAAAATTCTATAACAAAAGAAATTGTGATACACATGTTAATAAATCTAAAAGTTACAGTGATGTTTATATATAATTCAACAACTTCAAAATCAAATTGAAGTGCACTTTTATTCCTTATTTTTCTTTCATTTCAAAAGCAAAAGAAAAATGTATATATTTTACTTTGGTTCAATTTTTCACACGAATTTTCGGTTTAAGAGATAGTCTATACTTTCATATTAATATACCTTGAAAAACCAATTTTAATTGAAAACTTGTTATTTTCATATACATTTGCTCTGGTACAAAATGCACACATAAACATTGTTGATTTCTTACATGACAAGTTATAGAAACCATGTGACAACTACTACTGCAGTAGCAATACATATTTCACTTAGGACAATGTAGGTGTCTGCTGTCTTTCAAGAGAAAATTTCAATCTATAACAGTTGCATTACTCACAAATGATTTGAATGCACAATTTTACAAGTATTGAATGTGCCACATTTACAACAAACTTCCAAAAGTCCTCTAATGTTCTGCAAATCAGCTGGGCAGAAGATCAACAAGATTGTTGACAAAGCCAGAGTGCTGAGCATGTAAGAACTGTGTAGTGACAGTCACCGGTTCCGTCTTTTGGATTTTTTCGGAACTTGAATTGTATCAACTTGATTGTTCAAAGGGATTTGATGAGTTGAGAAGATTGTTTCCACTACAGACTTTGGCAAGACTTGAGGAGAGTGAATGTCAGTCTGCTCGCAATAACCTGAAATTCTTGCAAATGTTTAAAATTCTGATATCGCCTTCAACATAACCTTTGGTTTTTCTTCTTGCCAGAACATCCATCAACGATTGTCTTTCCAGCTCCACTGAACTCACTTCACAGCAATCTCATCTTCTACTCTATTGTTGGTTCCACCAACAGCATTGGATTGACAACTCACTTTCATTATTTCCATTTCTGCTGAAAGATTCATAGTTCATGTAAATAAGTATTAGGAGCTTAACATTCAAACTTTTTTTTCCCATTAATTTGATCAAAAATAAACTTGGACATACTGATTAAGTTGTTACTTGTCTCATTTTTTTGCTTTCTGCTTTCCTCTTTGTTCCACTCTGGTTGGATTGCTCTTTTGCTTCCTCTTCTGATATGATTGTCCATGGCTTTCCAAGAGCTATATATACGAAACAAAGTATATTAAGGAAAGAATACTGAGTTTTACCGAAAAAAGCTAACTAGACATCTATAAAAAAAACTTCATGTGGTTGGATGAGAATCAATCAAAGAAGGCCAGTGTCTTGAACTTATGATTTAGGTACAACAGAACATTGAAGAGAATGGTGAACCCCAGGAGGGCTGCAACCCCAATCCATTCTTTTTCAGAGCATTGAAACCATATCATAGAGGTGAAATCTGATGGCTCCATGACCACCAAACTGGAATTTGACCTTTTACATGAATACATCAGCATTTGTTAATTCCTTCAAAGCATCAGTAAATCAAGAACTGATACTTATATTGACATCATTTTCTTGTAAACATAATTATTAAAAAAGGCAAGGTAACTAACAGAGTTAAAAACTTTTGATGATGGTATAATTCTGCTAAAGTTATAGCAAGGAGCATAAAATCCTATTTAATGACAAACCTTTTGGAAGAACAAAACCTCCCAGAAGAAAATGTAGACTTGAATTGCATCATCAACTTGATTGTTCAAGGGATTTTGTGAGTTGAGAAGCTTGTTCATCTCCAAGTTGTTTATCTCCAACAACATTTCTCACTATAAACTTGGGCTACAGAGGTAGAGCAAAAAATGAGAATTCTTTAGCAAATGCTAACTGATTGGAATAAGTTGAGAATCACAAACCGTAAGACTATCAACGAGACAGTGGTGAACCTCAATCCCCCGGTATTTATTCTTTTTGTGTAAGGTGGATCAATGTTGCTGCAACAAATTGAACATGGGGTAGCTGCTCCTTTTGAGGAACTTTTAACGGTCCGCACCATACCGGGTGCTTCCAAAGCGACCAATACGTATGCGTTAGTTCCCATTATGAACCTATAATTTCACAAATAAAATGTATTGTGCTGGTAATTCTTTGTTGCATAAAGATATCGAAGACTCACATTTGTTATGTTCTGAAAAAGCCAAGCTGAAAACAACTCCATCATTTGTTATATGTCCCAAAAGATGACACAGCCTACTTGGAGCCATACCATTTGGCTTGAACAATCTCAATCGTGACATTTGTCTCAATATCTAAGTATCCGTGATTTGATCACAAGAACAACACAAGGTTAATCGTGCAATTTCACTGAAGCTCAATATCTAGCCATCTAGGGTCAAAATAGTAAATACTTGAGTTACCGATGGGATTTCGAGCAGGCACACATCGGGTTCATTGATGTTTAACAATCACAACATCTGCTAGTGAGGAATGTTATAACAACAAAAGCTTCCACCAACATCTCAGAACCTGTCATTTAAGACTAAACTATAAACATGCATTTAATTTTAATTTGAGAATCCAACATCAATTGATTTAGTATATAACATACATATGAACACATCTCTTCCATTTCCTAGACATATGCCTATGCAATAAAAATCCCGCCCTCAACCTTTTTTCAGATCGATAATACAAACAACCATCAGATCTTCATACTTAAGATTGTTGCTGGATAGAAAAAAGAAAAAGTAACTATTAGACTTACTTTATACTGTTATGAAGTAAAATATGATGCTAGAATTGCATGCCTTTCAATTACAACACTCCACCCAATGCCTGCATATGTTGCAATAAACTTCGTCTTGTGGATCAAATTAATGCTGCTTCTATCAATATCCACCCCAACCTCTTCATGGGAAGTCAAATCAACAATAACCTCAGAATTAAAAATAAAATAAAAAAATTCTGACTGAAGAAACATTATATAGAATACATTACGTTTCATTTTGAGTATCTTCTGCTCTCTGTATCTTTCAACAAGCTTTATTTCAGTCAACTATGGCGTTTTTGAGATTATTGAGCTCAACTAGCTCTATCTCTTCATCCACAAAAACCTGCAAAGCGTATCCAACAAGTCACTTCTGTTTGAAACTAAATCAAAACACCAAATTCAGTCAACTAATCAAATGAACAGCATGAGGTTTACTGTCTTTTCATTGTAGCTCACTTTTGTTTTTGAGAACATTGTGCTCAACTAGCTCCATCAAGGATTCTTTTAAGGTGGACTGGGGAGAGTGAATTCTCACATATGTTTCTTGCTTCTTGGGGAACAAAGAAATTCTGATACCGCCTTCAATTTAAGCACCTTTTTTCCACCCTCCAAAACATCCACCAGTGTCGTCTTTCCAGCTCCACTGACTCCCATTAGTGCAGTTGTAGTCTCTAGGCCTAAATGCTCCGGTCACTCTTTGAAGCAGTTGTAGTATGTATTCTGTCACCCCTGAGATTTCATTTCCTGTAAAGTATCCTAACATTAGCTATGTTAACAATGTGATATGAAGACATATAGATTCTTACCGAGGGCAAGTCCACAAAGTAATTTACATTGTCTAAGCACATGAATAATGGTGTAAATGGAAGAATCATTCCCTTCTTCACAGAAATCACACATCTTCTACTTCATTGCTATCTTCACTAGCAGCAGCATTGGACTGATTACTTACACCTAAGCTGGTAACATTTCCTGAGGCCTGCAAAGCAATTTCAATATCATAGTCATGACTTCATTAGTGTGAAAACAAAAATATAGTCTCTTCTGTTGTATAGTGAAATTTGAGCGAAATTACATACCACATCATTCATCCACCCTGGAGAAAGCATCTCATTGTTTGTCAGGGCATTGAAAGTATATGATATAAAATGGAACTTGAGCTTAAAGCACCTTGGTGAAATCAAATATCCACATGACCACCAAACTGGAATCTCCTGTTACATGAAAATCGTTATTTGAATCAATATATCAAGAACTGGGACTTATATTTATTGTAAAGATGAGTATCAGAAAGGATCATAAATGAGCTAACATAATAGGAAGGCTCATGAAATCCCATGTAATGACTAACCTTAAGGAAGGATAAAACTCCCGAGCAGAAACAAGACGAACACAGAAAGTGCGCCTCCAGTGTTCTGCACATTGCAGCCATGAGCCTGAACAACCCAGCAGCACTTTGTTGAATCAAGAAAATTACCAGAAGGTGCTTGGAAAACTTGAAATAAGAATGATAAGTTATAAACTGGTCAGTGCCACAATGTGTTAGTTTCCAAAACCACGTGTTAGTTTCCAATACGAAACTGTAATTTCACAAGAGATAAATTTGTACCGGTAATCTTCTGAAAAAGCAATGCTTAAAACTCCATCATTCAATTACAACACTCCCACCAATGACAGCATTTGTAGCAACAAACTTCGTCTTGTAGCTCAAATCGACGTGGCTTCAAACAAAGATCCATCCCATTTCCCAACCAACCTAAAAAAAGTTATTAACAGGAAATCAAATCAGTACAAATTAAAGATAAGATGAAAAATAGCTTGAGTGATGTAGTATGAAGAAGGTGGTCTGGCAGTGACTTCAATTTATGCCAAGTAAGAGATGGCATAATTTTAATTTCTCCAAATTCACTTCTGTTTGAGACCAAATCCTAACACCAAATTCAGACCAAACCATCTTTTCATTATAGCTCACTTCTTTAGAATTCATTATAGAAAATACATTTTGTTGCATTTTGAACATCCTCTGCTCTTAATAGCTTTAAAGACAGTAACATTACATTTTTTTTTTTTTGAATAACAAGAAGCATATATGCAATGCAAGTCTTCTAGTTATATATGCAAAAATGAAAAGAAAAAAACAGAAGTATATATGCAAGTCATAGAAATATTTTCGTTTTTAAGTAAAAACAAGAAAGAAATTTACAACTGATTTTATAGTTATTTTATCTTGAAGCAAAATGATTAATATGATTTACGATTTTGTTTTTAGAACAAAAAAATTGAATGAATTAATAAAGATTGCAATAGAATTTGGTGTAACAAAAATAAAAATTCGAAATTAAGGATAAAGAGAAAAGAAATTAAAATAAAATTTAAATTAATTACCAATAATATTAACTAATGAAAAAGAGAAAAGAGAAGAAGAAAGAAATTAATTACCAGGATGCATTGATAATCAGGGGCAGTTTTGGATTGCGTTGGACTCCTCATTGCAAGTCTCTATTTTAAAACACAAGAAATTAATAAAAAATATTAATTTTTAATATTAATATTTAAACCTTTAAAACAGAGAGGTTATAAGTAACCAAATTGAAACCCATCACTGAACAAGAAATAATAATAGCAAATTAGCAACTGAGAGAAGCTACTAAAATTACAACTGATTTTGATAGTTATATATTATTGTCAATCTCCTCCGTTTTTAAGAAAAAACATGATTCATATTATAATATTACAAGTGATATCGACTGGAGTGATAAAGATTGCAATTGAATATTTTTTAAGCAATTGAATTTGGTCTAACTATAATATAAATTCAAAAAAATGATCAAGTAATTAGTAATAAAAGAGAAGAAAAGAAGAAAGAGATTACGGCATGCATAATCACGGTCTGGACTTCAATTTTGGGCAGATATGAATCTGTAGATAAGAAAAGATGGCATGATTGTAATTTTATATTCCCACTCTTCCCAAAGATGAGAGTCTTTAATTTGGGAAAGACAATATGTGAGGGTGAAAACGATAATGATGATCAAGTGTCAATATTAAATTAATTACCAATAATATTAACTAATTAACAAAATAATAAAAGAAGAAAGAAATTAATTACCAGCTTTCATTGATAATCAGGGGCAGTTTTGGATTGCGTTGGACGACGACGACGACTCCTCATTGCACCTCTCTATTTTCTTTTTTATGATATCCTTTTTACCATTCTCCCTTGATCTCTCCACCTCGTAAACTTGTTTTAAAATGTCGCAATACAAAAAGATGTCCAATGTCTCGATTGTTGTAGCATGAAGAAGGTGGTCTGGCAGTGACTTCAATTTTGGGCAGGAAAAGATAGCTAGACGAGAAAGAGAGGGCATGATTGTAATATCTCCTGCTGTAATCTTATATTCCCATTCTTCCCAATTATCCATCTCGTAAATAATGAGAGTCTTCAATTTGGGGAAGGCAATAAGTGAGGGTGAAGACGATGATGATGATGATGTCTCAATGCCCACAAATTCATTACCCACTCTTTTCACACTCTTCATACCCTGTATCAAGAGATCTTCAAGCAGTGGCAATTTTCCCAAAGCAGACAAATACTCACAATTTTGGAAGAATCGGAGAGTTAACTGCTTGAGATGAATTAACGATACCATCCAATGAGGGGACAAACTGATGCTTCTACACTTCCTTATACTTAAGATCTCTAAATTGGGAGGTGGTTGTAAGGCTTCAAGAACTGCTAAATCTTCAGCCGATGATATATCACTCACAACAGAGAAATTCAATACCAAATCAACGAGATTCTTCTTATTCATGAGTTGTGCATTCTTAGCTTCAGCTTCGTCTACAACTTCTCCCAGCCCTATTAACTCAAGACGACCTCGAAGCTTGTTCATGTTTTTAAGACATCCAAGACCCATGCCATTTGGATCACCTCCAACAATAAATCTATCCAATCTTCGAAGACAAACTAATTTCTCCATTCCTTTTGGCATGTATTTGACTTTGTCAATCCCCTCATTTATTAAATGCCTCAAATTGATTAGTTTTCCCATCCCTTGAGGTAGTTTTTCGAGAGACTCACAACCACTAATAATCAAGGTTTGTAAGTTATACAAACAACACAATGTCTCGGGTAATTCTTTGATTTCTAGCCCTGACATGTTAAGGTACCTCAAATGTATCAATTTTCCTATCTCACTTGGTATCTTAGGTATCTTATTACCCCAATTTCCATTTAACTTCAATGACCTTAAACAAGTCATCTGCTCAAATAAGTTGGGTGAGAAACAACTCCTCGAGCTAGATCTATGTTCAGCCTCAATTAAGAGGCTACGTAGCTTTTGGACACTAGATATGTTGACATAATCCGACGACTTCATTATCAACATTGAATGACGAGCTTTCTCACAAGAAACATCTATGCTTGCTTTTTCACCGCCGTAAATTTCCTTGGAAAAACATTCGGTCTTAACAAGAAATTGGGCAAAGTCATGCACTATGTCATGCATCTTGCACTCATAAATATTACCATTGCCATCCTTTTCAAATTCTTGGAAGAAAGAATGCATTGTTAAAGTGTCAAAACACTCCCCGCCAATTATCTCTATCTCTTCTTCATGTTCACAACCAAGATAACCTTGGGACATCCATAATTTAATCAATTCATCCTTTTGGATCACATAATCTTTTGGGAAGAGGGCACAATATGAAAAACACCGTTTTACCATTGAAGGCAAATCATTATAACTCAACAATAGTGGGGGGAAAAGACCTTCTAACTCTTTCAATTTCCACATTTCACTATCTAATATTCTTTGCCATTGATCTCTAGTTTTTTTAAAGCGTAATAGACTCCCAATAGTCTTTATGGCAAGAGGCAAACCTTTGCACTTGCCAACAATTTCTCTACCAATATTTTCTACTTTCTCACACTCTTCCTGAGACCTATCACAAAATGCGAATTGTTTAAACAATAACCAACTGTCATCCGAAGACAATACTCCAATATCGATACCATCAATTGATTTCATCATCCGTGCAACTCTCTCCTTACGTGTGGTGATTAAAATTCTACTTTCACCATGAAGACCATCATTAAGAGAGTTGTACAATTGTTTCCATTTATCATCATTTTCTTCCCACACATCATCTAAGATAAGCAGAAGTTTCTTATTCTCAACGGTTTTACTTAAACATTCCAAAAGAGATTGGAATGTCACTAAATTAGTGGCTTCACCTGTAAAACCTTCAATGATGGCTCTAGCAATCCTTAACTCATCAAATGGGTCTGACACACAAACCCATATTATTTTATCAAATTTACTCTTAATCTTTGCATCTTTGCAAGCTAGTTGTGCAAGAGTTGTTTTACCAATCCCTCCCATCCCTACAATTGAGAAGACAGGGAGGGCTTCATTACTCTCACTCAACAACATGTTTACTAGTTTGTTTTTCTGCTCGTCACGACCATGTATCTCAGACACCTCAATAAAAGAAGTCGTTTCCGACCTTTGAGGTTTTTCAATACTCCTAATTGTGTTAAGATTATACCTGTCTTTCTCTATGGCAATAAAATCAACTTTTTCATTTATTCTTTTTATCTTAACACCAATATCATGTCGTAAAGCAACTTGTTTAAAACAAAAGCAAGGGGATGAAAACACGAAACATACCTTTTTCTTAGGAATTTGAGCATTTTCAACCCCCTCAATTTGTAATTTCAGAATTGCAGTGTTCCATTCGTCCAAGACGTCATCCATGTCATAAGATGCATCTTTGAGCTTGTCTAGCCAAAGTCCAACAGCTTTGTTCACATCTGTCTCCTTCACTTGTCTCTGCTCTGCATCAACCAGGACAGCTTGAATGGCTTCAAAGTTGCCGGTGAGCTTTTCTATTTCTTTTCTGACACCCGTAACTAGCCTTACCTCTTGCACTACTTCTCTACCAGTGATCAAAATCAATTGCTCCAGAACAGTAGAAACAATTGCCTCAGCAGCCATAGTTTTGAGATGAAAATTGATCAATGACAAAAGGAGAGAAATATTTGGTGTTTGAGATGTGAAACTAATGCTGCCATGCTTTCATTTTTTGTAGTGCCGATAGGAGAACAGAGTACTCATGCATGGTATGGTCCCATCACTGTTTTCGCGGGACTTGTCTGTGATTGAGCGTACGTTGGATCCTTAAAGTAAGAGATCCAATGGTTGAGAGTTAATATTATACAAAGATAAAGTTAGACTACTATTCATAGAATATATTACTTTGTTGTGGAAAAAGCGACAAGAAGAAGATAAGAATACAGGGCTGAACCATTGTAGGGTACAATAATTGAAAAGTCTGACCCATTGGTTTATCAATTTCCATAGACAAAGAAAGGTGTGTGTATAAAAAAATGACCCCGTTCGGTTCCAACCATGGATATTTTGTGAATGTGATGACAAAAGAGAATAAATATTTTGCCATGCTTTCAATTTTTATAATGCCATGCTATGCCGTGATTGAGCATTGGAACCTTAAAGTAGGCAAAATAGTTGAAAGTGTCTTTGCAATATACGTGTGGACAAATGCATATTCAACTTCCAAGAAGTAGAGGAAGTTTAATATATATATATATATATTATATGGACCACATCACCTACCATCTCAAATCAAATTATTTTATGCATTTACAAAAGTGAATGAGTCGAGCAATGTTTACGCGCACCAATAACTTGAATTTTTTCTTACCAAACGGACAGTAGTAGATTAATGAAAATGATAAATAGAATATAAATTAATGGAGGCAAAATAGTTGAAAGTGTCTTTCCAATATGCGTATTCAATTAGATCTACATCTACTTGATCACCCATTGGTAGAACTTAAAACCGCGTTATTTGTTTTCTAGTGCATTTTTCCATACTTAACTGTCTTTCCTATTTATTAATTCAATTCATGAATTATATTTTAGTTAATTTTATTTGTTTCTTGTAAGATAATAAAAACGATTCGGTTTACCAAACAAGAAAGTAATACCATCCAATGTAACACATATTATAAGAAATAATTGGGCTCTTATAATTTTGATTCAAATTTTGTGATTTTAACAGAGAAATGAAAAAGAAAAAGAGGGGTATCTACCTTTCTCATTTACCTTTTCCATTTACATTTCTCACTCATTGATTGACACGTATACACTTTTTCATTTAATAAAAAGCTCTTATAAAACTTGTTTACGTCTTTACCTCTTATTAATTAAATGATAGAAGCAGCCATAGGGATTTGAAGCAAGAAGTGAGAGCTTTTTATTAAAATGAAAAAATATATACGTGTCAAGCAATAAATGAGAAAGATAAATGGGAAATAGTCCATTTTTGCTCACCCCCTATAGGGGGGGTAAGCATTACTCCCTCCAAAATGGATGACATGTGTCCGTAGAGGGGTAAATTTGTCGAAACATGATTACCTCCCTAGACACATGTCATCCATTTGGGAGAGGGGGTAATGGTTACCTATCTTTAAGGGGGTGAACAAAAATGTTCTCAATAAAAAAAGTAGATAGCATTCAAAAAAAAAAAAATAGTGAATTAGATAAGAATTAATTAATTAACAATTAATGACATATTAGTTTAATAAGGACCAACTCCACGTCCTAAACTTGGAAAGTGGAAATCCATTGGATACAAGGAAGCATGGATACGGATACGGATATGGGATACGGATACGGTACGATACGGGGATACGGTAAATCTCTAAAAACTAGGATACGGATACGGCAGGATACGTCAATTAAAATAATATATATTTATATTTTTTTTAAATAAGAATATATAAAAAGATATTTGATAATTTATTTAAAAATCAAAACATATTCATATCCAATCATCCAAATAAAATATGTCACATAACAACCTAAGCCATAACAATTTAACATATTACAATATCCAAATTAAGTCGTAACATATTACAAAATTGAAAATCCAAATAAAACATACATCACATAAGCTATAGTATATTACAAAATCCAAATAATACATAAAATAAACTCATAAAATAGATACTAAATTCCTAATTAACTTCATTATCATTATTCACATTGTTAAATGACCTAAATAATTCGGCATCTAACTCTGGTTCATCAAGTGAAAGGTTTGTAATCTCAAGTATCCTGTTATTCTCCATGTCAATGGAATTAAAGCCAAAATTTCTTTATAGTTTCATTTTAACCCCTAAAATTTTGAAATTATAATTTAACCCTGTTTTATACTAAAATAATTATAATATTGCCTCAAACGTATCCTCGAAATATCCCCCAAGTATCCTCCAAGTATCCTCCAAGTATACCTCAAGTATCCTCTAAGTATCCCTCGAGTATCCTCTAAGTATCCTCCAGTCAAACTTGTGAAAAAGTCAACGGATACGCCATTTGGTGTATCGGATACGTATCCTGAAGTATCCGAGAAGTATCGGAACTGGATACGAGTTCGATACGAGTTACCTCCACCAAATGAAGTATCCGTGCTTCCTAGATTGGATAAGGCTTCCTTTATAAATGTTCAATTTGTTTTTAATTAATTTATTCTTCCCTATGCATTTTCTTTAAACAAATATATATGTACCGGGTGTCCACCGATTTATAAAATAAAAGAAAAAAATCAAAATCAAAATCAAAACATCCCATGTGCTGGAGCCTAGACTCCAGAGAGCACTTGAGATCTGAAATTTAGGAACTTGCGTTTTCAACTTCCAAGAAGTAGAGGAAGTTTAATATATATATTTTACGGACCACATCACTGACCGTATCGAATCAAATTATCTCCCCTGCAAGTCTTTAATTAGATCTACTTGATCACCCATTGGTAGAACTTAACACCGCGCTATTTGCTTTCTAGTGTATTTAACATTACTTAACCGGTGTGTACGGTACAAATTAAGTTGAAAAACAAGATTATTCTTCTTCATACGGTCAAAGGTTAAATCGGACATTGATTAAATGACAGGAAAAATGGATATCAATTAACAATAAAGTTGTTTCCACGTATAAAAGAGCAAACCTCAGTGGAGTTTGATGTAATTTATTCTTTATCTTATTAACTCTGTACATTATCCTATTTTACGATCCGCAGAGATATATGAAGTGTTTGACAACTGGACATGGATGGTTCAGAGTATATTTTCCTGTGGTCTGGACACTGTAATTTTTGTTGCATTGGCCACATTTTCCGTGCTAATGTTTGCAGTCAGCATCAATATGTTCCCTATGCATATATATATATATATAATATCTATTTTCTTTAAACAAATATATATGTACTGGGTGTCCACCGACTAGTGTGGTGGTGGATTTATAAAAAAAAAAAAAAAAAAAAAAAATCAAAACATCCCATGTGCTGGAGCCTAGACTCTAGAGAGCACTCGAGATACGAAATTTAGAAATATGCGTTTTCAACTTCCAAGAAGTAGTGGAAGTTTAATATATATATTTTATGGATCACATCACTGACCGTATCGAATTAAATTATTTCCCTGCAAGTCTGTAATTAGATCTACTTGATCACCTATTGGTTGAACTTGACACCGTGCTATTTGCTTTCTAGTGCATTTAACATTAGAGCATCCACATTGGTGCATCTAAAAATCAAGACCCATTTTGTGCCACATCATCAAAAATGGATTTTCTTTTCAAAGAATGGGTCTTCCCATTTGGGTCTCTTTTATTTGGATCCATTTTCCCCACAATGGGGCAAAATTAAAAAAAAAAAATGGATCCACTTTTTTTACTTTTTTCCAAACAATCATTACTCTTCTTTAAAATATTATACATATATATATATTAATAAAGAAATTATATAATATATTTTAAATATCAACACTATCAACAATTATTTAACAAATTATAATTCATTTTAAAAAAAAAATTATTAATTTAAAATTATTACAACCGAATTACATCAATAATAAAAATAAATATTTAAAACAAAATATTGTATACGATTAGACATGGCGTCGGTTTCGGTTTGAATCCGGCTTCGGTTTTGAACCTTCAAAATTGGCTCCGATTCCGGTTTTAAAGGTTCGATTCCGGTTTTAAAGGTCCGATTCCGATTTCGGTTTCGGGTCCGATTCCGGTTTCGGTTTCGGTTCCGGTTCCGGTTCCGGTTTCGATTCCGGTTTCGGTTTCGGTTCCGGTTCCGGTTCCTCGGTTCCGGTCGGGTCCGGTCCGGTCCGGTCCGGTTTGGTTTTAGCGGTTCCGTCGGTTCGGGTCTGGTGTTCCAACGGTTTAGGTTTGGCGGTTCCGACGGTTCGGTTTCAGTTCTGATCCGGTTTTCGACGGTTCCAACGGTTCAGTTCCGCTTCCGATTTCGGTTTCGTCGGTTCCAACGGTTCGGTTTCATTACTTTTTTAACTTTTTTCCAAACAATTATTACTCTTCTTTCAAATATTATATATATTATTATATATATTAATAAATAAATTATATAATATATTTAAAATATCAACACAATCAATAATTATTTAATAAATAATTTTTTTCAATATATATTATTATTGAAATAAATAATAATATATTTAAATTATAATAATTTAAATATATATTTATTAAATTTAGGGGTGGGCAAAAAACCAGTGAACCGAACCGAACCGGTCCAATCGGTTTTTCTTCTGTTTTTCACTATTTACCGGTTCAATTCGGTTCATTTTAAAAAAAAAATGGATATTCCGGTTCGGTTTCCAGTTCATGGGTTCAAACCGGTGAACCGAACCGAGAACCGGTCTATATATATATATCAAAATTCCGAAATTGTTCCGTTGTTGATTTAATTAAATTTATTTATATTTTGTCATTATGTATATAATTATTGAAATTAATAATAATATATTTAAATTTAAATAATTGAAATATATATATTAAATATATATATATTTTTTTCATTATATATATATTTTTTGAAATTAATAATTATATATTTTAATTTTAATTTAAATTATATATATAAATTTAAAAAAAAAAAAAAAAAAAAAAAAAGGCCCAACCCAATGATTGGAGAGGGTTGGGAACCCAACCCCAATCATTGGGCAAGACCCAAATTGGGTTCCAAATGTGGAACTCCATTTGGGTCTACTCTTGTGGACCCCACTTTTGGGTCTTATTTTTTGGGTCTCTTTTGCAACCAATGTGGCCAATTTGATTGGGTTCCAAAATGGGTCTTACAAAATGGGTCTTATTTTTGCACCAATGTGGATGCTCTTACTTAACCGGTGTGTACCGTACAAAATAAATTGAAAGACAAGATTATCCTTCTTTATACAGTCAAAGGTTAAATCCTATGGACGTTGACTGATGACCAGGGAGATAGGTGTCAATTAATAATAAAGTTGTTTTTACATATAAAAGATTAAACCTCAGGAAAGTTTGATGTAATTTATTCTTTATTTTACTAACTCTGTACATTATCCTATTTTACGATCCGCAGAGATATATAAAGTGTTTGACAACTGGACATGCATGGTTCAGACTTCAGAGTATATTTTCTTGTGGTCTGGACACTGTAATTTTTGTTGCATTGGCCGCATTTTCCGTGCTAATGTTTGCAGTCAGCATCAATATGTTGAACTTCCAACATAGGCAGTTGTGTAAGGAAATTATGTATATTGTTATCTTCCAAAAAATTTGATTTCTATCTTTGTGACTTTTTGTCGATCAGCGACTATTCCCACGAATGGAAAAGAGAGTATATATTCTTCGATAATTGTGTCTAGAAAAAGCTTGTAAGTTGAAAAGCACTAAAATTTCACCATGCATGTAGTGAAATTTCAATAATCGTTGAAGCGAGCTCTACACTCCAAGATACAAGTATTGTTCAATGATAATGAGTCCTCATGTGAATGTAAATCTGCTCATTAAAACTACATAATTTAACACAGAATTTTTTAAAACGGAACAAATAACTTGATTTTTTTTTTTTTTAACAAACTGTAGTAAGTAGTTCAATCAGGAAAAGATAATTGCTATTATATTTAATCAAGTATGGCTCCATGACATGCTGGTCGATTACTAATCCAATGTAATCGATCTTGAATTTGGTTCAATTCAATCCAATTTTAATTTTAAGTTGATTGGAATAAGTGATTGATGTTATCGCAGAAGAAAACAAAAGTTCTATACATGTTTTTGATAGTCGGGTATCGTTCAATACTTCAATACTCTAAATTAAATCAATGAAACTAATCAAAATCAATCCTTTTAAATTTGATTTTTTTTTGAAAAAAAAATCTGTATCATAAAGGTTTCTGAATTCAAGAGTAAGGAGGTGCTACAATTATTGTCCCATACTAAGAACTTGTAAAATTAACATTAATACCTTTACAGGAAGAAAACCATTTTCAACTAAATTCACTTGATCATCTAAAACAATATATAAATAATTTCCTTGCACGTTATGGAATCCTTTGAACTATCAACTGCCTATGTTGGAAGTTCAATAAATTGATGCTGACTGCAAGCATTAGCGCGGAAAATGAGACCAATGCAACAAAAATTACAGCTGCATGTCCTCAACGTCACAATATTGTATCACAGTTGAACCATAAAACTGTCCAGACCACAGGAAAATGTAGTAGTACCATGCATGTCCAGTTGTCCACCACTTTAGAATTCTCTGGCCGGTGATTGTAAAATAGGATAATGAATAGAGTTTAGTAAGATATAGATCATGTTGGTTTTGTAAAATATTATATGGGTTTGGAAATACAAATATTATTATTAAATATTCAATATTAGTCTTATTTTAAAGATCTAGAAGAGATCTTTTTAATTGTATAATTTTTATGATGATAAAATTAAATTTTATTATATATTAATTGAATTTAATAAAAATGGTAAAAAGAAAATGGGGTAAAAATGAAATAGAAAAATGTGAAAAGTGAATTTAGAGTTTCATATTTGGTACTCTAAATTTAGAGTACCAAACAATGAAACTCTTTTTTTTTTATTGGAAACAGAGTTTTAGAGTATGGTTACTTAGAGAGTCCATTTTTACTCATCCCCTTTCAAGGGGGTAAGGGGGTAAGCATTACCCTTTCCTCCCCAACACATGACATGTGTCCAAAGAGGGGGTATTTTTTTTCTAAACACGTGACGGTTTTTAGATAAAAATACACCTCTCTTGACACATGTCAAGTGTTGAGGAGGTAGGTAATGCTCACCCCCATCAAAGGGGGTGAGTAAAAGTAAACTCATGGTTAGAGCATTTGGTAATCTATTTTAGAGTTCGTACTCTAAAATAGAACACGGTTGGAGATGCTCTTAGTAAGGTAATAACGTAAATTTCTCCATATATCTAGTGTGTTGAAGAAGAGCTCTACAATTAATCCGAGATCTAAGTATTCTTCCATGTTAACGAGTCCTCAATACTGTTAATTTGTTTTAAAATGTTTGAATGTTAAATATAATATCAATTTTATAATCTTTAAAGTTGGATCTTATTCAACTTTATTATTAATTTTGCATAATTAATACAATTTTTAAAACCGAACCTATAACTTGAATGTTTTTTTATTTTTTTTAACAAACGGTAGTAAGTCACATCAAAATTTGATGATCAAATTATGGAACAAGTGTGGCTCAATTAGGACAATATATGCGATTGCTATAGTGTGAAGATAAACAAATTCTCCAATAATTTTGTCTATGGAAAAAGCTTTTAAGTTGAAAAGAGGATAAATATGTTGATGGAAATTTTTTTTTGAAGAATTACAATTAATTCGGGTTTTTTTTAGGAAAATCAAACTCACAATCTCAATGGTGTAAGTGCAAGGGGCTTATCACTTGTCCTAGAATATGTAAATGGAAATTGGAAATTGATGTTAATATTGTACAAAATTAAGTTGGAATTAATGGACTCATGTTGATTTTGTAAAATATTATATGGGTTTGATGGAGATGGACTCACCTGTTTCGGGATGAAAAAGCTGAAGAAGAGGGTGAAAAGTGCGTAAACTATTTATGAATTAAAATGCCCAGAACCAGAGGCACAACTTGAATTAAATTTCTCACACTTTTCTTTTCTATTGGTTAAGTCATAGCAATTGAATATATATTAGATAGCATTGTTGGAATGCCTCGGCGTGTTGTGGGTTCGGAAAATGTAAATAATAATATAAATAAATAAACTACATACTATAATATGTACATGGATAGAATGGAATGGAGAGATGCATGAAATGCGGTTACACTAGGAAAATGATTCAACCGTAACAATCCTCCTAATTAAGTGCTAGACTCACTTAGTCCATCAATATGCAAGTATGTAATAGACTCGTGTCCCCTTAATTGATCTCTAATCTCTCTCGAGTCTTAGAAATCACATCCACAAATACGTATGGATTCATTAAGTACCGTGAGACACACATACGAGCCATGTATGCTGGCCTAGTGATCTCTCAACTTTCCGGTCAAATACATTGGTTATTTCGTTGAGCATGTAATGCGCAACCGCGTGGGCCATACTACAGCCAAAAATTCATCCACGGGGCTAACCAAATACGGGATGACAACCAAATGAAAGCATTAAGAATACGAGATACCTATATAGCACGAATGTTATATGCTCGTGTCCCCTTAATTAATCTCTACCCTCTCTCGAGCGACATAGAGATTATATCCATGCATAAATGTTTGGATTCATTAAGGACTTTAGGACACACACACGAGCTCTACACGCCAGCCTAGTGATCTCTCAACTTTCTGGTCAAATGCAGAGGATATCACACTGAGCATGTCAATGCGACACCACACGATATTTAACACACAGCCTAAATATCATTCACAAGGTGGCTAACCGAGTGAAAGCATTAAGCAATGAAATACCCCTATAACTACACAAGCACAAGAGGAATTCAGTTGGTCTTTACTCTAGATACGGATTCGGTTTTATCAATCTCCTTAGGATGACTAAAAATGGGAAACAAGTCCAACTAACACTAATGTGCATCAATACAAATTGTTAAACATTAAGAACATTAAAATGAATTAAGGGTTCTCCCCTTGACTTGGGAATTTTCCCTAAATCAATTTCATCACCCATTCCGGCCAAAGATGGGCAAATGTGTCTTAAAAAGACTCATTAAGCACAAGGATGTGAACCAAAGCCAATTTAGCAACTAAATGCATAAAGTAGCATTTTCTACTCTTTGGGGATAAAATCCCTAACACTCAAATCATTCAATAAATGGTATTTTGGTCATCCATTAACATACAAACAATCATGGGAAGCTAAATTACTCTACTCCTACATTAAATTATTCTACTCCTAAACCCAATCATGCATACATATCAATTTCTAACCTCCACAAACATGAATTTCACAATAAGAGATTAAACATACATAAATCAAAGAGCAAAACAAAACCCAAACGAATTTATGAACAAAATACATATATATAGCACATGTGAAGGTTCACAATATTCCCCAAATTGGGGTTACACATCAAAGAAACGAAAATTACAAAGAAAAGAGTAAATAAAAGCAAACCCTTGAAGACAAGCCTCCAAAGATGCTCCATATCTTTCCTAGCTCGAAATTGCTCCTAATTCCTTGAAATTTCGGTTCTAAAATGGATGGAGGAAGTGAGAAAGAGGGTTGTGGAGGTGTATGGTGGACTCCCATGGAGGAAGAACCTCCATGGGAGCATGGGTCTCTCCTTTATTGGGTGAAGAAGATGAAGAAGATGGAAGAAAATGGAATTGGGCGTGAGAGAGGAGAAGAGAGAGAGATGGAGTGTGGGATGTTTTTTTGGATTTAGATATTATGAAGCACACTTAGAAAAATTGGTAAAGTTATATATATATAGGTAGGTCAAAGAGTGGGTCAAAAAGAGGAAAAGTTGGTGGTGGCGGCTGTCATCTCGTGGTACGTCTCGCAGTACGCTTTAAAGAAACTGTTTGACGAAACTCATTTGGACACACTGCCAAAACTCGTGATACGCATTTTTGCCTAACGTGGTACGATTTAACGCCCAATAGCGAAAGTTGGCAGTGCATCAGGTCTTCAAAAACGTGGTACAACGTGATACGCCAATTTGCCTGACGTGGTACACTTCGACGAAATCTGGAAATTTTCAATGAAAACTCTTTCGTTCTTTCACGTTGCGTTTTGGCCCAGAAACACCCAATTTCCACAAAATGACTTCCCAAAACAAAATGAACCTACACAAGGCTTACAAAACATATTATATTCACAAAAACGCTCGAAAACGAAAGCAAACGATAGGAAATGGGGACCTCAAAAGGTGTAAAAATCGTTCCAATCAATGGCCATGAACCTCTGCAGCGGAACTTGGTAATTGCGAATATTGTGCATCATTTTCTTTACCTGGTAAGTATAGCGGCAAAAAGGTTTATCAAGTATCTTTTCTGGTAATTGTGAATTCGTAAGTGATTCTAAGGTCGTTGTCTCTTGGATCAATGATGATGGTTTGGTTAGTCTCAAACACGTCGACATGGTCTACGACATTCGCAGCTGTTTGCAGAATTTAGGGGGAATTGTCGTTTCTTTCAGCTCGAGATCCACTAACTCCTTTGCGGACAATTTGGCCAAGCTCGGTTCTAGTTCGGCTAGTGATTTTATCCAATGGGGTGAATTTTGAGTATTGTTGTGGCTCTTGTGACCTCGACCTGTTTTTCTTTTTGGGCGTTTTTTGTTTCTGTTTCTTCGTTTTGTGTTTCTTTCCTTTGCTTTGCATTGTATTTTGGCGCCTGGTTCAGGCTCGTTGCTGGTTTGGCTGTTTCCCTTTTGTTGTTTGGCCTTTGGCCTTTTGGTTTCTAATGAAGTTGGCTGTTCAAATATATATATATATATATTTAATATTTTTGTTTTTGTTTTTTTATTTAGTTCGTGATGACTACCAAATGTTGTTAGGTTTTGACTTGTATTCCTAAGCAAACCAAACAAAACTCAACTGATATGGAGCTTCCTGGAGACGTGAGATACATTTGGAAGATGGAATAGTGTAGTTTGAGGGAGGCTGAAGATCATGAAGAACTGAAGAAGTGGTTTGTTTCATCGTATGGATCGCGGTTTTCTAAGCGATGTAATTTAAGGTGACTTGTAACGGTTTAGGAAGCGGGTGTATAATCGTAACCCGAATCGTAATCAATCAAAAGCATACATGAAACGAGAAATCTTCAATAGAAAAGGAAATTGTTCTTTTTGGGAAGTTCTTGTGCTTGAAGGAAAAGGAATACTCTTTATAAGAAGACTTGTCATAAAAGGAAATAATATTTATGTGAAACAAGTAAGTCTTGTACGTTTATGAGTAGGATTTCCTTTAACTTAAACTCCATATAACTAGTATAAATAGTCATAATATTTATATTTAAGGCTGTAACATCAGAGAGAGTGTGGTGAGATCCGGGGAGACCCAAGGGAATATCCGAGGAGGGATTTAAGGGAATATCGGTGGATCTATTTAGAGATCCGTGGGTGATATTTAGGGGAGACCTAGAGGATATTATGGGGTTCTTGGTGAGGATTTTGTGAGTGGAGTTTGGGGTTAGGTGTGAGAGAGAATCCTGGAGTATATGGTTAATTTTAGTTAATTTAGTTAATTTTATTTGTTTCTTGTAAGATAATAAAAACGATGTGGTTTACCAAACAAGAAAGTAATACCATCCAACACATTAGTGTGGTGGTGGATTTAAAATTTAAAAGAAAAAAATCAAAACATCCACTTTTGGATTGTTAAGACCTTGCTCGGAGAACATTGATGAGCGTGCTCTGTCAGATGGGAAATATTTCAGATATTGTTAAGAGCGTAATCGGGGAACATTGATGAGTGAGCGATGATCTATTTTAGTTTTTTTTTTTTTTTTTTTTTTTTTGATACAAACCGAACCAATAACAACAAGAAAGCAGAAACCCACAAATGGAGCCTAAGGAGGCAAATCCAGCAGGGCTGCTTCCCCAACACATGAAGGATAATCCTCCAACCAGAAAAGGTCTTCCACAACCGTAAGCGCGTACTTCGCGAGACCATGAGCCACGGCATTAGCAACTCTAGGAACATGACGAACCGAAATTACATTGAGCCTAGACATCAACTCAGCAATTTCAGCCAAAATAACACCACTAACAGAATTTAAATGGCTGCCCTCATTAATTCTTTTAACAACCACAGCAGCATCCGACTCAATACAACAAGGACTCAAGCCGCACTCTCCACTGAAAATCAACCCTTTGAGGACAGCCAAAGTTTCCGCAACATTCGCATCCAAACAAGCATACAAGCTCTGCGAACAAGAAGCCAAGACAAAACCACCATGATCCCGAATTACCACACCAATACCAACCCGACCCTCCACATCATTAATCGCCGCATCGCAATTAATTTTAAAACAATTTAGCTCCGAAGGTCTCCACATAGGCCTACATCCCACTGGCAAGACTGGGACCTGACCACAAAGCTCCCCACTGGCATTAAACTCAACCAGAAAATCCACGCACCACCCAGCCACCTCAAGAACATTCTGAACCTTTTCACCATGCACCACCAAATTCCTCAAAAACCAAACCCTCCACACAATAGTACATAACAACCCCAAATCTTCCTTATTCAGAGAAGAAGAACATTCCAACATAAAGTCTAAAAAATTGGCAAAAGTGTTACGAACCTGTATATCAGGTGGAATCCAACCCCGACGAGCAGCTCGCAGCTTTCGACAACCCCATAATGCATGAATAGTCGACTCTTCTGGCTGATTACAAAGGGGGCAGAAATCTTGGACCACCATACGACGTCTCACCAGATTAGACAAAGTTGGAATCCAATCCATACAAGCCTTCCAGATAAATAACTTGATTTTCAGTGGTATAGCCAATTTCCACAAGGAAAGCCACCATTTCTCCTGCAGAGAATTATCAGAAGAACTAGCCCCTGTATTGAGAGCACTCTCCATTCTATAACCACTCTTAACCGAAAAAATCCCACTATCATCATAATGCCATATGACCTTATCCACACTACTAACATTACCCAGAGGAATCTTGAGAATTGCCCTACTATCCTCTTCCCCAAAATTACTCTCAATCTTCGCAATATCCCAACCACCTGACAAGGATACCAGCTGATCAACTGACGCATCCACCCCAAGCAGAGGAGGAGAGACGATCTGGAAGGTTGAAGGCTTAGGCACCCACTTATCTGAATAAATATGAATATCCTTCCCATTACCCACTCTCCACCGCAATCCTCTAACCAAAAGCTCACGCCCCCAACAGAGACTACTCCACACATACGATGCCGAACTCTTTTTCGAAGCCTCCAGAAAACTGCAGTCCGGAAAATAACACCCCTTAAGGACTCTAGCAGCCAAAGAATCTGCCTTGTTTAACATCCTCCAACATTGTTTAGCCAGAAGAGATTTATTAAAATTCTCCAATTCTCTAAAACCTAAACCCCCTTCCCTTTTCGGATGACAAAGACGATCCCATGTACACCAATGCATTTTCCTATTCCCTTCACTACTACCCCACCAAAAACGGGCACTTAATCTTTGAATTTTCGCACACAACCGTTTCGGAAGTCTGAAAAGACTCATCGCATAAGTAGGAATGGACTGTAAAACAGCCTTAATAAGTATCTCCTTACCCCCCACCGATAAAAATCTCTCCCCCCCAACCTCTAATTTTACTCCAAATCCTATCCGTTATATTAGCAAAAAGATTCCGTTTACTACGACCAGAAAAGCACGGCAATCCTAAATATTTATCAAAACAATCCACCTTTTTAACCCCAATAATTGAAGCTAACCGATCACCAACTGCAGCATTCAACAAAGGCCCCATACACGCTTCTGATTTCCTGAAATTAACCACTTGCCCAGAAACTGCAGCATAGACATCCAAAATCCTCCTGACAGCCATGCAATTACCCTCATTTGCTTTCAAAAATAACATACTATCGTCTGCAAAAAAAAAGATGTGAAATGACAGGACTTTGCTTACTACACTTAAACCCTGTCATACTACCTGCAACAATTTCCTTCTCAATTAACCCCAAAAAACCTTCAGCACATATTAAAAAAAGAAAGGGTGACAGATAAGAATTGCTCTTTTTTTTTTCCCTTAATTGATCTATTTTAGGTTTCAAACTTTTGATATCGTTAACTAGAACAATTCATGTTGAAGTGGAAAGTGCTTTGGAGTCCTTTATTGATATGCTTTGAGTTGTGTTGAAGACCCGATTCAAATTAATATTTTCTTTGTTTCATTTAATTAATAATACTATTAAAAAAACCCAATTGTCCTTAACCAGTTAAACCAGTTAGTTATTAACTGTGGTCAACTGGTGAATGGGTAGTTATTCCATTTTTCCAGTTTTTTTTTTAATTATACAGACAATGAGGGTATGTGTATGTAATTTTCCCTTGGTTCAAATAAAGTCAACTAAACAGTCAACTAATGATAAGGGGTTTTTTTTGCTGATTGTTCAAACCAGAGGGTTTGATTTAGCATTTGATCAAAAGTCAGGGGGTTATTTACAATTCTCCTAAAATATAAATAAGGAGAGAGTTGAGAGACCTCTATATTATGATAAATCCATTTTGTAATTAAAAAATCCATGTAGGAATAATGTGATACAATCGGAAAAAAAAAAACATAACTATAAGGTTGTATTTCACTAATGTTAGACAACCCAAAAAATTAGTCAAAAATCCAATACAAATGATGTGGCAAGTGGCACCCATGATTTATGTGGTGAGACAACTCACTTACAGTATCATTTGGGTTAATTATTTGAATTATATAGTATTAATTATTGTATTTATGTGAATGATGAAAGAAATAGTGTATTTATTTGGGTTATGTTTGAATTCATTTAAAATTTATACTATATTGTATTTTTTTTTTGGTCATGATTGATCATCTCAATTTATTTTACAAATTTTTGTGTAAAATTTTTAATTTTCAAGGACATAAGAAAATTCATTCCAACTATGTGTTTTTTTATAAAATTCTGTCTTTTTTTTTTTTTGAACAACATAGTGGAATATGAACGTTCATTGAATTTTTATCTTTTAATGAATTTCAAACATCTAAAATTTAATAAAACATATACATAAAATCTACTTCAGTGTCATGGTAGAAGAAGACTCCATGAATGTATAATTATATATCATTTATAATTTTTTTTTAAAAGAATTGTCAATTTGATGTTAGTTTAGTATTTTTTTTTTATTTAAAAAATCATTTTTTTTAATATAAAAACAAATTGATTATAGTATTTTTTATATTAAAAATGATTTTTTTTCAAAAAATTAAATAAACAAATTGTTGAGCTCTCTCTAGTGCAACTACTCATGTCTTGTATAGCATGACGTGGAATGCATGTTCCTTTGCATCGTAAGTAGTAAACTCACGAGGCTTCGTCAGGTTGTACTGGGCCCACATGCGTACTTATGCTTTTGATACTAGCACGTTTTGGTCTCACGTCTGTGTTGTTGGCTGGGGTTTGGTTGTCGGGTTTTGGATGGGTTGTTAAATGTTCGACCCGATCCCAATTATGATAAGGCCTCAGCCCAACATTTGTTTCTTTTCATGACCCAATTTCAATTGAAAATTTGTTATTTTCATATATATTAGCTCTGGTACAAAATGCACACATAAACACACATTTCTTACATGACATATCACAGAAACCATGCGACAACTACTGCAGTAGCAAATGCATATTTCTCTTTAGGACAATGTAGGTGTCTGTTGTCTTTCAAGAGAAAATTTCATTCTATTACAGTTGCATTACTCACAAATGATTTGAATGCACAATTTTACAACAAACATCCAAAAGTTCTCTAAAGTTCTGCATATCAGCTGGGCAGAAGATCAACAATATTGTTGACAAAACCAGAGTGCTGAGAGCATGTAAGAACTGTGTAGTGACAGTCACCGGTTCCGTCTTGTGGATTTTTTTGGAACTTGAACAGTATCAACTTGGTTTTTCTTCTTGCCAGAACATCCATCAACGATTGTCTTTCCAGCTCCACTGAACTCACTTCACAGCAATCTCATCTTCTACTCTATTGCTGGTTCCACCAACAGCATTGGATTGACAGCTCACTTTCATTATTTCCATTTCTCCTGAAAGATTCATAGTTCATGTAAATAAGTATTAGGAGCTTAAAATTCAAACTTTTTTTTCCCATTAATTTGATCAAAAGTAAACTTGGACATACTGATTAAGTTGTTACTTGTCTCATTTTTTTGCTTTCTGCTTTCCTCTTTGTTCCACGCCGGTTGGATTACTCTTTTGCTACCTCTTCTGATATGATTGTCCATGGCTTTCCAAGAGCTATATATACGAAACAAAGTATAATAAGGAAAGACTACTGAGTTTTACCAAAAAAAGCTAACTAGACATTTATAAAAAACACTTTATGTGGTTGGATGGGAATAAGTCAAAGCAGGCGGGTGTCTTGAACTTATGATTTAGGTTACAACAGAACATTGAAGAGAACAGTGAACCCCAGGAGGGCTGCAACCCCAATCCATTCTTTTTCAGAGCATTGAAACCATATCATAGAGGTGAAATCTGATGGCCCTATGACCACCAAACTGGAATTTGACCTTTTACATGAATACAGCAGCATTTGTTAATTCCTACAAAGCATCAGTAAATCAAGAACTGATACTTATATTTACATCATTTTCTTGTAAACATAATTATTAAAAAAGGCAAGGTTATAATTCTGCTAAAGTTATAGCAAGGAGCATAAAATCCTATTTAATAACCTTTTGGAAGAACAAAACCTCCCAGAAGAAAATGTAGACTTGAAAATGTTGAGAAGCTTGTTCATCTCTAAGTTGTTTATCTCCAACAACATTTCTCACTATAAACTTGGGCTACAGAGGTAGAGCAAAAAATGATAATTCTTTAGCAAATGCTAACTGATTGGAATAAGTTGAGAATCACAAACCGTAAGACTATCAACGAGACAGTGGTGAACCTCGATCCCCCGGTATTTATTCTTGTTGTGTAAGATGGATCAATGTTGCAGCAACAAATTGAACATGGGGTAGCTGCTCCTTTTGAGGAACTTTTAACGGTCCGCACCATACCGGGTGCTTCCAAAGCGACCAATACGTATGTGTTAGTTCCCATTATGAATCTGTAATTTCACAAATAAAAAGTATTGTGCTGGTAATTCTCTGTTGCATAAAGATATCGAAGACTCACATTTGTTATGTTCTGAAAAGGCCAAGCTGAAAACAACTCCATCATTTGTTATATGTCCCAAAAGATGACACAGCCTACTTGGAGCCATACTAGTTGGCTTGAACAATCTCAATCGTGACATTTGCCTCAATATCTAAATATCCGTGACCTGATCAAAAGAACAACAACACAAGGTTAATCGTGCAATTTCACTGAAGCTTTTAAGTTTAAGCTGAAAAGTAAAAAGGAATCAGAAAAATGTTAACAAGTCGAGCATTTGAATGTTAAATTTAATATATTACTTGTAATATATAATTATATACATAATACAATTGAATGTTAAATTTAATTGTAATATATTTAGTTGAGTTTTTTACTGCCTCAAAAGGTCTACATATAAGCATTTGAATGTTAAATTTAATATCATATAATTTATAAAATATTTAGAAAGTGATACATATAAGCATATCAGTGACCAGGTGCACCATTAAGCCGGTGCACCTGGTGCACCGAAGATTTTCTCTCCCATACCTTATGTTATTGAATTTTATAAATATTGATTTATTTAATTACTTTTTTGAGCAATATTGTTTACAGGTACCAATAACTTTAATTTTTTTCTTAACAAACGGACAGTGGAAAATTAATGAAAATGATAAATAGAATAGAAATTAAGATATGGAAGCAAAATAGTTAAAAGTGTGTGCGCAATATACATGTGGAAAAATGCATATTCCACTCGGGGACGGACCATCGTGGAGGCCAGTAGGGGCCATGGCCCCTCCAAGATTTTGAATATTTTTTTAAAGTTATTATTTTATTATTAAAAAAACAATAGTACTAATCTATATTCACACTTCACATGGGCCCCAAGGTTTTTTTTAAAAAAATTAAGTTATTATTTTATTATTAAAAATACAAAAGTACTAGTTTATATTCTATGCACACTTCACGAGGGTCACTTTTTATAATAAAAAAAATTATAAAAATATTAAATATTAATACAAGTTCTCACATCTCACGTTTTCTGTATACACATTTTTATTGAACCCAAAGTCTACCTCCAATTTCTGTCTTGGTCTAAAATCCACTCCCAATTGTTGTTGTTACCTGTTTCTAGTATCTTCTCCGACGCAAGGAAGTCGAAGATCGAATGCACTCTCATGACATTTTTCTAAATAAGTATACTTTAACCCTTTTTAGTTTAACCTATGTAGGAGAAAATGCTAATTTGATTGTTTATGCCATCATTATGCATATCGTAGAAAATTCGTTAGATACCCTGTGGTCCCTCCAACTTTAAACTTCTAGTTCCGCCCCTTATTCCACTTCCAAGAAGTAAAGTTTAATATATATATGGGCAAATTACACTGAACCCCTTGAGGTTTGGACAAGTTACACTTAGATGGAAAAGTTTTGTTATTCTACACTAACACCCCCAAAACTTAAATTTGAATTTAAAAATACCTAAAATACCCCTAGTTATATTATTTTATACTTTTTTTTTAACCTTTTAACCAAAAACTTTATAAACTTTAATAAAATAAAAGAAATGATTCATTAAATAAATAAATAGTTTTTAAAAATTAAATAAATAAATATTTTTTAAAAATAAATAAATAAATAGTTTTAAAAAATTAAATTAATAAATAGTTTTAAGAAATCAAATAAATAAATATTTTAAATAAATAAATAAATGAAAAAAATTGAAAACATTAATTTTTTTTTTTAAGGATATCCATTAATAGGGATAATAAAAACTCTAAATATCCAAACTTTTACAGTAAGGATGATGGTGAGAGAAGGTTCAATGTTCCCAACACTAAATGAAGTGGTTGAAGAAGGCAAGAAGACTCCTAGTGTTGGGAACCTTGAAGCTTGGGAACCTTGAAACTTCTCTCATCATTATCCTTACCGTAAAAATTTGGATATTTAGAGCTTTTTTTGTCCATATTAATGGATATCCTTAAAAAAAAAAAAAATTAATGTTTTTAATTTTTTTAAACCCTTTATTTATTTATTTATTTTAAAAAATATTTATTTATTTGATTTTTTAAAACTATTTATTTATTTAATTTTTTTAAAGTATTTATTTATTTATTTAAAACTATTTATTTATTTAATTTTTAAAAACTATTTATTTATTTAATGAATCATATCTTTTATTTATTATTTTATTTTATTAAAGTTTATAAAGTTTTTGGTTAAAAGATAAAAAAATATATATATATATATATAACTAGGGGCATTTTAGGTATTTTAAATTCAAATTTAAGTTTTGGGGGTGTTAGTGTAGAATAAGAAAACTTTTCCATCTAAGTGTAACTTGTCCAAACCTCAAGGGGTTCAGTGCAATTTACCCTATATATATATTATTTTTATGGACCACATCACTGATCACTGAGTCACAGACCATATCAAATCAAATTATTTCCCTGCAAGTTTCTGGTTGTTGACTCGTCAATTAGATCTACTTGATCACCCATCACTGGTATAGGCGTATAGCTTTGATTTCAGAAAACTTTTTGCCAAACTTCTCTGCAAATAATCTAAATCTGTAGCAAAAACATATATATATATATATATATATTTTTTCCATAGTTTTGTATCCGTGGCATGCAAAAACACTTTGGAAATGTTTTTATCTTTTATGATGGTAAACTAAAGATGCATTTCTGGATGGAAATTACCAAAAAAAAATTACTTATAAAAAAATAAAAAATAAAAGATGCTTTACTGAACTGAATTTCTGGGATGCTAATGCATTTTTCCAGACATGTTGTGGAAGACTTTGAATCAGCGTCAACCTTACTTATAACTGTCTTTCCAATTTATTAATTCAATTAATGAAACATATTTTAATTAATTTTATTTGTGTCTTGTAAGAAAATGAATCTCACGTAAATAGATAAATGGGTATGGATATTAACACTCATCAAACTAGTACATCCATTTGTATAAGTATATCCATGTCTAAAATTTTAAAAATAAATATTATTATAAGCACCCATCCTAATGCCAATAGTACCCTTATTGAAATAAATATATTCTTTTTAATACATATTATTTATAAAAACTCTTAATTATTATCACATCCAATTTATTAAAAAAAATCATATTATTTTTAGAATCAAATCATCTTTTAATGATGGTTTAATTTACTTTTTGAAATATCTCGAATGTAGGAGCCTTATAAAAGGGAATATGTGGAACCGTATATGGGGTCAAGAGATTTTCAATATGAAATTCTTTTATTTATATGGCTATCTTAAAAATAAAATAAAAAACTTGTTGATATCTACACACTCACAAAAAATGTGAATCTGACAAAAATACCCTTAAAATACACTCACACAAAAAAATCTCGTTTTTTTTTTCTCTTTTCTGAGACTTATTTTTGTGTTTCTGAGACTTATTTTGGCGTTTCAAAGACTTTTTTTGGTGCTTTTGAGATTTTTTATATTTTTGAGACTTACTTTGTAATTTCCAAAACTTATTAGATATATTTGCAATTTTCGATATTTGTTGGGTAAAAATAAAAAATTTCAGTTTTTTTTTTTCATCTACTTCGTCGACCTCCAATGGAGGTCTTATTCCATCCCCATTGATGGAGGACCTCTATCAATAGAGGTTTTAGAAAAAATAAAAACTTAAAAATGGCAAAAACAAAATAAAAGAAGGAGAAAAATGTATTTTTGTCCATCAATGTCATTCAAACTTAAGTTATTAAACTAGTTTTATTTTTAAAAGTCAACGAAAAAAGAGTGATATTTCCCATATTTCCACTATTAATAAATGTCACAAACTAATAAAAGAGTATTTCGGTAGTAAGTGTTTAAAGCGTAATTTTAGGGAAAATTCATGTGGACCTTTTAAAAATAATCTAATTCTAGGCACCCGTCATGATTTCAACATAGGAATACTACTTAGACCATCTCCAACGGGAGCGCCATTCTCCATTTTGCAGCACGATAGGACTCAACCATGTGCCAATCTCTGCGCCAGAGTGTAGCCCCAGAAATTTCAGCACTAGATCTAGCGATGGCTAGTCGTCACTCTTCAGCGCTGTTGTTTAACTTTTTTGTTTTTTTAAGTCCCTCCATTTTTATATAATCACATATTGACCATTATTAAATAAGATCTATTATGATTGTATCCCTTATATAAAATTTTGATTAATCACAGTTTTACCCCTATTAAATCAAATGTATTCCAATTGTATCATTTTAATTAGTAATACTACAAAAATTACTAAATTGGAAAAAAAAAAAAACACTAAATCTTAACTTATCGTAATATTATATTAATTATGGGGTGAAATGTTAATTATTGAGAAATAATAAAGAAGTGAATATTTAGGGAATATTCTTTTTAGAGTAAGATTTGGTGCAATGGGTTGAAGATGGTGGTGTAAAAGTTACTGCATTTTACTGCAAAGTTTTAACAAATTGGTGCAATGTGTTGACGATGATCTTAATCAACATCATATTGTTTATTTATCCGGATCCTAATAGAATAAAGGAAGTTTCTCATTAACCAAAACTAAACAAATAACAAGTAACAACTATTGCATCTGATGAAGGCTTATCTTATCTGGGTGTGTCGCCAGCACCCATAGTTACTATTTTTTTTCTTCATTGAATTGAAGTTTAAAAATCAGGCACATATAAGGATTAAGGTAATATAATACGACTTTTCACTGACTTTTTCTTTATCTACTCAATGCAGAAACACGACGTGGTTTACCAAAAAAGAAAGTAATAATCAAATCTACTTTTATACCATCCAGCACATATTATAAGAAAACAATTGGACTATCTTACAATTTTGATTCAAGTTTTGTGATTTTAACATCTTTTCATCTATTAATTTGTTGCATAACTTAGAAATAGAAAAGTAGCCTTAAGTAAATGTTAACATCGGTTGACTTGATTATAGGATTGTATTTATGTGACTGATAAAAAGAAAGAGTGTAATTGTTGGAATTTAATTACATTGAAGTTGAAGTTGAACGGTTGGAAGGAAGACAAAGAGAGAGAAAATGCGTAAAGTTGGTAGTGCGTACGTGGTACTGTGGTGGCGACTGGTGAGTGGCACCCACACGTTTTGCTGTCATGATTTCAACTCGAGAGAAAACTAAAAGTAGACATTGGAAACATTAAACTTTCGTTAGTAACCTCTTTTAAAACATTAATTGTTAATAACCATTTTTTTTAAAAAAAAATCAATGTATGTCCATAAATTACAAGAGTACCCTTGAAATTAGTTTATTTTTTTAAAAAAAATCTCGAACTTGAAATCATGACTAAAAACTTGAATGATGAAAATTGAAATCACGACCAAAATCCGGACCAAACTTGAAATCATGACATGTTTCCCTTCTTCCTCAAATTCCCCAAATTAGGTTTTTATTTTTTTATTTATTTTTATTTTTTTAAAGGTTTTCGTCTCTCAATCTAGTAATCATCACCGACCGTTCGTCAAGATGGGCGTCCATCATTGCCGGAGCTCCTCAATCATCGCCAGAGGTGAAGCACGACGCCGTTGGTTCGCGTGCAGCCCAAGTACCTCGCCGACGACGGCCGGCGATGATCGACGCCAAGACGACGACCTTCGGCGATGATTGCCGTGCTCCGGCAATGATTACGCGGGATGAAGGAAGAAAAGCGAGAGAGGATCGGGGAGAGAGAGAGCAGAGAAGAGAGAAAGAGAGAGTTTTTGGGATGGTTTTTATATGAGGGCTTTCCAGTAATTTTTTAAGAACATGGTTATTAACAATTAAAATTTCGTTTGTGGTTACAAACAAAATTTATATGTTTTATGTGGTTATTTAGCCATTTCCACTTTCAGAACTACTATATATAGTGTCGAAAGAAGAAGAAGAAAAAAAAAATCTTCAATGTCATCGTTGAAGCTATGAAACTATGAGAAGACTGAAAACAGAGGACTGGAAAATTAAATGTGAAAGGAAAAAGCAGCAAGAAAAAGATAAGATTACAGGGTGGATCTGGACCCATTTTAAAGGTACAATAATTGGTTTGGAAAAGAGAGTACTGTATTCTCCAATAATTGTCTCTGGAAGAAAACTTTTAAGTTGAAAAGTTGAAAAGTAAAAGGGTATCAGAAAAACTGTGAATGAGTCGAGCACTAACATTTCAATAGAGCTCCATCTAGCTAGTTGACTGGTAGTACTTGTAATATATACAGAATACAGTTGAACGTTAAATTTAATATCATAGAATTTGTAATATATTAATATGCTTCTTAGTCCATAGAATAATTTTTTGAACAAAATTAATAAAAAAAACAAAACAAAACAAAAAAAGGGAACCAATAACATATGATATCTTCTCCCATATCATATGTTATTGAATTTTATAAATATAGATATATATATATATATTTTTAACAATGTTTACGGGCAACAATAACTTTAATTTTTTCTTAACAAACGGACAGTCGAAGATTAATGAAAATGATAAATAGAATAATAAATATAATAGAAATTAAGATATAGAGTCAAAATAGTTGAAAGTGTCTTTGCATTATACGTGTGGAAAAATGCAATGGTTGAGACATGAATTGAGATTTGAGAGTGAAAATTATACAAAAATAAAGTAAATTAGTTGGCAAGTTGACGAGCCAGTTTTGTGGTGGAGAAAGTAACACGTGAAAACAGAGGACTGGAAAATTAAATGAGAATGGAAAAATCTGCAGCAAGAAAAAAAAAAAGATTACAGGGTGGATCTGGACCCATTTTAGGGTACAATAATTGATTTGGAAAAGAAAGTATTCTCTGATAATTGTGTAATGTGGAAAAAGCTTTTAAGTTTAAGTTGAAAAGTAAAAGGAAATCAAAAAAATGTGAACGAGTCAAGCACTAACATTTTGAATGTTAAATTTAATATCATATGATTTGTAATATATTTAGAAAGTGGTACATGTAAGTATATCAGTGACCTGATGCACAATTCAGCTGGTGCATCGAAGATTTTTTCTCCCATATCTTATGTTATTAAATTTTATAAATATAGATTTTTTTTTTAAGCAATGTTTACTGGCACCAATAACTTTAATTTTTTCTTAACAAACGGACAGTAGAAGATTAATGAAAATGATGAATAGAATAGCATTAGTGGCTGTCCTCCCACTGGAATAGGACATCGAGTAACATTCCGGTGGGAGGGGGGATGTGTATAGCATTAGTGTTTACCGATACATGTAAAAGTGCAAAGCCAATAATCTCCATCATACAGATACAGTCAATAATACAAAAGCTCTCTCATTGTCAAACCAAATAAAAAGCATAGATTCAAAATACTAAATTTCATGTCAGATAACTATAGTTCCAAAATTTTAAACTATCAAGATACTAATCAAATGATATAATTAAATCTCTCCAGCACAAATACGATTGCCACAAAATGAGTCTTCTTATACAGATTTGGTTAATTGCTAAAAATATATAAATTTCAACATTTAAAACATGGGAATCTTCTTAGTTCTTCAATTCTATCTATAATCTATTGACTGTATCTTTTACTATTTCATGATAGCAAATTTCAGTGACACATATTCCTTCAAAGATTTGAAGACAGCAAGAAAACATCCCATACAGTTCAAGAAGATACACCAGAAACTATATTCTTCTGTCTTGCTCCAATGACTTGTATCTCTCTTTTGCATGATATATGAACATGAGATATCATTCAGAATACAGCAATATGGAAGAAAGAATAAATCTAAGATTAAATCCCCTAATTAAAGATTCCAGGTCAGCTACAAGAAGCATCAAATAAGTGCAGGTAGCTATGGAGCCGATTTGTTAAACAAATCTAAGCATGTGCAGAATAATTCTCTAGTCGGGTCTAATCCTAAAGTTTTTTATCGAGTCCTAAAGATTATAACATATGATAATCTAAGTAATTTGATGTTAATAGATTATCACATGTGATAATTCTTAGGACCATACCTGACTAGAGAAGCACTCAGCATGTACATGCTCTACATATAAAAAGAGGGAGGGAGAGAGAGAAACACTCACTTTTAACATTATAGCATCCTATTTTTTACCACACTGAACATTGATTCCTTTTTTTTCCATTTGCACTGAAGAGGTGGAGCCAGTCTGATTCCATCCCTGTTGAGAACATAAAATTTAGTTAAAATCATCTAACCGCAAAGTGAAGAATTAGAATAGAAATGCTTCATTCAAAGGAGTTGCCAATGTCTATGCAAATGCGATAATTAGTGTATTCTAGTTTGTATGATGAATAGCACACGATAAACACAGCTGGTGAAAAGCCATTCACAAATTATTTTTGGTTTGTACATAGAGTTCCCCTATTACCAGTGCAAAGTATTTACATGCTTCAACTTCAAATATTAAGTTCATACATAACTTTTAGAACTTGAGTTGACTAATAATAGGGGAGGAAAATTTGAGGAGGTTGGGAGGGGGGAAGTAGAGCTGAGAGAGAGAGAACCATTTTTCATTGCTTTTGCTGGATCCTTATCCTAGGCAATTTCAGGTTGACAACAATAACGGAGATGTTGTCTTGACTATAAGCATCAAGAGCATACTTGATGAGAGTATGAGACCTTCAGCAACAAAAGAAGCTGGACAGGAAGAATTATCATCTGATTTTGGTCGCATACGATGTTCTCTCAATTTTTTGCGAGCCAACTTTATAACATCATCATTAGACAAGACATCCCATAGCCCATCACTTGCCAAAACCAAAAATTCGTCCTCTGCACTCCTAGCCATGAAAGTAATTTCAGGCACTGGAATTATATATGGCTTCAAACTATGATCACCTAAGATTCAAACATATATCAAATATACAAATTATATGTCTAGAAATGATTAAATAGATGGCAATAGCAAAACAAAGAAGGCCATAGTAGGACTAAAATACCGCAAATTATAGAATTTCAATAAATATAAAAAGTTAAGCTGGAAGCTATGTACAATGAATTGGAATCTAATAAAAAAAAAATGTGAATGTGGCAAACATTACAAATTCAAAACAAATGGCAGAGAGTCGATTGAAGGCTCTGGTTTGGCAATTTGCTAACATGACAAAGAATATAAGAGTACTTAAGAAAAATCAGTTGCTCATGTCATTGAAATTAAAAGCGAAAGGATAAAAGAGAAACCTATTGCTCTTGTCATGGAAAGAACCCCCTCCACCCTTAAACAGTAGCCCCACTCCACAATTATGCCTCCCCCATTGGTAATTCTTGCTACTTCATCTTGTCTATTTAGCTGCAAAACAGGTAACAACTCATCTCCAATGGGCGAAAGAGATGTGAAATATATCTATCTATATACAGAGAGAAGGTGACACAGAGAGAGAGAGAGAGAGAGGAGAGTCATAATCTAATCCGATGTTGGACTTAGCAGAGTATAAATCCGATAAAAACAACTAATTTAGCTCCAAGTTACATGATTCAGCCTTGAACTTGTATGACTAACTCTGATGCTGCAACATACTATTAAAAATGATGTAATTTTAAATTACAATAATAAAAATACTAGCAATCTTACTTTATACATTTAGAGTGAAAACTAAATTTTCACTATGGAGTCATAAAATCTATAATGGCTGCCTCATTAAGATGTCATAGAATCTCAGAGGAGAAATTTCTTAAAGACTACAAAAGCAAATGGTGTAAAATCCATATAAGATTCAGACAAATTTCAATGACACCTAATAAACTTTATATATTGATCCGTGAACTACTTAAACCAACAGAAAAAATAAATTAAGAACTTGAATCAACTAGACTTCAACAGAACCAGAATTTGCATCTTAAAGATATTGTGCACGTATTCAAATTCCATCCGGTAATTGACAAGAGCAACACTAAGCTCAAATCTATATAAAAATCAATGACAGAGGAACTCTCAAATGCAAGGCACCAACAAAAGAACAATATAGCATAGATCATTGACTATCTTAAAAAAAATAAAAAATTCTCAGAAAGCTTGAGATTGGCTGAATTAAATTGTATATTAATCCAGGAATAAAGATGAGAAATCAAGTAAGATTTAGTGAGAGACTTTGTGATCTACTGTCAACGGGATTGCTTGTTTCCCACAGCAAAGGACAACCCTGGAGTCGCCACAATTGGCAGCAATGATCTGGCAAGCTGACAGAATCACCACTGAAGCTGTTGATCCAACTGAAGCTAATGTCCTATCAATGAGACCATCATCTACCCTCTCAAAAGCCCTGCACAATGCTACCTCCCATCTCCCGCCAATCATCTATGCCAACTTCTTTCTCCCACTCTTTAGCTAACTTTATATGTAGCTCATTTGCACAATGAGAACTTGCCTGAAAAAATCAACAGTTCAAATAATGAGAAAAGTCCCCATATATTTGAGTGCATTTGCATTTACTGACCATTAATTATGTAAACCATTTGCTTTAAAAAGTGCTGTATCAAATAATAGAATATCTATGGTCTACTATTTGTTATGTTCTATGGTCTAAGATTTGTCATGTGGGTCAGGTCTGCGCCTTAATTTTCTATCAGTGAGCTGGAAATATTTCAGTAGAATACCCATGTCAACCGATTTTGACAAAATGCCTACACAGTTTAAGTGAGTTCCCTTTAATTTACCTCTAGAGCTCTACAAACCAATATTCTAAATATCTACAACTCCAGAAAATGAATTATCAACTGCACGTTGTGGAAAATGCAAGTACCATGTCAGAGTAAAATTAAAAAAGGATCTTCATTTTGGACAGTGGTTTGGACTTAGAAGCACTACTTTTGCACATGAGCATCGATATCTTGTCCAGGAAAATCAATAAACATTTTTGAAGAGATTAAATTTAATCCAAACACATACGACTAGAACAATTTTAAGGAAAAATATTAATTACAAACAAAATATATTGTTTTCCTCATCCCCAATTCTTAGTGTTAGACATTTGATATTCCTATCCAATTCCAAAAAAACTGTCTTTTTTTAAGCGAATTTATTGAAAATAGCCACTTCAATTCAAAAGATTTATTATCAATCAAGTCTTTAAGCATGCTCTACAAATGCAATTTCACATGTATCATTTGCTACTCTTTCTAGCTTATCAAAGTCCCTCCTTTTATAAAGACTGACCATTTGGTTCTGCATACTGAAATCTAGTCCAAGAAGATTGGTAATGTTTCTAGAAATAACTATAGGTAAGTTGTATTTGATCCCTCTAATATTATATTCCCATATGAGACAAAAACAATACTACTCTAAATCATTCTATTAGACTGAGTCTTCCAATAAGAACTTGAAATTATTTACTTAACTAGTGTTATTCTAGAATAGTCACTTCGCGTCATTTCGAATTCTACATATTAATAAATACTAATTATCGCGAGATAAGATTCTACATCTTCTTCTAATACCTTGCCAAAGAGAGTATTAGGAAATCTTAACAATTATATGTGATAGATTCTTTCAATTAACAAATCATTTAAAATGTCATTCAAGGACATAAGAGAGCAAAAAGATATACTTTTACTCTAAGGATGCCATTCATAAGTTCATACAAAAAAAAAGAAACCTAATGTGACTAACATCAAGAATCACTTCTTCATCAAACAATTAACTACTGATTTTCTTTATTAATTAAACTGTTTGAACTAATCACTCTGAAAACTAAGGAAAATAAATTTCAAGAAACAAAGAATACTAACTTAAGCATCTTCATTGTCATAGCGTAATGAGCCCTATGTTAGAGACTACATCATAGCCTACATGACAAATGTCATTAACAATAACTTTCCCATGTATTTGTACAAGTAGCATCCTTGATTTTGATTGTCAAAAACCTGAAGCTTCTCATTGCGAACATGAAATTCATAAATATTGGCTGTTTCTGATGATAATTTAGAACCCAAAATTGCCCTCCATCTCCATAAGGCCATCCCTATCCCCCCTATTTTTGTAATGCTGAAACCACACACTATCACATCTCCTTCGACGAATCTGAAAACTAAATTGCACCAACGAATTCATGAAGGATGGAGACTCCATAATGGAGCACAAAAGGCAGTCCTCTTCATATCCAGTCATAAAGCTTGTATATAACCGTTAATGCCAACAAAAATTGCTTGAAGACAAATGATGTTAATCATTGGGCACCCCCAACTACCATAACAGCCTCGACATGAAGCAAGGAAGTTTACGTTCCCACATGTCTACGATATGTATTAAGTAACTTGACTCCAATATACACAATTAAGAATGTTACATTAACATGTGCATCAAATAAAGGCTAGGCTACGAAGAAGATCATAAACAATCAAAATAAATTACTAGAATTAACGAGAGGTAATAATATGTACAATCAAAGCATGTGGAGAAAGAAGAAAAAATAGACAACACAAAAGCTAAATTATTCAACAAAATTTTCTCAAATCCCCTAAAATTACCAACCATATACTGATACCAACTCTGCGACTCAAACGGTCAAACATGGGGAAAGTCTTAATTTTTAGTTAAATGATCTTCATGATGACCCAAATGACTTTTCATATCCAATAATTTCAGCTTAAAAGGCTAAAGTTATGATACATGAAACTATCTCTGTATCTCTTTCTATAGCAAGTAACCTTGTCAAATCAACAAGCAACTAATAGACAACTTAGAGTATCATAACAAACAAAAGAAGATAACTCAATTAACAAAATTAGTTCAGTTTAAATTTCCTAAAACATTTTAAAAAATGAATCAAGGTACAAAACCCAAAAAATAATAGTTAAAAAAAAGGTGCTTGTTGCATTATAACAAAGAAAATCATTGTTCAAAAGAATTCAATGTGCAAGACTGAGAGTACCTTTCTGGTTTCTGGGTATTCCTAACAACGATTCCGAAATTCCTTTACTTCCCCTCTTCATTTTCTCGGGAACAAAACAGGGGTTTCCGATATTGAAGTGGAAGTGTTTAAAAAATGTTCAGGGTCAAAGAAACCAACACAGAGAAGTTGCGTTCAAAACTTCCAAGTGCATCGGTCTCACGCCACGTGGCGTGATCTTATTGGGTTGTGGTGAAGTGGGTCAAAATTCCAGTCACTGGCTCGGATCAGACGCGCTCATCGGACGGTGGGTAGGCTGATGTGGGGTCCAAACAATAAAAATAGAACGATGCAAAGGGAGAGCCCCATGAGAGTTCAAGAAGATATTCGCGTACATAGTCAGTCTCATCCTGCTATGCACGTGTAAATAAAAGTGCTGAGCTGTCACAATGTTAGCTGACAGCTTGGTTGTACTAGCCACGATTAAGGTTTATACGGCTCAAAAGCTTCGATTATCTTTGACTTTACTAAAAATGGAGAGAAAATAAAAATAAAAAGAGAGAGAGAATATTTTTATTAATTTTTTAAAAAGGTTTATTTATTTATTTTAATAAATGTTTTTATTTGAAAACAGATTTTATAAAATTAATGTGTGTATAAACTATAAAGTATAAACACATTCTTCTATAAGAATTATAATAAATAACGTTTTATTTTTCAATTGAATTCAAAAGTTGTATTTTAAAAATGGTTTTTGAGTAGTTTAAAAAAAAATGCTTCTTTTTTTTTTTTGATAGAATATTGTTAGACAATTCAAAAATTTAGTGTAAATTTCAACCGAAATAATATGGTAAATGAGTTGTCATCACCACATACAATATGAGATATGTGGTTAATGAAAAAACCGCTTACCACATATTTAATTTTGGTTGAAAGTTAAAATAAATTTTTAGATCGACTAGCTAGCAATAGTGTTTTTGATAAGTTATGAAAGTTATGATAACTATGATTTGATAAGTTATGATAAAACGCTCCTATTTTAGAATAAAAAATGAGAAAAAAAAAAAAAAAAAGCTACTGGTGACACAAGTTACACATCCAATAAAAATGGTCTGAATTTTAAAATCGATTGATTTTATACCATGTCAACACTTCAATGGTGGACACAAGTTACACACATCTTATTAGGAAGCATTAAAATCATTTCGATTTAAAATTAGGTGGCTTTGATATCATATGTAGGGTGTCGACCTACAATCGATATGGATCGGGTCGTATGTTGTTAGGCCCAATGCAACTTGGGTTGGGTTTCCGTGGATCGTGTTGTCGTCTGCTTGATTGACCTGCAAAAGAACTTAGTCGACCGAAATTGATATTGGTCGTCCGACCTAATAACCTGCAAAAATTGAAGAATAGATAAAATAGAACAGCAAATAAAAAGAATATCAAAGGAATTGATTTAGATTGATAGCCTTAGTTATGCTTTTTATTTGCTGTTCTATTTTATCTGTTCTTCAATTTTTGCAGGTTATTAGGTCGGACGACCAATATCAATTTCGGTCGACTAAGTTCTTTTGCAGGTCAATCAAGCAGACGACAACACGATCCACGGAAACCCAACCCAAGTTGCATTGGGCCTAACAACATACGACCCGATCCATATCGATTGTAGGTCGACACCCTACAGTTTGGCGCCCACCGTGGGGCCCGTTGCAACTCTACAAATATCAACCGCAATCTTCGTACTTTCAAACAGACAGCGATGTCAGGAGAAGGAACTACCCCAACCATTGAAGAGCAGATCGCTGCATTGGTGGCTCAAACAGCAGCAAACGCAGAGAAGTTACGAGCATTGGAAGCTGAAAACGCTGCTATTCGAGCCACTAATGAAGAACTGCGAGCCATTGTCGATGGCGTTGTTCCTGACAGCGAAGATGTGGGGCATCCAATTCCTGTCCCCAACACTGAACAAGAGGTCGACCGACGAGGTCGAGACGCTCCGACAGGCCCATCAGCACCTGATGTGAATCCAAATGTCGGACAAACCCAGCAAACACCCCAGACGACCAGAGTCGACATCGACCTCAACAACTTGCCGGCTCGAAACGACAACGAGCAAGATCCTGTTACGGGCAGGCAACCTGAAAATGTCCTAGGGACACCCGTGTCGCTCCAGTCGACACCAAGCCTGGTAAAGTCAAATCCGGATTTATCTTCTCTGGCTAATCTGGAATTTTCTCGCAGGTTTGCAGAAATGGAAGCTCTCATACAAAGGATCCCTGGTGTTCCAGCTCCAATTAAAAGGAGCAACATGAATAGCTTTGCAGACTCACCCTTTGTCGACTCAATAGCGCTGGTCGAGATGCCCAAAAAGTTCAGCTTCCCAAACATGAAGCAATACGAGGGGACGACCGATCCAGACGACCACATAGCGCAGTACAAACAGAGGATGTTCACCGCAGCCATTCCACGCGACCTACGAGAAGCATGCATGTGCAAAGCTTTCGGATCTAGTCTCAATGGTCCAGCTCTACAATGGTACATTAACCTTCCCAATAATTCAATTAATTCATTTGCACAGCTTACAGATATCTTCGTGGAACAATTCGCAAGTAGCCGCAAGCTGGAAAAACAGTCGGACGACCTATACACTATAACCCAGAAGCATGGCGAAAACTTAAGGACATATGTAGGTCGTTTCAACAGGGAGAAGGTCCAAATCCCTCATTGCAATCAGGCGACTGCGATATACGCCTTCAGAAAGGGCCTCAGGTTTGATTCTGATCTCTATAAAGAATTGACCAAGTATCCATGCAGGACAATGGAGGATGTGTTGGCCAAAGCATGGGCCCAAATAAAATGGGAAGAAGATGAAGCTAACTACGTAAGTAGAGCCAACAACTACTCAAACCGCAGAAACGACCGAGTGGATAGGAGGTCTAACGACAGAAGGTCAGAACCTTATCCGACGGGAGAAAGGAACACTCGACAAACGGATGAAGGCTCAAGCGACAGTCGACCATACAGGAGGGGCTACCCGCGAACCAGTCGACCAAAAGCAGAGGTACCAGAGTATAATTTAAGCATCGAACCAGTCGACCTCGTATCAGTCATGAGGGAGATGGGCAAGACGGTGAAATGGCCAAGAAAAATGAATGCACTTCCAGAGCATAGAGACGCAAAATTGAGATGCGAGTTCCACGGAGATCACGGCCATCGAACTGAGGATTGCATCGCCCTCAAATTCGAAGTTGCGGAGCTACTAAAACAAGGACATCTACAAGAGTTCTTAACAGAGAAGGGAAAACAGACCCTGGCAAGACGAAACGACAGAATGGCGAACTCAAACGACAATCCCCCAGAACCACCTCGACACGACAGGGTGATAAATTTCATTGCAGGAGGTTCTGAAGTGAGTGGTATTAGCTATTCAGCAGCTAAAAGACATACACGACAAGTGTTAAATACAGAAATTCAGCCAAGTAGGGAGCATCAGTCGACTGTCGACGAGACCGTCACCTTCAAGGCGACAGACAAATCAGATTTGTTTTCTCCTCACCATGATGCACTCATTATTTCACTTCATATTGCAAACTGTTTAACAAAAAGAATTCTAATTGATAATGGCAGTTCATGCAATATTTTATTTAACAGTGCCTTGAGAGAAATGCAGGTCGACGAGTCGAAACTGAGCCGTCGGACGACAATGCTGACAGGATTCAGCGGAGAACAAAAAAGCACGTTGGGGGAAATCGTTCTACCCATCTACGCTGAAGGCGTAAACCTCTACGTCAACTTCTTGGTGCTCGACTGTCAGTCGTCCTACAACGCAATCCTAGGAAGACCCTGGATCCATGAAATGAAAGCAATCCCTTCGACTTACCACCAAATGATCAAGTTTCCGACCAGGTGGGGAGTTCGTGAAATTAAAGGAGAGCAGAGAGCAGCTAGAGAATGCTACCAAAACGTAATGAAAAAGAAAAAAGAGTCTTTATAGCAATTACAGGACTCCAAAGTCGAGTCGACACCAAACGCTCCAAAAATGGAGGATCTCGACGAAGTGTCGATCGATTCAAGTCGACCCGATAGGAAGGTATTCATAGGGTCAAGACTGTCGAAGGAAGTTAGGGAACAACTAATCGATTTCCTAAGGCAACGACAAGGCAGCTTTGCGTGGTCGCACGCAGACATGGTCGGCATTGATCCGGAGGTAATAGTGCACCAACTACAGGTCGACCCCGATCATCGACCAGTTAAACAAAAGCGAAGGAAATTCGCTCCGGAGAGAAACAAAGTCATCAATGAAGAAATTCAGAAGCTAATCGACATTGGATCAGTAAAAGAAGTCCAGTACCCTGATTGGTTAGCAAATGTCGTGGTCGTCAAAAAGAAGAATGGCAAGTGGCGGGTATGCATCGACTTCACAGACCTTAACAAAGCATGCCCCAAAGACTCCTTCCCTTTACCTCATATCGACATGCTTGTCGACGCAACAGCTGGACACGAATTACTAAGTTTCATGGATGCCTATTCAGGCTACAACCAGATCCTGATGCATCCAGACGACCAGGAAAAGACAGCCTTCGTAACCGAACGAGGTACCTTCTGTTATAAAGTAATGCCGTTTGGTTTGAAAAATGCAGGTGCTACCTACCAAAGACTTGTGAATATGATGTTCGCCAAAATGCTTGGCTCGACGATGGAAGTTTACATCGACGACATGCTGGTCAAGTCACTTGTGGCTCAACAACACATAGACCACCTCAGACAGTCGTTCGACGTCCTCGACAAGTACGGTATGAAATTAAATCCCACTAAATGTTCATTTGGTGTCTCATCAGGGAAATTTTTAGGGTACTTAGTCACACAAAGAGGAGTCGAAGCCAACCCAGACCAAATCCGATCGATACAAGAAATCGAGTCACCTAAATGCATCAAAGACGTACAGAAATTGACTGGTCGAGTAGCAGCATTGAACAGGTTCATTTCCAAGTCGTCTGAACGATGCCATCCATTTTTCAACACCTTGAGGAAAAACAAGGCCTTCGAATGGAACGACGGTTGCGAGAAGGCATTGCAAGACCTTAAAGAATATTTGACCTCCCCACCACTGCTGTCAAAACCTAAAGACAACGAGACACTACTCCTATACTTAGCCGTGTCGACCACAGCCGTCAGCGCAGTATTGGTAAGGGAAGAAGGCGATCGACAACATCCAGTCTACTACGTAAGTAAGGCACTGCTCGACGCTGAGACACGGTACAGTCAATTGGAAAAGCTGGCACTCTCGTTGGTCGTTGCAGCCAGAAAATTGAGGCCTTACTTCCAGTGTCATTCAATTAAGGTATTAACAACTTACCCTCTAAAAAATATATTGCATAAACCTGAAGTTTCAGGTCGACTGACGAAATGGGCTGTTGAGCTAAGTGAGTACGACATCAATTACCATCCAAGGACAGCGTTAAAATCACAGGTATTAGCTGATTTCCTTGCAGACTTTACACCTAACGAGAATTTGCAGGCTGAGAAAGAGCTAATAGCTCTAACAGAGACAACGTCAGACGAAAAATGGACTTTGTCGGTCGACGGATCAAGCAACGTAAAAGGCAGTGGACTGGGATTGTTACTCACATCCCCACACGGGGACATAATTGAGCAATCCATCCATTGCGAATTCCGAGCGACAAATAATGAAGCAGAGTACGAAGCACTGATTGCTGGACTCGACCTAGCCAAGAGCCTGAATGTCAAAAGTCTCCAAGTATTCAGCGACTCACAACTAGTCGTTCGACAGATAAACGGGTCGTACGAAGCAAGAGATCAAAGGATGACCGCCTACTTGGCCAAAGCCAAGCAACTTCAGTCGACCTTCGACAAGTTCACCATCGAACAAATACCCAGGTCGGAGAATTCACGTGCAGATGCACTAGCTTATCTTGGCTCGACAACGACAGGCAGGTCAAAGTCGATTCCAGTCGTTCACCTTACAACACCGACTATTCAAGCAACAGAAATAGTCGCCCCAGTCGACTACAGAAGAAATTGGATGGATCCACTACTAGACTATTTGCGAGCCGACATTTTACCTGGGGACAGAGCTGAGGCAAGAAAAATCAAAGCAAAAGCTGCGAAGTTCTGCATTTTATACGGTAAGCTATACAAAAAGTCTTTTACAGGACCCTACTTGCGGTGCGTAACTCCACGGGGAGGCGTACGACGTTCTTAAGAGTCTACACTATGAAGAATGTGGAAATCACTCGGGGGCTCGAAGCCTGTCGAACAGAGCAATTACAGCAGGGTACTACTGGCCAACCATGCGCTCCGACTCACAACATCACGTGAAGTCGTGCGACAAGTGCCAACGATTCGCGCCAGTCTGCCATCTTCCCCCAGGTATGCTAAATTCAATCTCAGCCCCTTGGCCTTTTATGAAATGGGGGATGGATATCGTAGGAAAACTCCCAGCTGCACCTGGAGGCGTCGTCTACATGTTGGTGATGACAGACTACTTCACAAAGTGGGTGGAAATAGAAGCTTTGCCTCAGGTACGCGACATCGAGGTACGCAATTTTGTGTGGAAAAACATTATTTGCAGGTTCGGAGTTCCACGAGAAATAGTGACCGACAATGGGTCCCAGTTCATCTCATTCGACTTCAAAAACTTCTGCGACAAATACGGGATAAAGCTAAGTTTTTCAACTCCACGATATCCACAAGCAAATGGACAAGCGGAATCGACGAACAAGACCATCATCAACACGCTGAAGAAAAGACTAGAAGCTGAAAAGAATGAATGGGTGGAAAAACTACCAGAGATCCTATGGTCGTACCGAACTACTCCTCGACGGTCGACTGGCGAAACTCCGTTCTCCCTTGTCTATGGGTCTGAAGCAGTGATCCCCATCGAGACACGACTCGCAACCGCACGGAGTGAGAATCCAAATGAAGCTGAAAACAACCATGAGCTCGCCTTCGAGTTGGATCACCTGGATGAAAGACGTGATCGAGCGGCTCTAAGAATACAGTCGTATCAACAACAGGTCGCACGACATTACAACAAAAAAGTACATGTTAGGAGCTTTAAGCTACACGACTGGGTACTACGCCGCGTTTTTCAAAACACCAGAGAAGAGGGAGCTGGAAAATTGGGGCCGACATGGGAGGGGCCTTATCAAATAACAGACATCGTCGGTCGAGGAGCTTACAAATTGCGAGGACTCGACGGTCGAGAGCTGAACAACAGTTGGAACGCACTCCATTTGAAACAGTATCACTTCTAAAACTTAAATTACATTTACATTTACTGCCTTTACTTTCTGATTTTCTAAAGATACTAACGACGCGAACAAGAGCAATGATGAAAAACTTAGTACAAGTTTATAACTGAGCTCACAAAACATTTTTCGTAACCTCAGTCGACTTCTACGTATTATTTTGCTACGATATTCTTGTTATTACAGCATTAGCAATACCCCGACGTCGACGACAACAAGAATCTACTCCCACCATCCTTATTTAATCAAACGCACGCTGGGAGTCGGGGACAACACTTGATAAAAAGAAAAATGTTGACTAACGCATGTACGCGATGAACGGTCGATTAAATGCATGCACGCGATGAATGGTCGATTAAACGCATGTACGCGTTGAAAAATGATGAAAAATGTCGACTGACGCATGTACGCGATGAATAGTCGATGAAACGTATGTACGCGAGTTGTATAACTCAGTGATGTTATATACAGTAAAATTGTTAAATGTCGACTGAACGCTTGTATGCGATATTGTTTGTCGACTAACTTATACGCAAGTATTCTATAATTGAATCAGCCATGTTTTTATCAAATTTTCTATAATATCATTCGACTTATGCATGAATATAAGTTTACAGGCTTGTTTCATTCAGTTTCTTAATCTTGTGTAAACCCCATCATATGATGGTCGTATCATTTTCACAGGCAAAAGGTCGTATCACATCCACACGCAAACGAATGCCAAAAGTGTTTGAGAGACGTGCAAAGATATTATCAATATTGATACGATTAGAATATCATGCGGCAAATTAAAGAAAATAATAATGGTCGACACGACCAGATCATCCTTTACAAAACAAATGAAAAATAAAAATTCAGTTGACAGGGGGGTCGAGCCTTGTGGTATCATCAGCAGGAGGTTGATTGACGTTAGTAGCATCAAGAGATGGATCGACCACGGGTAGGTCGTTCAGAGGATTGTCGCCAGCACCTTGAGAGAGTTGATTCTCATCAAGTACCTGTTCTTCATTTTGTCCAGGCGACAACTCCTCCAACCTACACATCTCTTCGCAGGCTTCAACCATCTCTTGCATTTCATCGCGATTCCAGTTACGATGGTCGCCTGCAAGATATTCCCTGTAGAGCTCCGCCTTCGCCTTGCACATCGCAACTGAAGCGACATTCATCACTTGGTCTTTCAAACCAGCAACAAGGCGCTGCTCTTCGACCAAGGCGGCTCGGGCTTCAGCCAGCTCCAGGGAATGTCGATCCCTCTCTGCTCTCATATCCTCTAACTCTTTTTCAAGAGTAGAGTTCTTACCCTTCAATTCTTCAGCAGCTGAGTCGACCTTGGCTTTCTCCTGCTTCATAACTTCAATCAATTTCCGCTGTTTTCCGTATTTGTCGCTCAACCCCCTGTACCTCCCATGCAAATGCAGCGACGTCTGCAAAGACTGCACAGCAACGAAAGTTATCATAAATAAAAAGACATCATAAAATTCAAAAACAAAATATAGTAGGCAACTCACATGAAAAGCCGAAAGGAAAGCTGTGTCGAATACATCTTCAATCTTCTTCTTTTGCAGATGCTTCTCATCCGCAGGAAGGATGTAGTCGAACGACTTATCCAAGAAAGAGGTCGGCTCGTCAAAAGATGATAAATTGGGGAAAAGTGCTTTCGACGAATCTGGCCGTGTGACAGCCACCTGTTTCTTTGCAGTCGCCTCGACAACTTTCTTCCCCTTGTCGGCCGCTGGGTCCTTCCTTGGCCTCTTCTTTTTGGGCGATGCTTCAGGGGATGAAGTATATACATGCCCACCAGCAACCTCTGTCGACTGTTCTGCAGCTTGTTTCTTCTTTGATGCTGCTCTTTTCTTACTCAGCTCCTCTCTTAGTCGTTTGAAAGCGTCGGCCGAATTGGGCATGTTTAGCCTTGCACTTGCCATTGATATCACTGCAACACGACGTTCATTGTCAGAAATAGGCGACAAGAATTTCATTGTATATTGGAGAATTTCGAAACTCCTCCTAATCCAGATATACGACAAGAAATCCTTCACACGAGGATAAGGGTCGCGCGACCTATTATGAGTCAACCATCTCCATAACCTGGCAGGCCTAAGTTTACCTTCTGTTAATAACACCTTACAGCTTCTATCCTTTTCAGGGATATTAAGCATTGCTGCGGTGCGAACAGGAGCTATTTTGCTCGACGGTTTACTCTCTAAGCCCTTTATTTCTACAAAATAAACTAGGTATCAGCAAAGGTAAATCAGGTAAAAAGAAAAACCTATCTACGACAAAAGTCGGACGACACTCACCATATCGATTCCAAGTCCGTCTTAAAACATACTGTTCATTGTCCACGAACCATGGACCGTCGACTGGAGGACCCTTCGCAAAAAAATAGGTATCCTTCCAGTTTCGGTCGTTTGTTGTCGTGTCGGTAACGATCTGCTGCTCCTTGCTTCTAGGTACTAACATATAGCGACCCTGGTCGTATATGTGCTCCTTCAAATAATAGTTGTGAAGGAGGCTCGACATCCCAAAAGGTATGTCATATTTCTCACTAAGGACACTCAAACTCAGCAAGATCCTCCAGGTGTTTGGCATTAGCTGTCCCGGAGCAAGGTCGTAGTATAGCAATGTTCGTCGCACCAATGGGGGAATGGGGAACCTAAACCCCAAACGGAAGGTATATTCATAGAGACATGTCCACTCTGGTATATCCCAGTCAGCTTTCTCATGCTCCTTTGGTGCTCGTAGCTCGACACTACTAGGGATGCCATAAATTTCCCTCAACAAACACAAGTTTTCCTCCGACACCAAACTTGATGGACTTTCTTCAAGAACACCTACTGGTCGACCAGACGTAGTGGCCTCATCTACGTCTATATATTCTGGATGGTCGACTATCGACGCAACGGCACGTACACCGCCTTGTTCGAGTATCCTTTTCGTATTTATCGAAACAATGCTAGATGGATCCTCTAGTGTAACTCGTCGATCGACATCGACACCACTATCAACTTCATCACCATCCTCTTCGCTTGTCCAACTATATATTGGGTCAGATATGGTGTCGTCGCTCGACAGGTTTATTTCTCCACTCGACATGTTAACATCGTCGTTCGACATGTTTCCTCCTAAAGCTGACAAGGCAAAAAATGCACAAGTCAGAAACTGTGGCGCTACAATCACAACCTAGGGTTTCTAAAAATCCTACTCTAGGGTCATCGTCTTAAAACCTAACCTAACCCTACAAGTCCTAGCGTTCTACAAAGTCGGCCGAATAAAGCTTCCAGTCTACATCGGTCGTATGAAATAAATAAACACAAACAATACAACTAACAATGCAGGAACAAGATCAAAATCAACAGAGAACCAGAATACAATGAAGAACAATGAAGAACGATGAAGAACAGCACATTTAAAACACTAAATATTCAGGTAACTTTACGTTTCTATTTCTTATTTCAAAAAACAAAGTTTTTGCAGGCAAAACTAAAAGATAATGAAGAGAAGAATAATCACCTTGAAGTGAGAAAGAGATGGAGTTCCGGTTGGAATTACTGGAGGAGTTGCTGGATATTTCTGAGTTTTCTTCGCAGAGATGGCTCAAAATGATGAGAGTATTTCGCAAAAGTGGCTCTAAAAGGGTTGGGAAGTTATATTTATAACTAAACCCTTGCATAACCCCCTTTGCCACGTGTCTTCGCCAGAAGAAGATGCAACCTTTCAGTTGCCAATTGTTTACTCACGCACGCAACCGCCAATTATGGGTTTTTTGAAATTCAAAACCTTTTCTCGAGCCAAGTGAGCACGCCATAATTAATTGCTCATGACATCACTAGGGATTCTGAAACGAAAGATGTCTTTTCAAGTTGACCTTTGGCTTGCCTGTTTGCCTCATCATATCCTAACAGTTGGAATTAGTAGGAATTAGTCGAACGACATTTGGAAACAAATTCTGTTGACATCAATGGTCGTGTCGACCAAAAAATAACATCAGCAATCGTATCGGTTCAAGATGATGAAGTCAAACGACGTTTAGAGCTCATCTCAATAAGTTAGCCACGAATCCAGCCGACCAAAGTTATTTTCTTTTTTCGCTCGACAACGGTCGACTGAATCTGAATCACTCTCTACTTCGTTGGTAACTCACTAGAGAGTGGGGGACAAACTGTGGTAGCCAAAAATAGCTCACAGGCCCAAAGGTACAAAGCCCAAGTACTTATTAACTTCGATCCAATCTGAAGTAGCCCAAATGACAGCCAGCAGCGTGATTTGGTCGTTTGAAGACCAAGTCAGCTAGCAGTTAAAAGACACGTTCAAATAAACGAGATACTTGGGGAGAAAATCTCTCCAAAGATCTCGTTTGCAATCGTATCGTGATTTGGTTTAAACGGTCATCTGAAATTCCTATATAAAGAGCTTCATTTGACACTAAAGGGGGGGGGGGGGGGGGGGGGGATAGAAAACAAGCTTAAGAAAGCGTACTGAAATTCTGTCTCAAAAGAATCACGGTCACCGGAATCCATACTATCACGATCATCATTGCTCAGCCCAAGCATAACTAAGGCTATCAATCTAAATCAATTCCTTTGCTATTCTTTTTATTTGCTGTTCTATTTTATCTGTTCTTCAATTTTTGCAGGTTATTAGGTCGGACGACCAATATCAATTTCGGTCGACTAAGTTCTTTTGCAGGTCAATCAAGCAGACGACAACACGATCCACGGAAACCCAACCCAAGTTGCATTGGGCCTAACAACATACGACCCGATCCATATCGATTGTAGGTCGACACCCTACATCATATAAAAAACCCACTTGATTGATGATTTTAAATGTTAAATAAAAGTATGCACATGTGGACATAAGTTACACATTCGTGTAAGATCGTGTGACTTTGATACCACATTAAAAACTATTCAACTAATGAATTTAAAAATTAAATAAAGACTAGTATGCATATGATTTTCACTTCAATGGCGGATAGCCAGACACGAGTTACACTTCCTAGATAGAATAAAAATAGTTTCCATTTAATATCTTTTGACGTCTAAGATATAATAAAAGTAGCTTCAATTTAAGATCTTGTGATGTTCTAGATAGAATAAATATAGTTTTGATTTAAAATCTTGTGACGTCCCAGATAAAATAAAAATAGTTTCGATATAAGATCTTGTGACTTTGATACCTTATCATAAACCACTCAATTTAAGAATTTAAATGTTAAAAAAGAGTGTGAGTGGATATGATTTTAACCTTATAGTTAGCAAATTGAATATGATATGACAAATTAAACAACATAAACAGTAAAGAATTTGGTGTGAGAAATATATACTGGGTTACCTGAGAGCCACCATGACCATCAAACACACCAAAGTAGTGCACCGGTGACTTGAGCTATGCATACCTACAGGACGGAGCCCTACAGCCGCCGACTTCGATACAGGAAAGCGTCATGAACTCCTGGTAAATGCCGCATGTGTCTTCCATTGTCTTTCGAAGTCCTTGCTCCAAGGCCTCCCCAAATGTCACTCCTCGGTTACTCCTCCCAACCAGGGACGTAACCAGGATTAAACACTAGGGTGGGCTAAAATATATATATATTTTTTATCATTAACAATACGAGAAAATTGTATTAATTAAAAATAAAAAATACACTTGGTTAAGAAGACGTAGCGGGGATTACTCCGTAAATATAATTTATAAAATAAACATAAAATACAAATACAATCAAATAATTACAATTTTGAGTTTTGTATCTTTTATTATTGGGATTTGGGAGGAGATAAATAAATAAACTAATTGGAAGATAGAATTATTGATATTGATAAAGAGGTTGGATCAATGGGGAGAGTTGAGAAAAATTATAATTATTAAAGAAAAACAAAAACAAAAAAGAAATTGATATTAATTACCTCGTAAATTGTGAAGCATAATAAGGTTAGAAAAAAGTCTTCTAACAATACAGCCTATCTAGTCCTACAGCCTACGGTTAATGTTTTCATTGATATTTCTTAATTTTTTTTAATTTTTTTTTTAACTTTTTATTTTTATTTTTTTTAAAAGCTAGGGTGGGCTCAAGCCCACCCTAGCCAAACCTAAGGTCCGTCCCTGCTCCCAACACACTTCTTCATCACCACCCCATTTTGGTCCTCGTTGTTGTTGTTATAAGTACTACTAGGATTAGAACCTGTGGCGACCACGGCGGCGGTGGTTTTCAAAGAGGTGTTGGGAAATGTTTGTTCACTGGGTGTGGATTGGTTGTTGTAAGAGTTGCAATAATAATGGTCATCAGAAGTTGCACCCAATGGTGGGATATCACCTTTTTCAATAGTCTCAGAGATATAGGTGTTTCTGGCGGCGACCACGGCTGTGTAAGTGGTGTCAACAACCTCCGAGGGTATGGTATGTTGGGTGGTAGTGGTGGTGTCCTCATTGTGAATTAGGGTTTAATTTCTTCATTGAAAAGGGTGGTGTTGTAACTGTTGTTGGTGGAATAAATAGAGTCAAAATTATCCATTGGATTTTGGGTGGTGTAGATGGCGGAGGGGGAGGCGGGGACGGTGGTGGTGGGGGTTATTGAGGGAGGAAGCTTCTTAGAAGAGAGTGAAGATAGAAATACTAGAGAGAGAGAGAGAGAGAGAGAAAAGGTGGAAAATATTGATGTCATCAGAAACATATAAAACTGTAAAGAGAGTTGCAGCAACGTATGATTTTTACATGGCAACTAAAAGTATTGCTCTTGCATTGGCAACGATTTTTTCGATATTCGAATCAAGACTCTCTAGTGATGATCTCTCATCAGTCATCCGATTCACCCAAGATATACACAAAAGATGTGAAAACTCTACAAATTTTATGTGCAGAAGAAATGATGTGGTAATATTTTAATCTATTCATTTAAATTATATTAGATTTAAATGATTTAAATGAATGGATTAGAGTGTCGCCACATCATTTGGGCACCAGATTTGAACACTAAATTTAGATAAAGTAGACTGTTACAAATTTGAAGGGCATAACCGCATAAATGATAAATGAAAAAAAAAAAAGGTGGTGATGAATTTGCACAAACAATTAATACCCAGTTAAAGTAACGGATGTTTAGGTTATGAAAGATTAATAAATTAAAATATTAATAAAACCAATTGAAATCATTTTAATCACATACTTGTCACATATATGGATCATGTTTTGATTCAAATACAATTGTACAATTAATTATTAATATAAATTAAAATGTGTTGCTAGAATAGCATGCCTTTCAATTAAAACACTCCCACAAATGCAATAAACTTCGTTATGTAGCTCAAATCAATGCAGCTTCTAACAATATCCTCCCTAACCTAAAAGCTCTGGATTTTGTTTTTCTCTAATTTTGGGAACTCCTGGAATAACCTGCAATGTTTTGAGAATGGTTCAATTTAAGAACTCATTTTCGATCGGTTCAAATAATAAGAACTCATACCAAGTATTCGACAACTTTATGGGAATTCTTGCCCAAAGATCCTGAGTAGATCACTTGTCCACCTCTTTTCATCTACAGCAGCTCATTGAAGGCTTCAAAGACATAGATGCTAGGCTGTTGAAATGTGCAGACAACTGTTCTTCCAGTATCCACTGTGTTCCTTACAGTCCTTGCATCATGCCCTGAAGTTGGTTCATCCATGAAAATGATTGAAGAATTGGCAACAATCCCCACTGCTATTGTCAATCTCTTCCTTTGTTCTGTTGACAAACCAGAGATTCCTGGACATCCACAAAAACCTGCAAAGCGTATCCAACAAGTCACTTCTGTTTAAAACTAAATCCTAACACCAAATTCAGTCAACAAATCAAATGAAAAGCATGAGGTTTACCGTCTTTTCAATGTAGCTCACTTCTGTTTTTGAGAATATTGAGCTCAACTACCTCCATCAAGGATTCTTTTACAGTGACTTGGGGAGAGTGAATTCTCACAAATGTTTCTTGCTTCTAGGGGAACCCAGAAATTCTGATATCTCCTTCACTGTAACCACCAACCAGTTAGGACATCCATCAGTGTAGTTAGAACATCTATTCACTTACTCCCATTACTGCAGTTAGGACTCCAGGCCTAAATGCTCCGGTCACTCTCCCAAGCAATTGTAGTCCGTCCTGTGTCACCGCTGTAGCTATTCATGTAATGTAGATTGTGATACTAAATTCTCACCAATGGCATGTCCACAAAGTAATTTACACTGTCAAACAACATGGATAATGGTGTAAATAGAAGAATTGTTCCCTCATTCACAGCAATCCCATCTTCATAGCTATATTCACCAGCAGCAGCATTGGACTGACTTGTATCACAATCAGTCCAATGCTGAAGTATTCAAAAATTCAAAAATTCCATTTCTCCTGAAATATTCAAAAATTCGTGTAAACAAGAATGGAACTGTAATTCCATTTCCTAATGTTCATACTCTCTTGGCCATACTGTAGTTCTTACTTGTATTATTTGCACCTGTTGAAGTCTTTGTTTTGTTTCCTGCCTTCCTCTTTGTTCCTCCCTGGTTGGATTGCTCATTTGCTTCCTCTTCTGATATCATTGCTGGCTTTCCAAGAGCAATACAAAGAAAACAAGTTAATTATCAATTTAAGTGGTTGGATTAGAAATTAATTAAAGCAAGTGTCTTTAACTTACGATTTAGGTACATATGGGAAAAGGTGAATAGGATAATGAAGAGAATAGCAAATCCCACTAGGAGGGCTGCAACCCCAATCCAGACACTACAAGAAAAATTGACATATACAAGCTTTGAAAAATACCGCAAAACCCTTTTTACGGCATTTAGTAAAATGTCATTATGAAGGGGGTCGTAAAAAACTGTTAATCTATTATAACATATCAAAAATGCCGCTTATAATGCATTTTGGAGCAGCCCAATAATGCCATAAAAGACTTATATTGGGACAATCAAAAAATGCTGTATAAAAAGGTGTTTTGAGGCCAAAAAAATGCCGTTAAAACGGAGTTTTGAGGCCAAACAAAGTCTCAAATGTAGAAATTATTCCATTTGAAAAAATGATCAAATTGAACAAAAATAGAGAAGCCAAATAAAACATGTCACTGCAATAACATTAAATTGAAGAACAAAATAATATAACCAAGAATATCATTTTACAAAGTCTACTATCAAATATGATTTTACATAGCTTACAACTATATAACATATATAGATCTAATCTAAAATAACATAACTTTAAGCTACACAATAAATCTTCTAATTAATTGTCAGCCGATGGAACTACCAAGTAGAGCCTTCATGTGGTCTCCACTCCATGGACTTTAATCTTTCCTTCTCAATATCAAGCCATGGGCAGAAATGTTTTCTGGAATAGTATTTTTTGTCAAACCAATTAGGAACACACCAAGTGAATGAATAATATAATCTAAGACATTTTAACGGCTAAGTAGCTAACAAACTTAAATCATCCAAGAGTAAAATAAATAAATAAATCGAAATTCTGAAAGCATAGTCTAGGTTTGCAATTAGTGCAGAGCTGCTGAACATTGGATTTGCAGCACACCAAGTTCTTGTGTACTGACTTGGGCAATAGCTGGCCATCGTCAAAAAGCTTCCTGCACAAAGTTACACATGAGAATAATGAATTATAATAGCTCCCATAATAAATGTAAAACTTCTTGTGTACATGTAATTAATTCACAATGATCAATAAGATAGAATCCTTACTTGAATTTTCGCTAGTATAGATGCACCAAGAAATGCCTTGATTACTTTCTGTAGCATCCTGAAACGAGATTCGGCATTGATTATAAAGAGTTGATGTAAAGTCTGATAAAATTGACAGGTGAAATTGATCAACTGATACATTAGACATGCCATCATCTATAATGCATGCTCATACACAAACAGAAGCACTAGTTCTACCCTTTGTCATGAAATTTATGACCATTTGTCCTTCACTGCATAACAGAACTAACAATCACAGAATGGTAATGACTTACAATCCATGGAAATGCAGCTCTTAGTGTCACCAATTCATGGAAATGCACAGACCCTGTGACCAGAAGGAAGTCGTGTGGAAAATCAGATGATTCATCTTCCTCAATCAAATTTGCTAAAGAAAATGAACAAGATACAAAACATAGCAACAAATATTCAAACAATAGGACTTTATAGAACTTTGAATCTATTATATATTCACAATAACATATAGAATAAATACAGCAATTTCTCAGATTACCAAGTAAAATACCCTAAGTCAAATACACAGATAAAATACCCTATAGAACTTCTTCTCTCTTCAAATGAGTTAAATACCCTAAGTCAAATCCTCCCAAGCACCAAATTATCCACGAAGACACAAATAAAAAATAGGGAGAAGATGCAGAGGGAAGATGGTGTGTACCACAGTCACGGCAGTGCAAAGCTTGTGCACTGTTGCAGGATCTTCTGAGTTGAACAGGGAAGGTTGGACAGCACGACTAGTCGAGGTCCTCGAGGATGGCTGGACGGAAACCAAACTGACTTTTTTATAAAAGGGTTCCCAGAAATCATAGTGAAATCAGATTTCTCCAAAATCTGTCCATTGTAAGACAATATCATTAAATAAACATAATTAAATGATAACTAAGAACAGTGTTTAACATATGAATCATGAATAATTGACAAAAACAAAGTCCCAACAATTAGGCGCTCTCTCATTTTTATAACAGAAGCATTTAGAGTTGTTGTAGGCTTGTAGCTAGCAAAATTGATGGATTATTCAAGGACATGATCTCACATATGATCTGTCATGAGAACACAAATAAATAAGACTTGCTTCATTACAACTACATTTATGGTAATGGATGTAACTATGCACAAAGCCATATACTAATAGATCATAAGCTCATATTGTTAAGGTAGTTTAATTAGACAATACCAACTCTAGTATACAATTTGGAAAACATATCAATCTATATAACCAACAGAACAAAAACATGAAGACTGAAGACATTGACCGAATTAGATAAAATCATAATTGCTACATTCTCAATTACCTTAAGTAAAAATGATCAACTTCTGAGCTGATAGCTTCTGAGTGGGACGGTGGGTGACTGAAACGTGTTTGAGAGAAATATTACTTCTCCATGAACGGAGCTCTCACAACCACCAAACATAGCCTTAGTTCTACAACCCAATCTTCTACAATTCTCTTTTCAGTCTCCTTCCACATCAACTCACTACATCCTCTTCGGTTTGCCATCACAGATTTCTTGGCCGAAGACACGAAGCCTTCCTCTGTTTCTGATAACTGCCAAAGTTTCATCATGAGTGAAATGCTTAACGAACCTTTGGTAGAAGAAATTTTGAATTGCATCAGATTGACATGGAATTGAAAACTATATAACTTCATTGCTGGTATCATGATAAAGATTTCTCATGAACATCTCAATCTTAAATCAAAGAAACAACAATAATTGACCTTACGAGATCCCGGATTCTACATTATATAAAATCGAATTCTATATACAAAAGTGCTAAAAATCGGATTCAAAGAAATATCTTGATCTAGTTATTTTCAGGAAACTTTAATGATTGTAACTTCATTAAAATCACTTACACTGGCATGAATGAACTTCTCAACTTTTCCAATAGTGAACCTCACCCTCGATACGATGTCGACATCTCCGATGACACCGATGACGACAGCAATCAGACTCGCACCAACAGTCTCAGATCGAGGGGCCGGGCTGGCGAAGTAGAGACGCCTTCGACACATAGAAAAACAGAAATCTAAGTTTTTCACAAAGATGCAGAAATCGAATCGAAGAGAGAATGTGAAATTAGGGCTCAGTTGGAGAAATTAGGGAAAATGAAATGAAGAGGGGGGAGGCGGGGTAAATCGTAAATTAGAAAAGTTTTAAAAATTAAATATTTAAGAAGTAGAAAATTTTAAAACGGAAATGGAAAAAATGGACTAGTCATTTCTTACACCGATTTTTGTGGCGTTTTTTAAGCCTTGTAAAAGACTATCTTTTACAGGATTTCACTAAATGCTCTTTAAAATGTGTCAAAGCTTAAAAACTTGGTTTATCAAATAAAACGCTGTAATTGTGGTCAATAACGAGATTTTTCTGTAAATGCTGCAAATTGAATGTCGTAAAAGGTGATATTTCTTGTAGTGAGGACATCAAAATTTTCAATTGAATAGGACATCGAGGACAGCCACACCTAATCTGGTAACATTGCCTGAGGCCTGAAAAGCCATTTCAATCGCTTAGTGACTTCATTGGTGTGAAAAAGAAGTTATAGTCTCTTATGTTGTATAGTAAAATTTGGACAAAATTACATACCACTTCATTCACATCCACCTTGGAGAAAGGATCTCATTGTTTGTGAGGGCATTGAGACCATATGATAGAAGTGAAATCCAATATCCCCACGACCATAACATAGTTTTTTTTTTTTTTTTGTATAACAAGAAGCATATATGCAAGTCTTCTAGTTTCCTATCAAAAAGAAAAAAGAAAAGAAGAAGAAGCATATATGCAAGTGATATAAATATTTTCGTTTTTAAGTAAAAACTTGAAAGAAGAAGAGTATAGCAATATTAATTACATTACAGCTGATTTTAGAGTTATTTTATCTTGAAGCAAAATGATTAATATGATATAGGATTTTGTTTTTAGAAAAAAAAAATTCGAATAAAGATTGCAATAGAATTTGGTGCAACAATAATAAAAATTAAAAATTTAGGAATAGAGTTAATTAATTTTTTGTTGAAGCAAAATGATTCATATGATATAGGATGAATAAGTGATAAAGATTGCAATTGAACTTGTAAACCTTTAAAACAGAGGTTATAACTCAAGCCGTGGCAATTTAACTAAGGAAAAAAAGAAAAGAAGAAATTAATTACCGGCATGCATTGATAATTAGGGGCCATTTTGGATTGCGTTGGACTCCTCATTGCATGTCTCTATTTTCTTTTTTAGATATTCTTTACCATTCTCCCCTTCCTCCACCTTGTAAACTTGTTCTAAAATGTTGCAACAAATGATGTCCAAATTCTCTAGTGTTGTAGCATGAATAAGGTGGTCTGGTAGTGACTTCAATTGTTCGCAGTTTTCGATTTTTAGCGAAGTAAGAGATGGCATGATTGTAATATCTCCTGTAATCTTATATTCCCATTCTTCCCAATTGTGCATCAACCGGATACTGAGAGTCTTCAATTTGGGGAAGGCAACAAGTGAGGGTGAAGACGACGACGACATCTCAATGCCCACAAATTCATTACCCACTCTTTTCACACTCTCCATATCTTGTATAAATAAATATTCAAGGCGTGGGAATTTTCCCAAAGCAGGCAAATACTCACAATTTCTGCACCTTACGAGATTTAACTTCTTTAGATGAATTAACAATACCATCCAATGAGGGGACAAAGTGATGCTTCTACATCCCCATATCCATAAGATCTCTAAATTGGGAGGTGGTTGTAAGGCTTCAACAACTGCTGAATCTTTATTACATTCTTCAACCGATGATATACCACTCGCATTAGAGAAATCCAATACCAATTCAACCAGATTCTTCTTATTCACAAGATGGGCATTCTTAGCTTCAGCTTCGTCAACAACTTCTCTCAGCCCATCTAACCGTAGACGGCCTCGAAGCTTGTTCATGTTTTTAAGATATCCAAGACCCATGCCATTTGGATCACCTCCAACAATAAATGTATCCAATCTTCGAAGACAAACCAGTCTCTCAATTCCTTTTGGCATGTATCTAAGATGCCATGTCCCCCAATTTATTAAATGCCTCAAATTGATTAGTTTTCCCATCCCTTTAGGTAGTTTTTCGAGAGACACACACCAACTAATATCCAAGGTTTGTAAGTTGTACAAACAACACAATGTCTCGGGTAATTGTTTGATATTTAGCCTTGACACGTTAAGGTACCTCAAATGTACCAATTTTCCTATCTCACTTAGTATCTTATTACCCCAACTTCTACTTAACTTCAATGACCTTAAACATGTCAATGGCTCAAATAAGCTGAGTGAGAAACTACTCATCGATCTAGATCTATGTCCACCCTCAATTAAGAGGCTACGTAGCTTTTGGACACTAGATATGTTGACATTATACGATGACTTCAGTATCAACATTGAATAACGAGCTTTCTCACAAGAAACATCTAGGCTTGCTTCTTCACCGCCATAAATTTCCTTTGAAAAGCATTCATTCTTAACAAGAAATTGGGCAAAGTCATGCACTATGTCATGCATCTTGCACGTATCATTATTAAATTCATCTTTACTAAACTCTTGAAAGAAAGAATGCATCGCTAAAGTGTCAAAACACTCCTCACCAATTATCTCTATCTCTTCATCATATTCTAAACCAAAATAACCTTGGGCCATCCATAATCGAATCAATTCATCTTTGTACATCACATAATCTTTTGGAAAGATGGCACAATATGAGAAACACCGTTTTACCATAGAAGACAAGTCATTATAACTCAACAATAGTGGTGGGAAAAGACCTTTTTCTAACTCTTTCAATTTCCACATTTCACAATCTAATATTCTTTGCCATTGATCTCTAGTTTTTTTAAAGCGTAACAGACTCCCAATAGTCTTTATGGCAAGAGGCAAACCCTTGCACTTGCCAACAATTTCTCTACCAATATTTTCTAATTTCTCACACTCTTCCTGAGACCTATCACAAAATGCGAATTGTTTAAACAACAACCAACTGTCATCTGAAGACAATACTCCAATATCGATACCATCAATTGATTTCATCATCCGTGCAACTTTCTCCTTACGTGTGGTGACTAAAATTCTACTTTCACCATGAAGACCATCGTTAAGAGAGTTGTACAATGATCCCCATTTATCATAATCTTCTGTCCACACATCGTCTAAGATAAGAAGAAATTTCTTATTCATAATAGTTTCATGTATACGTTCTAAAATAGAATGAAATTCAACTAAATCAGTGGCTTCAACTTTAAAACCTTGAAGGATGGCTCTAGCGATCCTAAACTCATCAAATGGGTCTGAGACACAAACCCATATTTTGTAAGTGAATTTACTGCTAATCTCTGTATCATTGTAAACAAGTTGTGCGAGAGTTGTTTTTCCGATCCCTCCCATCCCTACAATTGAGAAGACAGGGAGACTTGCTCTTTCTCTGTTACTCTCATTCAACAACATGTTTACTAGATTAATTTTGTCATTTTTTCGACCATGTATCTCGGACACCTCAATAAAAGCAGTAGTTTTCGGTATTTTAGGTTCTTTGATACTCCTAATTGCATTAAGATTGTAATTACCTTTTTCCTTTGCAATTGAATCAAGATTTTCATTTATTTTTTTTATCTTGACACCAATATCATGACGTAAAGCAACTTGTCCAAAACAAAAGCAAGGGGAAGAAAACACAATATGTACCTTCTTCTTAGGAATTCGAGCATTTTCAACCCCCTCAATTTGTAATTCCAGAATTGCAGTGTTCCATTCATCCAAGACGTCATCCATGTCGTAAGATGCATCTTTGAGCTTGTCTAGCCAAACTCCCACAGCTGTCTCCTTCACTTGTCTTTGCTCTGCATCAACCAGCACAGCTTGAATGGCTTCAAAGTTGCTGGTGAGCTTTTCTATTTCCTTTCTGACACCCGTAACTAGCCTCACCTCTTGCTCTACTTCTCTACTGATGATCGACGTCAATTGTTTGAGAACAGTAGAAACAATTGCCTCAGCAGCCATGGTTTGTGATGGAAATTGATCAATGACAAAAGAGAAGAAATATTTTGAGTTATCAGTTGTGTTTGTGATCTGAAAGTAATGCTGCCATGCTATGCTTTCAAGTTTTATAATGCCGAAAGGAGAACCGTGATTGAGCGTTGGATCCTTAAAGTAGGAGATCCAATGGTTGAGACTTGAGAGTTAATATTATACAAAAATAAAGTATACTGGTTAGCAAATTGAAGAGCCGGTTTTGTGGTGGAGAAAGTAACACGTAACCATTTATTATAAAAAAAATACAGGGGAACCATTGCACCAACACCATATGATATCTTCTCCCATATCGTATGTTATTGAATTTTATAAATATAGATTATAAAGTGTCTTTTCAATATACGTATACGTGTGGACAAATGCATATTCAACTTCCAAGAAGCAGAGGAAGTTTAATATATATTATATGGACCACATTATCACCCACCATCTCAAATCAAATTATTTTATGCATTTACAACTTCCAAGAAGCAGAGGAAGTTTAAAATATATATATATATATAAAATACCATGGCGTCTGAATTCCGTTTAGATTAAACATTACATATTCTGTTTATATATTTATACAAGAAAAATTATAATATATATATTTATAAATTATAATTCCCACGAGAAATCTGAAAAAAGAGTTGCACACACTTGAATTGAAATAGAATACATATGTTAGGTGATCTATATTTATATATATCACTGGTGTCGGCGACTCGCGTTGGAGAGGATTGTTTTCAACCTTATTTGAAAGCATTTTAACAATTTATAAAATACTTTAGGCCTTTCATAGAATTTAAAATATAATTTAAAGCTAAATTTTATATATGATAAATGAAATATTGACCACCGAAGAAGGAGCATACTTTTACCCCCATAAAACAATTAAAGTTGTTAATTAAATAAATCTTCTTCCTTTAATAAAGCAATTGCTACCAGTCCAAAATCAAGGAAATGTGCCTTTGACTGGTTTTTTCATTATTTTATTATCTCTTAGAAAAATATCTTGAGAATGGGTCAATTCTAAATTTCTAATGGGTTATAAATTAGAATTTAGAAGAAAGAAACCAAATTAAGATATTTGTTTTTTTGATTTCTTGTAACATCAAGAAATATGAATCCAAATAAAAAAGGTTGAAAATTCACATGAAACCGTGTCGTATACAACAACAACAACCACCAAAAATAAGTAGCCACTCTTTCAAAAAAAAATAATAATAATAATAAGCAGCCACTCACAAGCTGACAAACTGGATTGAACTGAACTAGACAAACTAGTCATAATTAGGGTTGCACATTTTCACCCGGATCCCCATTTCCCCGCTTCCCCATCCCCATTTGGAGGGAATTTTTGGGGAAATTGGGGGGAGAGGATGAAAATCATCCCCAAATTGAAATAGGGATGGGGAGACCTCCCCCCATCCTCATTTCCCCATTTCCCCACTAATATAGTGAAATGGGGATAGGGATGGGGGGAGGTACCCCCATCCTCATTTCCCCATTTCCCCCAAAATATTATAAAAATAATTATATATTTTTTGTAATGTATTTTCTTTGACATTATTTTGTAATGTATTTTCTTTTGCATTTGTAATGGAATGTTTTTTTTTTTTTTTTTTAGTTTAATTTGTAATTTTCCGCTAAATGGGGAAATGGGGGAATGGGTAAACGGGAAAAAAGGGGGAAAAACGGGGAAACCCCCAAAACTCCTCCATCCCCATTTTCCCGAATGGGAGGGGGATGAGGGGACCTATATCCATCCTCATTTCCCCAATGTGCATCCCTAGTCGTAATACTATATAATATTTGGTATGAACCGTAGATTTCACGAATATACACATACTTATATTAGAATTAGATTGTAAGTGTACAAACATAGCTTTATACTACAGATGTACTCTAGATTAGTACTGTATTTTTATATGAATTTCAGAATTTGTATTTGTATCGGTACAATTTTTATTTTTTATTTTTTTTATAATTAGGGTTTTTTTGGAAAGGGAGGACTCGAATATATAATCTCGTAGTGCAGGTGTAACGGATTTACTACCGGACCAACTTCATCTCGTCGTATAAATTTCAACTAACTTGTGCATATGATGCACAAGTTAACATTTTCTTTAATTAAACCGGTTGTAGTAGCAAAAGGGCCTTAGAGTAAAAAATTAGGCCTGATTGTGTTTTTAAGTGTTTGTTGGCCCATTAGTTGGTTATTTACCTAACAAATGGAATTCAATGCATTTTTCAATAGAAGAGAAAAAAATTATTCTTTTGTTCAAAATTCTTGCTACGTTAGTGATAAGCCTCTAACATTCTCATACGCTGAAGTCGTGTGTTTAAGTCGTATCCCTCTCTCTCAAATCCTAAATTTATACTTTAAAGAAATGAAGCCACGTTTCTAGTAGCATGTTTAAAGACCGCAATGATACAATATATATACAAATGTTGAAATAAATATCATTTCAAACCAAAATTTATTCTCTGTTGCGAAGGTTCACATTTTGTTGAAGTGCAAATCTATAGTAAGTCTAGTAGATTTTCTATTTATATGTGATTTAGAAAAGAATCCTCGTTCGAAATTCGTATAAAAATAGCGAACTAGAACAACTTCACTAAGAGGAGTATTGGAAAATCTTTTTTTTTTTTTTTTTTTTCAAGATGGAAAAGAAAGTTAATTTATTTCTTCCCAAAAACATGAAATCCAATCAATCACCAAAATATGGGACTTAAAAACATATAAGAATCCAAGCAAACACTTAATGGGAAGAAGATTGTCCACACATGCATGAAAACAACACAGGAACTCCACAACATCCATTACCATGATTATCTAATAATCCTCCATTGTTTCTCCTCTCATTATCAACATTGGATTGAGGAGGAGGAGGAGGAGCGATACGACCGTCGACGAAAACCGAATTCGGTTCCATGTTGGGCTGAGTCAAGGCAAGCTCATCAGGGCCATAATAAATGTTAGGGCTGATCAGCTGGTTCATTCTACATCCGTTGTTGTTGTTATTAGCAGCTCTTCTCTCAACTGCAGGAAAGTGTCCAAGTGATGGAGGATTGTTGTTGTTGTTGACATTTTCAGCAATATCAGTACTATCTCTTGAACATAAAGAGAAGAGCCAAGCTCTTCTTGGCCTCCTGTTATTGCTCTTTTTTTTTCTCCTTCACTGCTTCTGTTTTCCTTCCTCTTATTGATCTTTTAGAGAGCTCAAAGATGCTTGAAACACCAATTAGACTTCCAAGTGTTATGTTTCTGTCATGGAAAAATGACCCTTAGACTGAAAAGTGAAAACAACTAGATTGATATATATATACATTGCATATATATTTCAGTGACTTAAATACAAAGGGAAAAAAAAAATACATGAAGAAAAGAGAAAAGGGTTTGGTGATCAAGTATTATCCATACCTATTTCAAAAAAATTGAATCATTAGCACATTTAATCAATTTAGGTCCTTGAAAGTTGAAACTGACAACTGAGCCTATTTTTTTTGTTTCATATGCAGCAAAATCACAAGTAGAGAATCATGCCAGATACAGAAACCATGAAGTGGTAGTACAACCAGAACAATTAATATTGAAAGGGAGGCAACAAATTATATGACCCCAGAAAGTAAAAAATCAAATCAAATCAAATCAAATCAAATTATATGACCCCAGAAGTGGTAGTCCAAAACTATTATATTTGTGCAGAATGAAAACAAATTGAAAGAAACAAGATTGTGATATATTTTAGGGATAATTACCTACTACAAGAAATTTTATTTTTTACGACAAGATTGGGGCGTTTGGTACAAAATGCTGCTATTGATAGCAATTACAGGATTTTTATGGAAAATGTCACATAAACTGTGTTAACATGACTTTTTAAAGGATTTATAAAAACGTCGTTCATATAAAAATATAAAACAAAAGAAATAGAGGCTATTTTTTCCTCCAGCGCCCAATTTATAGTTTTATACAATTGTTTTTTAAAATCCTAAAAAAAAATAAGTTCATTTTCCTAATTTCATTCCAGCGTCCGATTGACCTTATCTCCGATTTCTTTCTCAATTTGGTCTCTCTTTTGTTTCTCCTTGATTGTTATTTATGATTTTGTTTCTCAAATTTCTATCAATTTCTTGAGTTAGGTTTCTCTATTCTTCGATTTTTTTCTCGAATTTCTCTCTGTCTCTATCTCAGATTTTTGTTCTCGTAGATGCTCTGTGACGCCGTCATTGCAGTCATTGTCGCCAATTAGAAGATCCTGCACGTTCAAGCTACGCTCCTGTGTTACTCCGTCTCTGTTGTTTGATCTATTTAACAGGTTTGAACAAATTTCTTTTTAATCATTAAAAACTACAATTTTTTTAAGCTCAAAATTCTCTCAAGCTTTTCCAATTTCACAGAATTGAAAAAGTGGGGGATTCGGAGGAGACGAACCATATTTGTCGAAGAACACTGTCGAACATGCCGAAGTTGGAGGAGGACATGAATCGTGATCGAGCACTCTAAAGGCAGACATAAGTTATTGACCAAGCTATTTCATTTATCATTTGATCAAGTAAAGTCATTTCATAATATCTTACTTTATTATTAATGAAGCTTTTTTACATGCTTTTTTAAAATTATTCATAGCATATGATTTGTGTGGAACATTTATCAAGTTAAACCCAGTTCGCTCAGATGCTGAGTTGAGAGGCCGACTTAACTTGTTTTCTCCATTCTATGTTTGTTTGATATAAAGTGTTATAAAGTGTTTTATCTTTGTCTGAGTCTATTTTAATCATTTTATTGTTCGGTTATATCTCTTTGGGATGGCCAAAACATCCCTTTTCTATTCGTTATTGGTGTTAAGTACATTGAAAGATTTTAAGTTTTTGCTGGGTGCTATTTTGCATATTAGAACATTAGTCTATGCAGCCATTGAGCACACAAATTTTGTGTTGTGTTGTAGGTTGGTCAGCTAGTGGATATCATATTTTGATCTGTATAGGAAGAGATATGTTTGATGTCTTCAGGTACCATCTATTAGCTTGTTATCAGGTACTCTGATAAATGAAAGTCATATATCTCTGCTTAAAAGTTAGTATTAGTGCTTTCAACTGAATTGATTAATCTATTGTTTTCATCATGAGCCCAAACAATAAAAAAAATGAAGGTGAAAGTTGTCACTGTCTGGTGTTACTCTTCTATTTTAGATTTCCATGTTTAGGTTGATCATTCTTCTAATTTAGACTAGAATATTACGTGGATGTGGCATTCATTAATTTTGCTTGGAAGGGATATTCGTAATCAGATCAAAGGCCACTTGCGGTTGTAGTATGAGAGTAGCTATACAGAGGCTGCTGTCCTCTGTAGTTGGTATGAGAGTAGCTTATAAGTTTCCAGTCTCATGAGTTTCTATAGTTCAATGTGTATTTTTAATTCTACTGTAAAGAACAATGCTGTGTGTAGTTGCTGATATTAAATTGCCCTGAAAATCTTTTTGATTTATTATTAGTATATTTAATACTTTTGATAGTTTTCTATATACAAATTGTGTCGAATATCTCATGGCAGGCTAATTGTGGATCTTGTTTCCTTGACTCACTTCTTCTTTTCTGATAGAGGATCAGGTTTCTTACTCTTGAACGGCTGAATTAGATACTTTCCCGTGATGTGGATTTGGTATGTAATATAGTAGATGTCATGACTTTTGGCAGATGTTTTAGAATTTTAGGAATTTTTGGTTTTGACTTTTGTTGGCTGACCAATATGGTGACCATTGCTAATATGGATTATCAGTCCTCTAATTATTTGAAACTATATGGTATGGTAATGTATCAGCTGATTAATCTATGACTGAGCTAATTATCAATAATTTGTTGAATTAGCTATATCTGAATTTAAAAAAAAAAAAAAAAAATAGAAATGTAGAGACATTTAGTGGATTATTTCTTCAGCTCAACTATCATGTTAGTAATCTTTGTTGAGTTGGTTGTCTAAATAGGACAGAAATTAATTATATGGCTCCTTGATGGTGGTGTTATAGCTGCATGGAGCACTTGTAGTCGTGGATTCTTTGGATCAATCCAGAGCAAAAGCTGGTGACCATAAGGTTTTTAACATGATGTTTCCATTTGAGATGTGGTTTTAGGGTTGTGTTGGTTAGCTAATTCTAATGTTATGTGCTTACTATTCCCCTGTTCGGTAGGTACTTCGTAGGGAATATTATTGCAGTTACTATACTTGATAGATCCTTGTACACGAGATATTTTGTGAAATATATACCTGCTCCTTTATCAACTTGTCAAATGTCGGTAGCAAATTTTCAGTGAGTACATTAACAGACCTTTAAACATTGAATTGTTTACTTGAAATGAAATTGCCAATGTAATTATTTTATTGGGATTTTTTTTAAATTCTTGTAACTGTTGCCTAATTCCTTCTATAATCTGTGTTCATTGGCGAATAGATCACATTAGCAGCTCCTCAACAAAGTGGCTACTTGTTCTTGCTTGTTGGTTCTTCATGAATGCTCTACTTGACAGTTTGATCGATCGTCAATTAGTTAGAAGATTTATTGTGTAACTTATTTTAGATTAGGTCTATATATGTAATATGGTAGTAACATTGTAAAATCATATTTGGTAGTAGACCTTGTAAAATGATATTCTTGGTTATATTATTTTGTTCTTCAATTTAATGTTATTGCAATGGCATGTTTTATTTGGATTCTCTATTTTTGTTCAATTTGATTATTTTTTCATATGAAATAGTTTCTACATTTGGGACTTTTTTTGGCCTCAACAAATTTTTATATGGCACTTTTTTGGTCTCAAAACTCCTTTTTTATATGTCATTTTTTAACTGCTCCAACATAATTCTTTTACAACATTTTTGGGCTGCTCCAAAATGCATTGTAAGCGGCAATTCTTTGTTGCCCCAAAATGGTTTTTTTACAGCTTTTTTTGCAGCATTAATGACATGTTATAATAGATTGACAGTCTTTTACAACCCCCTTCTAATGACATTTTACTAAATGCCGTAAAAAGGGTTTTGCGGCATTTTTCAAGGCTCATAAATGTCAATTTTTCTTGTAATGACCCCGGTGGCCATCAACTTATACCACCACTATCAAAATCGTCATCAGATGAGGAATTGGTTTTAAAATGACCATTTTTGGCAAACATTGTTACAATAATGATCATTCCATCAAATTCCATCAATTTTCATCCAATAAATGGCATTTTGGTAAATATGATGATGATATTAATTTATTTTAAATATTTTTTGGAAATCAATTTTTTTTAAAACAAATAATCATATTTAACGTGTGTATATACATATAGTATATCTCAAACATATATATATATATATATTTCTTTTTAACTTATCTATATTTTTTAGAATTTTTAGATTTTGTAACCTTAATCTTCTAAAAAAGAATATATATATATATATATATATATTTCTTTTCAACTTATCTCAAATATATTGGAATTGGATAGAATGACCATTAGTGCAACAATATTTGCCACAAATAGTCATTTTGAAACCAATTCCCTATTTGATGGCCATTTTGATAGTGATTGTAAAAGTTGATGGCCACCAAAATAATTACCCTTATATTTTAATCATGACATGATATTGAAATTTGAGAACTGAGAATGAGATGCTCTAATTACACAAACTCCAAAGACAAAAATGTTAATTATCATTTGTCCACTGTCTCTGTTAATCATGACATGGTATTGAAATTTGAGAACCGAGAATGAGATAACCCAATACATCAAACATTATATCAAGTTGTCATGAAAAGAGCATTTTTCTTACACTAAATTTTTTTCATCTCTACTGTATCCATACCAAATTTTACACCAAAAAAGCATTTTTAAAGAATATTCCCCTGATAAATATTTATATAATCCCAATCAATTTATATTAGTTAATTTATACAATATTCAATACTTTTATTGACATAAAATATATATTAAAGTGGGTATCATTTTAAAGATCTCAACGAGATTTTTTCAACGGTATATTTTTGGGGAATATATATTGTTATAATTAAGTTAAAAAGGTTAAATTAGTAATTTTAGTAAAAATTAAATGTTGATTTGATATTTTAACAGAAAAAAAAAAAGAAAAAAAAATTTGTGGAGCTACGGCATGCAAGTTTGGTGAGAGTACCGTAGCTCCATGAAATTTTTATAATGTATATAGTGTGTTGGTTGGAGATGGTTTTTTTGGTGTATTTAAATTGGAGATGCTCTAATTACACAAACTCCAAACACAAAAATGTTAATTATCATCTGTCCACTGTCTCTCTTAAAAAGAAAGAAAGAAGAAAAAAAGCTGAAAGGTTTTTTTTTTATTTTTTTTATTTTTTTTCTTTTCTATGAAGTCTGAATGAACTGGCCTCTCTGTCTAAATCGGACGACGCTAAGTTCATTGGCGCGATCGGTTTCGTCGAATTCACATCGGATCGGCACAGATCTGATGACGAAGGTTCGGCGACGGTTCAGGTTTTGATTCGTTTCTCTCTCCACATAGCCCGAATCCGAAAACGGACACTTGGGTTACGACAGCAGGAGCTCAACGAACGTTTACCCGGTAGTTTTGTCGGTCAACTCTCCGGTTATGATGTCGGCCGCTGTTTTTTTGTCGAACTTCGAAAGACGGTTTGACCACCAAGACGATTTCGTTTGGCGAAGACCCTTTTGGGAGATCGGAAGGTCGTCACATTTCGCACCTTCCAGTATGGGAGGTGTCGACTCACTTGCTCCGACGGTAGGAGATCGGTGATCGGCGGCGGTCTGAAAATGAAAGAGTGGCGTCTGATAGATAGAGAAGGAGAGAAAAAATTAGTTGGAAAAAATAAATTTTTGAGTGACACGTGACACTCATTGAATGGATCCGAACCAGTGATTAAAGTGTTAAATGATACTGATCCAGAAAAATCACCATGGTTTCCAGCAAGCCCAACTCTCAAATTCAAAGGCTGCAAACCCAGAGGCCACCCCTCTTCGTGCAATAAAAAAAAAAAAAAAACCAGACAGAAAATTTGAAGACTGACTACTCACTTTCAAATTTTCCATTTCTCCAGAAATATTCAAAATTTGATGGAAAGTTAACTTGGACATTGAATTTCTCATTTGCTTCCTCTTTTGATATGATTGCTTGTGGCTTAATTACCAAGAGCTATACAAACACAATAAATTAATAAAAAAATCTAAGCAGGATTCTGTAAAAACCTTTAAAACAGAGAGGTTATAAGTATCCAAATTGAAACCCAACATTCAACAAGCAAGAGTTGACAATGAGTTGTTAAAAAGGAGCAGTCCATGTGTTTTCATTACCTGATTCACAATAATGGCAACTGAGAGTAGCTACTCAAAAGGTGAAATTATAATATAGTAATAGGAAAGAAGTAACAAATCAGAAATGATTTTGATAGTTATATATTGTCAATCTCTTCCCTTTTTAAGAAAAAACACGATTCATATTATAATATTACAAGTGATTTTGAGAGAGAATTTTTGTTGAAGCAAAATGATTCATATGATACAGGATGAAGTGATAAGATTAAATTAGCAATAAGATTAAGTAGGCAATAAAAGAGAAGAAAAGAAGACAGAAACTATTAATGCTGCCATGCTTTCAATTTTTATAGTGCAAGCCAAATGGAATAATTCATGTAATGGGCAAATTGAAAGCTTGCTTTGATTCTGTGAAACTATTGTGTTTGAGATGATTGATCCGACCATAGAAATAATGCAAAGTGAAATGCACCTATGAAAAGCAAAATGATTTTGTGAGCTGTGCATGTGATAAGCAAAAAGAATATGTCAAGGTTTGTGGCGTGGACCAATGTAATTTGATGTTGGCTTTAATTTTGGTGGATAAAAATATACAAAAAAAGGAGGGCTGGTACGTGAACCAAAGAGGAGGAAATATAAGGAATTTTGGGAGCAGTAATTTGGGGGATTTTGGGGGGAGAATAAAAGAGAGGACTTGAGTGAAGCGGGAGGTTCGACGTCCTTGGGGAGGAGGCGTGGAGGTGGAGCTGGTCTGGTGGCTTTGGTGCATGCAAGGCGGAGCTCCAATGCATCATCCGGGTTCTATTATATTTTAATTTCAATGTTTTTCTAATTTTATTTGTATTAAGGTAGACGATGAAACCCTGTATTATGAAAAATATTTCAGATATATTTATCGACTCCCAAATATTGTTCTTTAATGTTTATGGTTTTTACTTCATTTGATTAGGAAATATTAAACTCTTTCATCTTTGATATCATATATCATTAATAGTTAGATATATATTTAATTAATCAATGATTGTTAATTATAATCTCTTTGATTATTTGTTTTTCATTAAATTGGATACATAGAATGCTTAGGGATTATATTTTGAAGTGAAGAAAAACCAACTTATGATTTTGATTAATGTGCTTAATGTTAAATTTATGGGCATACAACAAATTGATTTTTAATTGTCACTCTAATTTGGGGAATTAATAAATTATCAGGAAATTGTGAATTTTTTTCATTATGATATCTTAATATTCTTTAATTGATTGCTTTCAACCTTATTTGCTTTTAGCTTAGTTTAATTTTAAACCAAAAAATTAGTCAAAAATCCAACCCAAATGATGTGGCAAGTGGCATCCCATGATTTATGTAGTGAGACAACTCACTTACTATGTATATATATATATATATATATACACACACAAGGCTTTTCACCTACAAACCCTTGGAATATACACACCCTTGGAATTTGATCCAAAAGATGAAAGTGGGTTTGTATATAATTTTGTACCATGTGACAACTACTACAGTAGCAATACATATTTATCTTTAGGACAACGTTGGTGTCTGTTGACTTTCAAGAGAAAAATTTCATTCTATTACAGTTGCATTACTCACAAATGATTTAAATGCACAATTTTACAAGTATTGAATGTGCATTTGCAGCTGAAATGCCAACAAACATCCAAAAGTCCTCTAAAGCTCTGCAAATCAGCTGGGCAGAAGATCAACAATATTGTTGACAAAAACAGAGTGTTGAGCATGTAAGAACTGTATAGTGACAGTCACCGGTTCCGTCTTTTGGATTTTTTTGGAACTTGAACTGTATCATCAACTTGATAGTTCAAAGGGATTTGATGAGTTGAGAAGATTGTTCATCGTTGAGTTTGTTTATCTCCAATAACAGTACAGATTTGGGCAAGACTTGAGGAGAGTGAATGTCAGTCTGCTCATAGTAATTCTTGCAAATGTTTAAAATTGCTTCTTGGGGAACCAATAAATTCTGATATCACCTTCAATATAACCTCCAGTTTTTCTTCTTGCCAGAACATCCGTCAACGTTGTCTTTCCAGCTCCACTGAACTCACTTCACAGCAATCTCATCTTCTACTTTATTGCTGGTTCCACCAACAGCATTAGATTGATAACTCACTTTCATTATTTTCATTTCTCCTGAAAGATTCATAGTTCATGTAAATAAGTATTAGGAGCTTAACATTCAAATTCTTTTTTTTTTTCCCATTAATTTGATCAAAAGTAAACTTGGCCATACTGATTAAGTTGTTACATGTCTTATTTGCACCTGTTCATTTTTTTGCTTTCTGCTTTCCTCATTGTTCCTTGGATTGCTCTTTTGCTTCCTCTTCTGATATGATTGTTCGTGGCTCTCCAAGAGCTATATATACGAAACAAAGTATATTATGGAAAGACTACTAAGTTTTACCGAAAAAAGCTAACTAGACATCTATAAAAAAAACTTTATGTGGTTGGATGGGAATAAATCAAAGTAGGCTGGTGTCTTGAACTTACGATTTAGGTACAACGGAACATGGAAGAGAACGGTGAACCCCAAGAGGGCTGGAACCCCAATCCAATCTTTTTCAGAGCATTGAAACAATATCATAGAGGTGAAATCTGATGGCCCCATGACCACCAACTGGAATTTGACCTTTTACATCTGTTAATTCCTTCAAAGCATCTGTAAATCAAGAACTGATACTTATATTGACAGCATTTTCTAGTAAACATAATTATTAAAAAGGCAAGGTAACTAACAGAGTTAAAAACTTTTGACAAACCTTTGGAAGGACAAGGTATAATTATTAAAAAGGCAAGGTATAATTCTACTAAAGTTATAGCAAGGAGCATAAAATCCTATTTAATGACAAACCTTTGGAAGGACAAAACCTCCCAGCAGAAACAAGATGAGCAAAGAAAGTGCGCCACCACTGTGGACTTGAATTGTATGATAAACTTGATTGTTCAAGGGATTTTGTGAGTTGAGAAGCTTGTTCATCTCTAAGTTGTTTATCTCCTCCAACAACATTTCTCACTATAAACTTGGGCTACAGTGGTAGAGCAAAAATTCAGAATTCTTTAGCAAATGCTAACCGATTGGTTTGATTTAAACTTCGAAATTATGAAATAAGTTGAGAATCACAAACCGTAAGATTATCAACAATACAATGGTGAACCTCGATTCCCCGGTATTTATTCTTGTTGTGTAAGGTTGATCGATGTTGCCGCAACAAATTGAACATGGGCTAGCTGCTCCTTTTGAGGAACTTTTAACAGTCCGCACCATACCGGGTGCTTCCAAAGTGAACAATACGTACGTGTTAGTTCTCATTATGAATCTGTAATTTCACAAGATAAAAGGTATTGTGTTGGTAATTCTCTATTGCATAAAGATATTGAAGACTTACATTTGTTATGTTCTGAAAAAGCCGCACTAAAAACAACTCCATCATTTGTTATATGTCCCAAAAGAGGACACAACCTACTTGGAGCTGTATCGGTTGGCTTGAACAATCTCAATCATGACATTTGCCTCAACATCTAAGTATCTGTAACCTGATCACAAGAGCAACAACACAAGGTTAATCGTGCAATTTCACTGAAGCTCAAACAAGTCAATTCTATTTGAAACCAAAATCCTAAAAACAAATTCAATCAACTGAAAAGCAAGAGGTTTATCATCTTTTCATTTTAGTTCACTTCTTTAGGAAGTCTTAAATTCTAATATCACCTTCAATATAACTTCCAATTTTTCTTCCTGCCAGAACATCCATCAATGTTATCTTTTCAGCTCCACTGACTCCCATTAGTGCAGTCAATGCCGGTTCTGACTCTCTAGAGGCCTGGGGTAAAGATCTACAAAATGGGCCCCTTGTACATATGAAAAGTTCCAAAAAAAAAAAAAAAAAAACTCGGCAATATCTCTTCAACAATATTTAAGCTATAATGTAGTCTTACAAAACAAAATCACACGTACAACACGGTAGAGAGTATCAAAACATTAATAATACTTTCAATTTCAATCTTTTCTAATATTTCTTTTTCAATACACAAGATTGCCAACTCATTTAACATTTCTTGTGATATTGTTGACCGCAAATAAGATTTCAACATTTTTAATTTAGAAAAACTTCTTTCTACAGATGCCACAGTTACAGATATAGTCAATGATATCCTATAACCAATTGATAAATTCAGATAACAATCTAAAACTTTTACAAACTCAAGTATTTCAATGATAATATTTTTTTCTCTTGGTAAAACAACTTGTAACACTCTCAATTCAGAAAAACACTCTTAATTTAGAAAACAAATCATTTGAATAAACATATGAAAATGTATCATGAAGAAGTTTGCCTTTTTTGTTTTATTTATTTATTTATTTTTATTTATTTTTATTTATTTTTTTATTTTTTTATTTAGGGAGTTGAGTCATAAAGATTGGAGAAGAATGGAAGAAGTGATGAAAGTCTGAAACCCTAAAAGAAATGGGTATTGTCTGAGCAAAACATTTAATAAAACAATATTTAGAAGGAAAAAAAAAAAACACTAAAATGATTTGGGCATCAGATGGTGGCACGGGGCATGGGCCTTTGTAACTTTTTTTATTTTTTTATTTTTAAGTTTGGGCTTTTTGGAAAGAAGGGCCCTTTTTACTTTTTTGAAGAAACATATTTCTATTGGGCATTTTTTTAATTTCAAAATTCAGCTGTATACATAAAACTAAAAATATGAAAATAGAGGCCCCTAGAAGTTATGGGCCCTAGGCCGACGCCCCTGGTGCCCTGGCCCAGGGCCGGCTTTGAGTGCAGTTACTTCGTGAAGCAACTGTAGTCTGTCATCTGTCACTCTTAGAACTTTCATTTCTACCTGTAAAGTATCCTAACATTAGCTATGCATGTAGTGTAGTTTGTGATGCTTACAATGGGTGTGTAGATATATAGATTCTTACCGAGTGCATGTCCACAAAGTAATTTACACTCTTAGAGCTTTCATTTCCTCTTATGATATGATTGTTTGTGGCTTTGCAAGAGCCATATATATGAAACAAAGTATTATACGGAAAGACTATTGAGTTTTACCAAAAAAAAAGGAACTAGGAATCTATAAAAAAAAAATTCATATGGTTGGAGGAGAATAAAACAAAGTGCACAAATTTGTTTGATTTAAGTTTTGAAATTATGAAATAAGTTGAGAATCGCAAACCTTAAGATTATCAACAAGCCAGTGCTGAACCTTGATCCCCCGATGTTCATTCTCATTTTTCAAGGCAGATTGTTTTGAGGAATTTTTAATGGTTCGCGCCATACAAGGTGTTTCCAAAGCTAACATTACGTGAGTGTTAGTTCTCATTATGAATTTGTAATTTCACAAGAGAAAAAGTTGATTGCATAAAGATATTGAAGACTCACATTTGTATCATGATCTGAAAAGCAGAGCTAAAAACAACTCCATCATTCATTATATGTCCCAAAATATGACACGGACTACTAGGAGCCATACCAGTTGGCTTGAACATTCTCAATCGTGCGTGTCATTTGCCTCAATAATTAAGTATTCGTAAGCTGATCACAAGAACAACAGAAGGTTAATCACGCAATTTCACTGAAGCGGAATATCTATATAAGGTCAAAATAGAGAAGACCTGAGTTATATCAATAGGATTTCAGCAGCCACACATTCGGGTACTTTGATGTTAACAACAGAAGCTGCATGCTCCCACCAACATCTTAGAACCTGTAATTTAAAATATAGGTTTGCTCGATAGGCACAACAATATAAAGACATGCATTTAATTTTAATTTGAAAATCAAACATTAATTGATTTCGTACATACATATGAACACATCACTTCCATTTCCTAGAGAGATGCCTAAACCATCAGATCTTTAGTATATAACATATGAACATAATACCATCAGATCTTCATATTTACAGTAGCTGCATTGTAACCGTAATTAAGATTGTTACTGGATAGAACATAGACGAAGTAAGTAACTATTAGACTTCTTATGTTAATACTTGTATAAAGTAAAATGTGTTGCTAGAATTGCATGCCTTTCAATTACAACACTCCCACAAATGCCTGGAATATTTATTGCAATAAACTTCGTTATGTAGCTCAAATCAATGCAGCCTCTAACAATATCCTCCCCAACCTGAAAGCTCTGCTGGATTTTGTTTTTCTCTAATTTTGGGAACTCCTGGAATAACCTGCAATGTTATTCTATCAGTTCAAATAATAAGAATTCTTACCTCAAAAGTATTCGACAACTTTATGTGAATTCTTGCCCAAAGATCCTGAGTAGATCACTTGTCCACCTCTTTTCATCTACAGCAGCTCATTGAAGGCTTCAAAGACATAGATGCTAGGCTGATGAAATGTGCAGACAACTGTTCTTCCAGTATCCACTATGTTCCTTACAGTCCTTGCATCATGCCCTGAAATTGGTTCATCCATGAAAATGATTGAAGAATTGGCAACAATCCCCACTGCTATTGTCAATCTCTTCCTTTGTTCTGCTGACAAACCCGAGATTCCAATTACAGCGTTTTAGATATTATTGAGCTCAACTAGCTCCATCTCTTCATCCACAAAAACCTACAAAGCGTATCCAACAAGTCACTTCTATTTGAAACTAAATCCTAACACCAAATTCAGTCAACACATCAAATGAAAAGCATGAGGTTTACCGTCTTTTCAGTGTAGCTCACTTCTGTTTTTGAAATTCTGATATCTCCTTCACTGTAACCACCAGTTAGGACATCCACCGTAGTTAGAACATCCCTCCACTTACTCCTATTACTGCAGTTAGGACTCCAGGCCTAAATGCTCCGGTCACTCTCCCAAGCAATTGTAGTCTGTCCTCTGTCACCCCTGTAGCTATTCATGTAACGTAGATTGTGATACTAAATTCTCACCAATGGCATGCCCACAAAGTAATTTACACAGTCAAACAACATGGATAATGGTGTAAATAGAAGAATCGTTCCCTTCTTCACAGCAATCCCATCTTCTACTTCATAGCTATCTTCACCAGCAGCATTATTGGACTGACAACTCTCCATTTCTCCTGAAATATTCAAAAATTCGTGTAAACGAGAATGAAACTGTAATTCCATTTCCTAATGTTCATACTCTCTTGGCCATGCTATAGTTCTTGTATTATTTGTAACTGTTGAAGTCTTTGTTTTGCTTTCTGCCTTCCTCTTTCTTCCTCCCTGGTTGGATTGCTCATTTGCTTCCTCTCCTGAGATCATTGCTTGTAGCTGTCCAAGATCTATACAAAGAAAACAAGTTAACTATCAATTTTAAGTGGTTGGATTAGAAATTAATTAAAGCAAGTGTCTTTAACTTACGATTTAGGTACATAAGCGAAAAGGTGAATAGGATATTGAAGAGAATAGTGAATCCCACAAGGAGGGCTGCAACCCCAATCCAGTACCAATATTTCTTGGGGTCGACATCTAAATTTTCAATTGAATAGGACATCGAGGACAGCCACACCTAAGCTGGTAACATTGCCTGAGGCCTGAAAAGCCATTTCAATCGCTTAGTGACTTCATTGGTGTGAAAAAGAAGTTATAGTTTCTTATGTTGTATAGTGAAATTTGGACAAAATTACATACCACTTCATTCACATCCACCTTGGAGAAAGGATCTGATTGTTTGTGAGGGCATTGAAACCATATGATAGAGGTGAAATCCAATATCCCCATGACCACCAAACAGGAATTTTACCTGTTACATGAATAGATCAAGAAACTTGAGACTTATATGTACCATAAAGATGAGTATTACAAAGGCAAGGTAACTAAAGAGAGTTAAAAACTTTTGATGATCATAAAATCCTATGCAATGACTAACCTTTTGGTAGGATAAAACCTCCCAGAAGAAAAATTTCACAAGAGAAAAAATTGTACCGTAACCTTATGAAAAAGCAATGTTCAAAACTCCATCATTCAATTTCAACACTCTCACTAAAGAAACATTATAGAAAATACATTTTGTTGCATTTTGAACATATATCCTTTGCTCTCAATAGCTTTAACGACAGTAACATATATGCAAGTCTTCTAGTTTCCTATCAAAAATGAAAAAAAAAAAAAAAAAGCATATATGCAAGTTATATAAATATTTCCGTTTTTAAGTAAAAACATGAAAGAAGAAGAGTATAGCAATACAAATTATATTACAACTGATTTTTAGAGTTATTTTGTCTTGAAGCAAAATGATTAATATGATATAGAATTTTGTTTTTAGAACAAAAAAAATTCAAATAAAGATTGAAATAGAATTTGGTGTAACTCTAATTATTGCTAATAATGATCATTGCTTCCTCTTCTGATATGAAATTAATAAAAATCTGCAAAAACCTTTAAGAGGTTGGAATAAGTAACCAAATTGAACAAGCAAGAGTTGAGAATTTTTTTTTAATTTGAGCATTAGCTGATTCACAGTAATAGAAGTGATTTTTGATTGATAGTTATTGTGAATCTCTTCCGTTTAATTTTTGTTGAAGCAAAATGATTCATATATTAATAAAGGAGAAGTAAGAGATTACCAGGCAGATAAAACATTTGACAAACAATGTAAAAACCTTTCAAATTTAAATAAAGGAGAAGTAAGGGGCAGTTTTGGATTGGTTGGACTCCTCATTGCACGTCTCTATTTTCTTTTTAAGAGATTTTTAACCGTTTCTCATTTTTTAAAATTTGATGGAAAGTTAACACAAGAGCTATGCAAACACAAGAAATTAATAAAAACAGAGAGGTTATAAGTATCCAAATTGAAACCCAACATTGAACAAGAAATAATAATAGCAACTGAGAGAAGATACTAAAATTACAACTGATTTTGATAGTTATATATTATTATCAATCTCCTCCGTTTTTTAAGAAAAAACATGATTCATATTATAATATTACAAGTGATATCGAACTGTAGATAAGAAAAGATGGCATGATTGTAATTTTATATTCCCACTCTTCCCAAAGATGAGAGTCTTTAATTTGGGAAAGACAATATTCGAGGGTGAAAACGATAATGATGATCAATTGTCAATATTAAATTAATTACCAATAATATTAACTAATTAACAAAAAAATAAAAGAAGAAAGAAATTAATTACCAGCTTTCATTGATAATCAGGGGCAGTTTTGGATTGCGTTGGACGACGACTCCTCATTGCACCTCTCTATTTTCTTTTTTGGAGATATTCTTTACCATTCTCCCCTGATATCTCCACCTCGTAAACTTGTTCTAAATTGGAGCAAAAAGGGAAGAACAAATGCTCGAGTGTTGTAGCATGAAGAAGGTGGTCTGGCAGTGACTTCAATTTTGGGCAGAAAGAGATTTCTAGATGAGAAAGAGAGGGCATGATTGTAATATCTCCTGCTGTAATCTTATATTCCCATTCTTCCAAATTCTCCATCCTCGAAAAGTTGAGAGTCTTCAATTTGGGGAAGGCAATAAGTGAGGGTGAAGACGATGATGATGATGATGATGATGATGATGTCTCAATGCCCACAAATTCATTACCCACTCTTTTCACACTCTTCATATACCATATTATGAGATCTTCAAGCAGTGGCAATTTTCCCAAAGCAGGCAAATACTCACAATTTTGGCAGAATTGGAGAGTTAACTGCTTGAGATGAATTAAGGATACCATCCAATGAGGGGACAAACTGATGCTTCTACACTCCCGTATCCATAAGATCTCTAAATTGGGAGGTGGTTGTAAGGCTTCAAGAACTGCTGAATCTTTATTACATTGTTCAGCTGATGATATATCACTCCCACCATTGAAATACAAATTCAATACAACCAGATTCTTCTTATTGATGAGTTGTGCATTCTTAGCTTCAGCTTCGTCTACAACTTCTCTCAGCCCTGCTAACTCAACTTTACCTCGAAGCTTGTTCATGTTTTTAAGAGATCCAAGACCCATGCCATTTGGATCACCTCCAACAATAAATCTATCCAATGTTTGAAGACAAACTAGTCTCTCAGTTCCTTTTGGCATGTATCTGACTTTGTCTGCACCCAAATTTAATAAATGCCTCAAATTGATTAGTTTTCCCATCCCTTGAGGTAGCTTTTCGAGTAACCGACAACTTGTAATATCCAAGGTTTGTAAGTTATACAAACAACACAATGTCTCAGGTAATTCTTTCATACTTAACTTAGACATGTTAAGGTATCTCAAATGTATCAATTTCCCTACCTCACTTGGTATCTTATTATCCCAACTTCCATTTAACTTCAATGACCTTAAACAAGTCATTTGCCCAAATAAGTTGGGTGAGAAACAACTCATCGATCTAGATCCATGTTCATTCTCAATTAAGAGGCTACGTAGCTTTTGAACACTAGATATGTTGACATAATCCGATGACTTCATTATCAACATTGAATGACGAGCTTTCTCACAAGAAACATCTATGCTTGCTTTTTCACCGTCGTAAATTTCCTTGGAAAAACATTCGGTCTTAACAAGAAATTGGGCAAAGTCATGCACTATGTCATGCATCTTGCACGCATAAATATTACCATCATTATCTTTTACAAATTCTTGGAAGAAAGAATGCATTGCTAAAGTGTCAAAATACTCCCCACCTATTATCTCTATCTCTTCTTCATGTTCACAACCAAGATAACCTTGGGACATCCATAATTTAATCAATTCATCCTTTTTGACCACATAATCTTTTGGGAAGAGGGCACAATATGAAAAACACTGTTTTACCATTGAAGGCAATTCATTATAACTCAATAATAGTGGCGGAAAAAGACCTTCTAACTCTTTCAATTTCCACAGTTCACTATCTAATATTCTTTGCCATTGATCTCTAGTTTTCTTATAACGTAATAGACTCCCAATAGTCTTTATGGCAAGAGGCAAACCCTTGCACTTGCCAACAATTTCTATACCGATATTTTCTAATTTTCCACACTCTTCCTGAGACCAATTATAAAATGCAAATTGTTTAAACAATTCCCAACTTTCATCTGGCGTCAATACTCCAATATTGATTACAATTGATTTCATCATTTGTGCAACTTTCTCTTTACGTGTGGTAACTAAAATTCTACTTTCACCATGAAGACCATCATTAAGAGAGTTGTACAATGGTCCCCATTTATCATCATTTTCTGTCCACACATCATCTAAGAAAAGAATAAATTTCTTATTCTCAATAGTTTTACGTAGACATTTCAAAAGAGGTTGGAATTCAACTAAATCAGTGGCTTGACCTGTAAGATCTTCAATGATGGCTCTAGCGATCCTAACCTCTTCAAATGGATCTGAGACACAAACCCATATTCTATGATCGAACTTAGTCTTAATCTCTGCATCATTGTAAGCAAGTTGTGCGAGAGTAGTTTTCCCGATTCCTCCCAACCCTACAATTGAGATGACAGGGAGGCTTGCTGTTTCTTGTTTACTCTCACTCAACAACTTGTTTACTAGATTGTTTTTCTCCTCGTCACGGCCACGTATTTCAGAAACCTCGATAAAAGAAGTCGTTTTCAATCTTTGAGGTTCTTCGATACTCTTAATGGCATTAAGATTATACTTATCTTTCTCTATGGCAATAGAATCAAGATTTTCATTTATTTCTTTTATCTTAACACCAATATCATGTCGAAAAGCAACTTGTCTAAAACAAATGCAAGGGGAGGAAAACACAAAACGTACCTTTTTCTTAGGAATTCGAGCATTTTCGACCCCCTCAATTTGTAATTCCAGAATTGCAGTGTTCCATTCATCCAAGACGTCATCCATGTCATAAGATGCATCTTTGAGCTTGTCGAGCCAAACTCCCACAGCTGTCTCCTTCACTTGTCTTTGCTCTGCATCAACCAGCACAGCTTGAATGGCTTGAAAGTTGCTGGTGAGCTTTGCTATTTCCTTTCTGACATCCGTAACTAGCCTCACCTCTTGCTCTACTTCTCTACTGATGATCGAAGTCAACTGTTGGAGAACAGTAGAAACAATTGCCTCAGCAGCCATAGTTTGTGATGGAAATTGATCAATGTCAAAAGAGAAGAAATATTTTGAGTTATTAGTTGTGTTTGTGATGTGAAAGTAATGCTGCTATGCTTTCAATTTTTATAATGCCGAAAGGAGAAGAGAGTCATGCCTGCTACGCCATGATTGAGCGTTGGATCCTTAAAGTAGGAGATCCAATGGTTGACACTTAATATTATACAAAATAAAGTATATTAGTTAGCAAGTTGAAGAGCTGGTTTTGTGGTGGAGAAAGTAACTATTTATTATGCTTTTCATGCAGGGACCATGTCTGTTTACTACACATGTATTCAAAATTTGAGAAGACTACTCATGAAAACAGAGGACTGGAAAATTAAATGTGAAAGGAAAATGCAGCAAGAAAAAAAAAAAAAGATTACAGGGTGGATCTGGACCATTTTAGGTGTACAATAATCGGTTTGGAAAAGAGAATACTGTATTCTCCGATAATTGTGTCTGTGGAAAAAGCTTTTAAGTCGAAAAGAGGACAAATATGTTGATGGAATTTTTATTTTATTTTTTTAAAGAATTACAATTAATTCGGTTTTTTTTTAGGGAGATTCGAACTCATAACCTCAAAGGTGTAAATGTAAAGGATTTACCATTTAACCAGCTTTAAATTTAATGCTGATTTTTGATAGAAATTGATCAGTCGTGTTTGAGATGTGAAAGTAATGCTGTCATGCTTTCAATTATTATTACATATAAGTGCCGAAAGGAGAAGAGAGTCATGCATGCATGGTGCTGTCATGCATGATGTGGTCCTTAAATAAACAATTATTACTGTTTTTGTGATTGAGCGTTGGATCCTTGAAGTTGGAGATCCAACGGTTGAGACTTGAGAGTTAATAAAGTTGGAATTAATGGAATATAATAGTTAGTTAAAGTTCTCAAGTTATATCAAATAAAGTTGATGTTACATTATATCAAAAATAAAAATAAAAATTATGTGATGTCACATGATATTCGTTTGGAATTGGAATTCTAATTTTTTTTTTTATTGCTATCTCTCTTTGTGACTTTTTGTCAATCAGAGACTATTCCCACAAATGGAAGAGAGAGTGTTGTTCAATAATTGTGTCTCTAGAAAAAGCACTAACGTTTCACCATGCATCTATTGGATTGAAGCAGAGCTCTACACTCCAAGATCTATGTATTCTTCAATGTTAGTGAGTCCTCATGTGATGATCTTGAATTTGGTTCAATTCAATCCATTTTGAATTTTAAGTTGATTGGATTTATGGGAGAGGAAAACAAAAGTTCAATATAAAACTTGGACTTATACATGTTTTTGATAGTCGGGTCCAGCTCAGTACCCTAAATTAAATCAATGAAACTAATCAAAATCAATCCTTTTAAATCATAAAGGTTGTTTCTAAATTCAAGAGTAAGGAGGTGATACAATTATTGTCCCATACTAAGAACTTGTAAAATTAACATTAATTAGTTTTTTTACCCGAGCGTTGCACGGGCTCCATACTATAAATTGTCTGTAAAAAATTTTATTGTTTATACCAAACTTTTTGAACAATTTATAAAGCATAATAAATTAATACAATCAACAAAATAAAGCATACTTCAACAATAAAGCATCCATAAATTAATGGTAGGTGGTAGTGAAGGTCATACTTCAACAATTTGTAGTTTCTAAGAGTATATTGTCATCCATATAATATAAAGCATCAAATCCGAATAAAATGAGTCAAGTTTAATTATATAATAAAGGGGTGAAAAAATAAATCCTTCAAATTGTTATTGTTTTTATAATTGCTTGCAAAATTGAAATTCTGCTAACTAAACATAGGTATGTACCTAAATATTTTTAGAATTTAATAAAATCTGTAAGTACTTTAAAATAATTTAAATCTCCTAGTATTCTGATCTGCCTGATATTGGACAGTCAGAACACTACTCTGCCATTTGAATATTTTTAAAATTATTCATATATGAAATTGATATGAAACCTTCAAAATAGTTTAGACAACACATATAAGGTTTCAAGATAAAAGTTTCAAATTTAAGTACATTAAATAAATATTTTTAACGTATTTATACTTTTGAATTTCGAAATCTGTCCATCACTGGACAGATTGTAGTGTCCGAATTTGAAAATTCATAACTAATTCAATAAAACCCCAAAAATAGTGAAATAAATTCAAAAACCCTTTAAACCTCTTCATAAACATATTTAAGAAATATTACAGTTTTTAAATAAGTATAACATAGTGAAAACGATTTTCAAAATCGGACTATATTATAAAAACTGAGATTTCCAGCAATACCGTTTCAAACTCAAAAATTCATAAAAAATACAATACTTATTATTTTGAACCAAAACGAATTTATTTGGAACCCTTAGTCAGTCTAGTTCAAAATCTCAAGATCCAAATCACAAAAGTTTCACAAATAAATTATCTATAATTTTCGGAATTAGCACTGGTCAGCCTCAAGTAAACAGATATCAGAAAAATGAAACCAAACAATCACCTTAATATGCTTCTAGGATTCCAACTTGATCAAAACCTTAACTTGAATCCTCTAAGCATCTAATTATACTTACATAAAATTTACATATTGGAAAACATAATAAACCAAGGGTGAGTTTTCTTACCTCAAATACGTACGAATATGTTTTAGCTCTAGAAATTCAAAAACTCTCACAATAATCTCTAGAGGTTAGGATTTCAAAACACAAATTAGTATTGAATATTAATGTTTCTAGGGAAAAATTCAATCTCCCATAACAATTGAGGATTTCAGGTTCAATTTTTTATGGTTAATTTAAAAACATAAGATAATGATTCTAATGCTTTAAAAAACAATACATTCACCCATGCTTATGTTTCTATGCAAAGCACCATACAATATTAGTACATACTTACAACAACAACAACAACAACAACAACAACAAAACAGTTATATAGATATAATGTTACCTTTCAATCTGTAGGTGATGCAGCAGCAGATATTTTTTTAAAAGTGCCTATTCAAAAAATTAAACAACAATATTATAAACATGAACATGTTTAAAACTTGGAAAAAGTAACAAAACCTACGTACCTTTTCATTCACAGTAAACAATCGAATAGAATATCATTATCTTTCTCCATATATATATATATGATATATAAGTTGAAAATGAGGAATATAAAAACATTTACTAAATGATAATGGGGAAATTAAATCATATTTAAACCGAAGTATAACAACTCTGATTATTAATTGTTATAATATTTACATCACTTAATCAAGTAGTCTTTTGGCATTCCTACAATTGACATGCATTGCCACATGTCACTAATTTTTTATTTTACTAATACATTTATCTCAATATCATTTGAAGAGCCCCATATATAAAGGGGTGTGGAGAACAATAGGCATGGTTGAAAGTATGTGAACTTCTCATGTAAACTAATAGGTTTTAATAAATATTTAACAAAATTTTTAATAGATATCCAATGTATTTAATTAGATTTAATTGTAGCATTTAGCCTCATATATAAACGGTTGTGGAGATCAATAAGCATGGTTGAAAGTATGTGAACTTCTCAGGTAAACTAAAAGGTTTTAATAAATATTTAACAAAACTTTTAATAGATATCCTATGTATTTAATTTGATTTAATTGTAGCATTTAGGAATATTTCTTTATTTTATTTAATTTGATTACATTTAATTCCAAACTCTTCATACGGTGACATGTGGCGTTAGTGAAACTCTCTTATTTTATATATATATATATATATGATACCTTGACATGAACAAAACCATTTTCAACTAAATTCACTTGATCATCTAAAAACAATATATAGTAGAACCCCTCTAAATTAATATTTTTAGGACCCACCCTTAAGTATTAATAAAGGGTTATTATTTTGAAGAGATTTACTTTATAAAGTGTTATTTTGTCTTATAAAACGTGTGGAAATCGGTTTTCTTATTTAGAGACTGTTCCTCTTCAGGATTTATTGTTTAGTCGGTTATCTTCTTTAGGGAAAGCTTGTATGGCTTCAAAGTTGCCGGTGAGCTTTTCTATTTCTTTTCTGACTCCCGTAACTAGCCTTACCTCTTGCACTACTTCTGTACCAGAACAGTAGAAACAATTGCCTCAGCAGCCATAGTTTGAGATTGAAAATTGATCAATGACCAAAGGAGAGAAATATTTGGTGTTTGAGATGTGAAACTAATGCTGCCATCCTTTCATTTTTTATAGTGCCGATAGGAGAACAGGGTATTCATGCATGGTATGGTCCCATGACTGTTTTCGCGTGACTTGTCTGTGATTGAGCGTACGTTGGATCCTTAAAGTAAGAGATCCAATGGTTGAGAGTTAATATTATACAAAGATAAAGTTAGACTACTATTCATAGAATATATTATTTTGTTGTGGAAAAAGCAACAAGAAGAAAAAGCAACAGGGCTGAACCATTGTAGGGTACAATAATTGAAAAGTCTGACCCATTGGTTTATCAATTTCCATAGACAAAGAAAGGTGTATGTATAAACAAATGACCCCGTTCGGTTCCAACCATGGATATTTTGTGAATGTGATGACAAAAGAGAATAAGGGGCCGTTTGGTATGGGGGCATCTTGGTATGGGAATGGGAATTTGATAGGATTCTCATGTTTGTTACTGGTTTTGGGTTTTTAGATTCCCAGGAAAGTGATTCCCACCCCAACAGGTGGGTTTCAGATGCCTCTCCATCTGATTCCCACCGTGGGACCCACCTCTTTAAAAAAAAAAAAATTCTTCTTCTTTTTGATTCTTCAGTCTTCACTGATGCTTTGACATCAATAAACCCCAAATTTCATTTCATTGAATTAATACCCTAGATCAAAATTAACACCAAAAATCTTCCAAAAAATCTTCAAAAAAAATCTTCCAAAAATCTTCCAAACCCCCAATTTTTTAAAATGAACATCAAAAACCCCCAATCGTTCCAGTTCTTCCAGAAAATCTTCTCCGACCGTTTGGAAGAAATGGAGGCTAGGCTGACGAAGATCAAGAACCCGGCTGGAGGCGGTGACGACGACGTCATGGAGGCAAGGATGACGACGACGACGACGACGACAACAACGAGAAGATGAAGACAACGGCGACCAGAAGATGAAGATGACGACGAGAAGAAGAAGATGAACACGACGATGATCCATTTTTTTCATTTTTTTCTTCTGTTGATCTCGTTTTGTTTTGAAATGAAGACAAGAAGATGACGATGACAATGATCTGTTTTCTTTTCTTGATCCAAGTGTTGTTATTTATTTATTTATAATTTTTTTATTTTAAAATTAATTTTAACATGTTTTTATATATAATGACAAAACATTCCCATTCGAACCAAACACAATTATCTAACATTCAGGAATTCAACATAATATTTACATACACAACCAAACACAAGTATACAACTTTCCTAAAAATCACATTCCTGGGTTTCATATTCCTATGAATCACATTATTTTGATTACCCCATACCAAACGGCTCCTAAATATTTTGCCATGCTTTCAATTTTTATAATGCCATGCTATGCCGTGATTGAGCATTGGATCCTTAAAGTATGAGATCCAATGTTTGAGACTTGACTTGAGAGTGAAAATTATACAAAAATAAAGTAAATTAGTTGGCAAGTTGAAGAGCCAGTTTTGTGGTGGAGAAAGTAACACGTGAAAACAGAGGACTGGAAAATTAAATGTGAAAGGAAAAATCAGCAGGGACAATGTCTGACAATGTCTGTTTACTACACATGGCATTCTGAGAAGTGACTACTCATGAAAACAGAGGACTGGAAAATTAAATGTGAAAGGAAAAATCAGCAAGGAAAAAAAAAACTTTTATGAACCACATCACTGAGTCACAGACCATATCAAATCAAATTATTTCCCTGCAAGTTTGTGGTTGTTGACTCGTCAATTAGATCTACTTGATCACCCATCACTGGTATGGCTTTGATTTCACAAAACTTTTTGCCAAATAATCTAAATCTGAAGCAAAAACATATATTTTTTTTAAAATATTTTCCAAAGTTTTGTATCCGTAGCATGCAAAAACAATTTGGAAATGTTTTTATCTTTTATGATGGTAAACTAAAGATGCATTTCTGGATGGAAATTACCAAAAAAAATTACTTATAAGAAAATAAAAGATGCTTTTCTGAACTGAATTACTGGGATGCTAATGCATTTTTCCATACAAGTTGTGGATGACTTTGAATCAACGTCAACCTTACTTATAACTGTCTTTCCAATTTATTAATTTAATTAATGAAACATATTTTAATTAATTTTATTTGTGTCTTGTAAGAGAATGAATCTCACGTAAATAGATAAATGAGTATGGATATTGACACTCATCAAACTAGTACATCCATTTGTATAAGTATATCCATATCTAAAATTTAAAAAATAAATATTACTATAAGCATACATCCTAATGCCAATAGTACTCTTATTGAAATAAATATATTCTTTTTAATACGTATTATTTATAAACACTCTTAATTATTATCACACCCAATTTATTTAAAAAAAATCATATTATTTTTATAATCAAATCATCTTTTAATGATGGTCTAATTTACTTTTGGAAATATCTCGAATGTATGAGCCTTATAAAAGGGAATATGTGGAATCGTATATGGGGTCAAGAGATTTTCAATATGAAATTCTTTTATTTATATGGCTATCTTAAAAATAAAATAAAAAACTTGTTGATATCAACAGACTCACAAAAAATGTGAATCTGACAAAAATACCTTTAAAACACACTCAAAAAAAAAAACAAAAAAAAACAAAACTCACGTTTTTTTTATTTTCTAAGACTTATTTTTGTGTTTCCAAGACTTATTTTGGTGTTTCAAAGACTTTTTTGGTGCTTTTGAGATTTTTTGTATTTTTGAGACTTACTTTGTAATTTCCGAAACTTATTAGATATATTTACAATTTTCGATATATTTACAATTTTCGATATTTATTGGGCAAAAATAAAAAATTTCAATTTTTTTTCATCTACTTCGTCGACCTCCAATGGGTCTTCTTCCATCCCCATTGATGGAGGACCTCCATCAATAGAGGTTTTAGAAAAAAATAAAAACTTAAAAATGGCAAAAACAAAATAAAAGAAGGAGAAAAATGTATTTTTGTCCATCAATGTCATTTAAACTTAAGTTATTAAACTAGTTTTATTTTTAAAAGTCAACGAAAAAAGAGTGCTATTTCCCATATTTCCACTATTAATAAATGTCACAACCTAATAAACGAGTATTTCGGTAGTAAGTGTTTAAAGCGTAATTTTAGGGAAAATTCATGTGGACCTTTTAATACAAAATAATCTAATTCTAGGCACCCTTCATGATTTCAACATAGGAATACTACTTAGACCATCTCCAATGGGAGCGCCGTTCTCCATTTTGCAGCACGATAGGACTCCAACCATGCACCAATCTCTACGCTAGAGTGTAACCCAAGAAATTTCAGCAATAGATCTAGCGATGACTGGTCTTCAGCGCTGTTGTTTAACTTTTTTGTTTTTTTTAAGCCCCTCCATTTTTATGTATTCACATGTTGACCATTATTAAATAAAATCTATTATAATTGTATCCCTTATATAAAATTTTGTTTAATCACAGTTTTACCCCTATTAAATCAAATGTATTCCAATTGTATCATTTTAATTAGTAATACTACAAAATTTACTAAATGTTAATAAAAAAACACTAAATTGGAAAAAAAAAAAAAAACACGGCGCCGCTGGTTCACGCGCAACCCAAGCAACGCACCGACGAAGGCTGGCGATGATCGACGCTAAGACAACGACCTTCGGCGATGATTGCCATGCTCCGGCGATGATTGCGCTGGATGAAGGAAGAAAAGAGAGAGAGGATCAGGGAGAGAGAGAGCAGAGAAGAAAGAAAGAGAGTTTTTGGGATGGTTTTTATATGAGGGTTTTCCAGTAATTTCTTAAAAACATGGTTATCAATTAAAATTTCATTTGTAGTTACGAACAAAATTTGTATGTTTTATGTGGTTATTTTTAGTCATTTCCACTTTCAGAACTATTATATATAGTGCTGAAAGAAGAAGAAAAAAAAACTTCAATGTCATCGTTGAAGCTATGAAACTATGAGAAGACTGAAAATAGAGGACTGGAAAATTAAATGTGAAAGGAAAAAGCAGCAAGAAAAAGATAAGATTACAGGGTGGATCTAGACCCATTTTAAGGGTACAATAATTGGTTTGGAAAAGAGCGTACTGTATTCTCCGATAATTGTGTCTCTGGAAAAAAACTTTCAAGTTGAAAAGTAAAAGGGTATCAGAAAAATGTGAATGAGTCGAGCACTAAGAGCATCCACATTGGTTATAAAAAGAGACCCATTTTTACAAGACCCATTTTGGGTTTGATAAAATTGTGCCGCAATGGTGTCAAATGGAATCCAAATAAAGGGACCCAAAAGTGGGCTCCACCCAAGTAGACTCAAATGGAGTTCCAAATTTGGAACCCAATTTGGGTCTTGCTTGGGGTTGGGTTCCCAACCCTCTCTAATCATTGGGTTGGGCTTTTTATTTTTATTTTATATATATATAATTTAAATTAAAATATATAATTATTAATTTCAAAAAATATATACAAATTTAAATGAAAATCTCAAATAATATATATAATATTTTAAAGAAGAGTAATATTTATTTGGAAAAAAGTTAAAAAAGTAATGAAACCGAACTGTTGGAATCAATGAAACCGAAATCGGAAGCGGAACTGAACCGTCGAAAACCGGACCAAAACTGAAACCGAACCGTCGGAACCATCAAACCCGAACAGTTGGAACCGCTAGACTCAAACCGTCGGAACACCAGACCCGAACAGTCGGAACCGCCAAAACCGGACCGGAACCTAGGAACCAGAACCGAACCTTCAAAACCGAAATCGGAGCCAATTTTGAAGGTTCAGAACCAAAGCCGGATTCGAACCGAAACTGACGCCATGTCTAATCGTATACAATATTTTGTTTTAAATATTTATTTTTATTGTTGATGTAATTCGGTTGTGATAATTTTAAATTAATAATTTTTTTTATTTTAAATTAATTATAATTTGTTAAATAATTATTGATAGTGTTGATATTTAAAATATATTATATAATTTCTTTATTAATATATATATATATATAATATTTTAAAGAAGAGTAATGGTTGTTTGGAAAAAAGTAAAAAAAAGTGGATTCATTTCTCTTTTTTTAATTTAGCCCCATTGTGGGGAAAAGGGATCCAAAAAAATAGGTCCCAAATGGGAAGAACCATTATTTGAAAACAATACCCATATTTGATGATGTGGCAAAAATGGGTCTTATGTTTGGGTCTCCACCATTGTGGATGCTCTAACATTGCATTAGAGCTCCATCTAGTTAGTTGACTGGTAGTACTTGTAATATATACAGAATACAGTACGTTGAACGTTAAATTTAATATCATAGAATTTGTAATATATTAATATGCTTCTTTGTCCATAAAATCATTTATAATACATGAAAGTTGAACATAATTAATACAGTCGTCGCTTGTAATTCAGTTGATAGGGCCATAGGGGTCTAGATTATTAAAACAAAAAAAACAAAAAAAAACAAGGGAACCAATAACATATGATATCTTCTCCCATATCATATGTTATTGAATTTTATAAATATAGATATATATATATATTTTAACAATGTTTACGGGCAACAATAACTTTAATTTTTTCTTAACAAACGGACAGTCGAAGATTAATGAAAATGATAAATAGAATAATAAATATAATAGAAATTAAGATATGGAGGTAAAATAGTTGAAAGTGTCTTTGCAATATACGTGCGGAAAAATGCAATGGTTGAGACATGAATTGAGAGTGAAAATTATACAAAAATAAAGTAAATTAGTTGGCAAGTTGAAGAGCCAGTTTTGTGGTGGAGAAAGTAATACGTGAAAACAAAGGACTGGAAAATTAAATGTGAAAGGAAAAATCAGCAGGGACAATGTCTGTTTACTACACATGCATTCAAAATTTGAGAAGTGGCTACTCATGAAAACAGAGGACTGGAAAATTAAATGTGAAAGGAAAAATCAGCAAGAAAAAAAAAAAAAAGATTACAGGGTGGATCTGGACCCATTTTAGGGTACAATAATTGATTTGGAAAAGAGAGTATTCTCCGATAATTGTGTAATGTGGAAAAAGCTTTTAAGTTTAAGTTGAAAAGCAAAAGGAAATCAGAAAAATGTGAACGAGTCAAACACTAACATTTTGAATGTTAAATTTAATATCATATGATTTGTAATATATTTAGAAAGTGGTACATGTAAGTATATCAGTGACTGGGTGTACAATTCAGATGGTGCATCGAAGATTTTTTCTCCCATATCTTATATTATTGAATTTTATAAATATAGATTTATTTTATTTTTTGAGCAATGTTTACTGGCACCAATAACTTTAATTTTTTCTTAACAAACGGACAGTAGAAGATTAATGAAAATGATAAATAGAATAGAAACTAAGATATGGAGGCAAAATAGTTGAAAGTGTCTTTGCAATATACGTGTGGAAAAATGCATATTCCACTTCCAAGAAGTAGAGGAAGTTTAATATATATATATATTGTTTTTATGGACCACATCACTGAGAGTCTGAGACACTGACCATCTCAAAGTTTTTGACTCGTGAATTAGATCTACCTGATCAAGAAAATCTTCCATGGTTCCGTCTCATATATGATGTGTGTGAGACAAATCCAACACACACATTGCTCAAACAACACACATATGAGATGAACCCATCACTTGGTATACTTTTTGCCAAACTTCTCTACAAATAATCTAAATCTGCAGCAAAAACATAATTTTTTTAAAAAAATATTTTCCATAGTTTTGCATCCGTGGCTTGCAAAAACACTTTGGAAATGTTTTTATCTTTTATGATAGCAAACTAAAGATGCATTTCTGGATTGAAATGACCAAAAGAATTTACTTATAAGAAAATAAAAAATAAAAGATGCTTTACTGAACTGAATTTCTTGGATGCTAGTGAATTTTTCCATACGTGTGGAAGACTTTGAATCCGCGTCAACATGACTTATAACTGTCTTTCCAATTTATTAATTCAATTAATAAATCATATTTTAATTAATTTTATTTGTGTCTTGTTAAGGGAATGAGTCTCACGTCAATATATAAAAAAACAAAAGAATAATAAATTAATAAATATATTAATAAAGGGGTCGAAAATTTAATAGCAGTCTTTAAAAAGTGAGTTTTAAGACTATCACCAACTTAATAATTTAATTTTTAATAACATATCAAGTATGGATCTGACAAAAATATCTTTCAAACATACTCATAAAAATAAGACTTGTGTTTTTCTTTTAGGTACGGATATTAACACCAATAAAACTTATTAGTACACCCATTTTTATAAGTACACCTTGTCTAAAATTTAAAAATTAAATATTACTATAAACACCCATTATAATGCAAACAGTACTCTCATTGAAATAAATATATTCATTTTAATATGTATTATTTATAAACACTCTTAAATTATTACTACACCCAATTATTTTTGAATCAAATCCATTTTTAATGATGGTCCAATTTACTTTTAGAAATATCTTGAATATAGGAACCTTATAAAAGGGAATATGTATATGGGGTCAAAAGATTTTCAATTTGAAATTCTCTGATTTATATAGCTATCTTAAAAATAAAAATAAAAAAATAAAAAAAAATAAAAAAAATAAAAAAAAATCTTATTGACATCTATGGTATCTTAAAAAATAAAAAAATAAAATAAAAACTTGTTGATATTTACGTCTATAGTTAAAAAAAGATGTTGTTTTTTTGATAGAGTTTATAACTATACATAAAAGAAAGACAATATATATATATATATATATATATGATAATCATGTGATGATAAGAAAATTTGACACTTGAAATAAAATTAGAGTTTAATTAGGGTTTATTATAAGTGTTCAGGTAAGTTTTTTTTTTTAATAAAGGAATATAGTTGAAGACATGGGTGTAATTAATGAATGTATATAGTATTTGGTTTATTTTTAGTTAAAGTAACTTGTCCTTATTGGTAAATTTCTATTGGGATATTTGTGTAATTAATTTTTTTTTTGATAAAATATGGGTGTCAATATCGGCTCCCTTTTCTTTTTCTAAGACTTATTTTAATGTTTCCGAGACTTTTGTATTTCTGAGACTTATTTTGTAATTTTCAAGACTTATTTTGTAGTTTCCAAAACTTATTAGGTACATTTGTAATTTTCGAAAGTTATTGGACATAAATGAAATTTTCCAATTTTTTTAATCACCTTCTTCGTCGACCTCTATTGATGGTCCTCCATCAATGGAGGTTTTTGAAAAAGAAAAACCTAAAAATGGCAAAAACGTAATAAAAGAAGGAGATTGAGGTGTTTTTGACTATCGGTGTCATTTAAACTTAAGTTATTAAATTGTATTACTCTTAAAAGTCAACAAAAAAAGTGTTATTTCCCCATATTTTCACTGTTAATAAATGTCACAACATAATAAACTAGTATATTATACGTTGTTAGGTTTTAGCTCGTATTATCAAATAAACTCAATGTGAATGATCAAATATCTCATTTGTGTGTATAAGCCTTTGGAAGGTTGAAATGCCTTGTTTGATGGGTTTGAGTGTATGTGGGTCTTGGTTGTGCTTTGGAGGGCCAATCCGGGTATAGCTTTGACCATTTAGCTCTTAAGAACGGATGAAACTTATTGCATGACCTTTGCTAGAAAAGGTTTTGGCTATATTCATGTGCTTAATGGTTGGGACTAAAGGCACAATTGCTCTATCCATAGACTTAGGGGAGTGATTAGTGTTTTGAATCCCTTAATTGTCTAGGTATTCCTTAATTAACAAATGATTCGTAATAATAGATGATTTGGTTTCGAAATCCGTTAATCGTGAGAACAAGCCCTTAACTTGAATTGGATGCACTTGATGTCTAACAACCACTATTTGTGTACTTATGTATGGTGAACCTATTAACCCTTGTGTTACCATTATCCTACATCTCTCCAAGCCACTCTTTTATTTGTCTCTTTAAACACCATTCTCACCCTTCCATATTCTCTTGTTTTCATTTTCATTCACACTCTCACACACCACACCGCATTATGCATACACCTCATACACACCATTCTCACCACATCCGCATCCTTATTTACATTCTTTCACTAAACACTAAAACTAGAGACGGTCGACGGATGACACTTCCTTGTAGACAATACTCTCACTTGCTGCTCACATTATGTAGGAACTTCTTTATAAATATCTTTTTGAATTTGCAATTTGGTAACGACACAAATAGCTAGTATCAAAAATGGTGCCGCTGTTGGGAAGGTGGCTTATTCGTTGATTGTTTCATGTTTTAGTTTAGGTTCTGTGAATATTTAGATTTAATTGCTTTTCAGATTGTGTTTAGGATGTTTGTTGATGTATGTTTGTTTTTGTTATTTTTGTATTTGTTATAGCATAAGCATTTAATGTTGTTTGAGTTGTGCTTGTGCAAGGAAGGGAAATTTTCAGGTCGTATGGACCGTACAACTCAAGAGAACAGAGAGTGCTCTAATTGCACCGCAACAACTCCCAAGTGAAACGGCAATGCCACGACGGCCGCGTTGGTTGCAGCCATAAGAGGTATCCTCTAAATTCTGAGCTTAATTGGAGTGCTTGTGGATGTAGTTGTTAAATTGGGCGGAAAATGCCCATGTGCTTAAAGGATATGATGCTATGCTTGTAGTGTTTTGTCATTTTTATTTTCGTTTAGATTTAAGAGTGGAATTGTATTGTGCTTAGATCTTAGGATTTGTTGTGCTTTGTTGTTAGCTTTTTGTTTTTGGTTCTTATCTCCGAATCTTGCTAAACGTTGTCCATATTTTATGATTTGAGCAACTTTGAGAACAATGTTAGGTTTAGGTTTGGGGGTGTGGACAACTTTTGTTGTGTTATGTTATTTTTGTTTTTGTTTTAGAAAATTTCCAAATCTTTGCAAAATAGTGCCCTGTTTTGAATATTTTTGAGTCAAATGTTTCTTTAAATCTGTACCAATTGGTGAGGAGATTAATTTTTCCGCCTACCCCACGTTCTTCAATTTTTTGTGTTGATTCCGAATATATAAAGAATGTAAAATTTTAGGAGGTGGTTTAAAAGTTATAAGCATTTCTTTGACCAAAGGTCAAGGGCGATGCCCTGTTTTTCGAAACTACGTGTACACTATTTTCATCGTCCATTTTCACACTTTTGCAATTCGAATTTTGAAATATTTTCTAAATGAAAAGTGTATATTTATATGTCTACTTTATGGTGTAAAATTTTGTCAAATTATTTTGTGTTGTTAAAGATATGCACCAGAGAGCAGACATTGGATGAATTTAAATTTCATCATCCATGTTGTGTTGTTTTCTTTTGCGTGCCGGTAGAGACATATCATGTATGCTTTTAGCTCCGTGCATCGCTTAAATTTCCTTGTACAATGTCAATCTTTGGATGTTGAGATGGATGAGACCTCAATGCTTGTTTAGCTTAGGAAAATAGTTGAGACTACCCGTGAGTAGCAAAAATATGTGGGTTTTGTTTCTACTCTTATACACTCTTCAAATTTATTTTTAATTGTGATCTCATTGTACATCAACTTTGCATTGATTGCCATAGAACATTCATGTGGACCGCTTATTGAAACTTAAATTCTCTTGCTATATGGACTTTTATAAATGATTTTTGGGCTACTGTCATGCATAACTACTAAAATAGCCTAAACACTTCCAAGTCCCTAGATGTGTGCTTTCATCGGTAAAATTGAGGTCAAACACTAAACCAAAAATCACCGTCAACAAAAGTATTTACATTTTGCAAGTTGATGTGATCATGTTTGTCCTCAAAAAAGATTATGTACATACAGCCATGAATGATATCACTATTTGTTAATCGAAAGAGAAAGATATCAACAAACATTAATTAAATAAACATAAAAATCAAAACTATAAACTGAAAATGAAAAAAAAAAGATCGACACACATCACTCATATCAACATTTCTAACCATAATCAACTTTAAATAATAATAATAATAATAATAATAATAATCCAACTTTTGAGATCTATTATAAATCACTTGACAAACCCGATGGGAAAAAAAAAACACATGAAGTGAAAAATTATAAAAAAAGTACCTGGGTGTGCTTGAAAGAGTTGGAAATAATAGTCAATTTATAGAAAACTGATCCGAAAATGAAGAGTTGGAAAATAAATTTGTATTAATCTATATAGTATTCTTATTAATTAGTTAATTAATCTTTTTATTTTTTGAAAAGGTATTAATTAGTTATTAATTGTAATAATATATAAATATTTTTATTTTTTTCTAAAGAGATAGAGGGTCTCAACCTTCCATTAATCATATCATAAATATAAATTGGTTTAAATTCTTATTAATTAGTTATTTATTGTAATCCTACAAAACAAATGAGATTCACTCATGTAGCACTCACTCAACCAACTAATTATTTCCATTACACTCTCATTTATATCATAATTTATTACTAGAAAAATATACTATTATATAGATTGCAATCATAGTGTCTATTGATATTTCTTTGTTAATATAGATAAAAATTAATGTATTTAAGTCCAAAGCTCCCTCACGGCGACACATGGCGCTGTAAGGTCAATTTTTATATATTATATAGATATAACAAATTTACCATTTTTTTTTTGAATTTTGAATTTTGAGCATAAATATATAAAATAAAATAAAATACATAATTTTATGATTTATGAAGTATAAAAATATATAAATTTATAAATTGGGAATAAAATTTTAAATTAAAAATTAAGCATGAATATAAAATTTAAAAACTAAGCGTAAAATTAAATAATACAATTTAAAGAAAAAAAAATTACCTTTGTACTTTGGTGTCTTGGTGCCTTGGTGGAGATATTAGGGAATAATAGTTAGAGAATAGTAAATAGAGATTAGAGAGTGTGATAGTATTAGTAGTAAGTAGTTAGTAGTGTAGAGAATAGAGAGAGAGAGTAAGAGTAGAGAGAGAGAGAGAGAGAGAGAGAGAGAATAAGAATTAAATGGTGTAGAGATTAGAGATTAGAGAGAGTAATTGAGAGAAAGTGTATGAAAATTGGAATGGGTGGGCATACTTATAGAAAATTTTGAAATGTGGGTAAAAATATAAAATAGAAGAGATTAGGGGACTTTTTGTAATTTTTTTCAAAATTTTGGTCTCCCAACCGTTGGCTATCAACCAATGGTCGACTTTTAAAAAAAATAATAAGGGTTAATTGTACAAACAGACCCTCTATTTATCTAATAAGGTAAATTTTCAAACAAATGTCATGTTTAAACACAAACATCCCAATTGGAATGTGCTTGGGGTATAGAAAGTCAATAGTGCCCTTGGGTAAATGGGAGAGGTTATTTTGGTGGGTAAATTTCACAAACAACCCTGAATTTAGGTATAATTGTATAAATATTCATTTTTTCTAATAATTATATAAATATACCCTACCGTCACTTGACTTTTGTTAACTTTAACCTTTCACCACATTTGTATCCTGAAATGACTAAACTACCCTTGAAAACTTATTTATCTTTTCTTTTATTATTTTAAAATATTAAAAAATATTTACTTAAAAAATTGAAAAAATCAATACAATTTTTTTTTTTTTTTGCTTTTATTTTCTTTTTCTAATTTCTATCATTTTTTTTTATTATTTTTTTTTACATTTTCCATTTCCCTAAACACCAAATTTTCAGATTTCAAAAACCAACTTTATCACCAAAACATTCAATTTCATACTCATCAATCCACAAACAATTTCATTTCATCAACATAATCAAAACCCACCAACAATTACATTTAATCAACAAAATCAAAACCCACAAAACTCACTAAACACAATCAAAACCCACTAAACACAACCACTTTTTCAGTTTTGTGGGTTCTGATTGTGTTAAAAAAAATGATAGAAAGAAAGCAACGAAAAAAATTGTACCGATTTTTTTAATTTTTTAAGTAAATATTTTTTAATATATTTAAATAATAAAAGAAAAGATAAATAAGTTTTCAAGGGTAGTTTAGGCATTTCGAGATACAAATGTCATTAAAAGTTAAAGTTAACAAAAGTTAAATGACGATAGGGTATATTCATGTAATTATTAGAAAAAAAAATGAATATTTATATAATTACACCTAAATTCAGGGTTGTTTGTGAAATTTACCCACCAAAATAACCTCTCCCTTTTACCCAAGGGAACTATTGACTTTCCATATCCCAAACACATTCCAATTGGGATGTTGTGTTTGAATAAGACATTTGTTTGAAAATTTGTTTTATTAGATAAATAGAGGGTATGTTTGTGCAATATAATAATAACAATAAAATCCCAATGGTTAGAATTGAAAAAAAAAAAAAAAAATCTGGCAGGCCAACGGTCGGCCAATCGGCCTGGCATGCCAACACCCTCAGCCCCACACGTGCTGTGCCATCGTGCCATGCTAGGCCAGGCACAGCCTGCCTCCTTGTCAGGCCTTAATAGGCCAAGCACGCCATACCTGGCCCCAATTGACATCTTTAGGTTGGATACAATCCAAAAACATAATAATGAGTTAATTTTTGGAGAAAAAAAAAATATTATTATTATTATTAGTTTAGTTTCTTTTTTTAATTTTGAAACTGTTTTGGGATACTATATCAAATGTGTTTTTAAATATGGATATCACCTCTTAACATAAGTGGTAGCCCTTTCACATTTGTGGTGAGGGGTTCAAATCCCACCATACAAATTTTACAAGCATATATGTTCCGACAGCTCTATTGTAATAGATTTTTTAATATTTCAAAAATATATATATATCTTATTTGAAATGATAGACTTGGAAGATAATATTTTAATTGTAATATAGTGATTTGAAATTAAGTTAAAAGTCAAGATTTCTTACTTTTATTTTTAAGTTGTTTTTTGATATTTTAAAGTTGTTTGACCACTTAAAAAAAAAAAACAACTTAATGGGTTCAATTCAAACATGATAAGTTTTAAATGGAAAAAACAAACGACCCTTAATTATATTAACACCGTCCGGTTTGACCTATTGGTAAGGGATACTCAATCACATAATGGTGCATCTAAAAATACTACTTGCAGTAACTACTAAGCAGTATTAGGGGACTCGAAGAAAAAAAAAAGAGTCGATATTGATAATGAAACTTGAAAATGCGCGCATCTTCAAAATGTGAGCAATATGCATATGCAAAAGCTTGTACATATATGGATGGATTATGGATAGCTGCTGGCTATAGCTGGTTGAATTAATGCTCTCAACCTCGAACGCTTAATAAGCTGAAAATGAATGTCTATGTTCTACCGTTGGGGTACCTGGAACTGTAGTTCGCAATCACTTTGGGCCTTTGGCTACCCTCGGGCTGCGTTTGCTCTCCCTTGCATTCGATCTCTTACCTTTAATATTCGGTTGGCTACCTTCGGGATGCATTTGCTCACTTCAGGCTGCGTTTGCTCTCCCTTGCATTTGATCTCTTACCTCTAATACTCTGGAGGCTACCTTCAGGATGCATTTGCTCACTTTGGGCCTTTGGCTACCTTCGGGCTGCGTTTGCTCTCCCTTGCATTCGATCTCTTACCTCTAATATTCGGGAGGCTACCTTCGGGATGCATTTGCTCTCCCTCGCATTTGATCTCTTACCTCTGATGTTCGGGAGATTTTTGCAGACGGGAGAAGCTCTTTTTCGACCCCCCACGAGTCAGTCTCTTGGTTAATATGCTTGCTGGAATGTGACTCTTTGCAAGCTGTTTCTAGCATCAACAGCAATTGGTGACCAATAGGGTTGCTCATGTCATGCTTTGACTTAATTTAAAACCAACTGAAGAGGGTTCAGGTTCGGGTTTAAAAATTAAAAATTAAAAAAAAAAACAAAAAAAAAAAAAAAGAAACCTACCGAACTGGAAGACTACAAGAGATACATGAGCAAAAAAACAGAGTTGAGTAAAACATGTTAATTGTTGCCAAACCCATTCAATCAAATTATTAGAACTCTAGCTGTATAGATGATACAGTTTCAAAGAATAAAAATTTCCAACAAAATTTAATTTTAACCTACTATATCAAGGAGGACCACCAAAACTTTCAGAGACTATCAAAAAGTAAGACAAAAACATGCCTTAGAGAATATATATAATAATATTATGATTGTACAAATTCAAATTGCTTGAATTGGGCTTGTCTTGCCATTGCTTAAATCCGGATTGCTGACCGGAGCATTTGCATGAAATGCTGACTGCCTCGATGGCTCTCCAAGAAGTTTAAGAGAAAGCGGTGATGGCTCTCTATATCTCCTGTCTGCTGTCTCTACGATACTCAGGTGAGACATGCCGACTAGTTCATCTACATTCACAGGTTCCTTTGGAAGGATCGGAATTGGTTTTAGAATCTGATGATGACAGTTCTCTGCTTCCTTATCTTCTTCTTCTTCACGAGAGGCTGCATTTGGAGGCCAATACGAGTATGGGACAGGCATATAAGCTCCTGGGTAAAAAGCATGCATCATTTGTGTGTATCCATTTGAACCAAAAGCAGATTCTGTGAACTCATTTGGACCAGATGCAGATTCTTCTGGTTGCTTGACTGTTTCTTCAGGAGGTGCAACAGCTTCCATAGGTTCAAATTCTGAGTTCAGAGAAAGATTGAGGGAAGGTATCGAGCTTGAATTGTCGGTTTCTCTTGCCAGGGGAGAAGGGTGCAATATTTGTTCTTCTGGCACCGATGGTGTGTCTGTGGCCTGAAAAGGAACACAACAACCAAGTCAACCAAATGATACAAGTGAAGCCTCATCGGATTTTATATAAAATTAGTGTGTCCTATAATGCTTCTGTGAAGCGATGTGCCATGTAATTGGCAGCACTGACACACGAGTAAAATGAAGAAACAACACAAACCATATCATCTGTGACCATGTCAAAAAGACTGGAGCGTCTCTTTCGTCGGGTAGCATTACTCTGCCGAATGAAATACTTCTGTGCATGACTTGCCACCTGGGTTGGAGTCCGTGAGATGACATAATTCCTTGCTATACCACGCCAGTCTCCTTTTCCTAGTTTCTGAAGGCCAATCAAGAACAGACGATGCTCTTCTTCTGTCCACGGAACACCTGTAAACAAAATCCATTTCATCTAAGGGGGAGTGTTCATCTTTTACAGAAAGAAAATCTTAGTTCTGCTTCATAATTTGGTAAACTCATGAACTATTAATTGAAGAGTAACATAACACCAGAGGAGTCTTCTTAAAAAAATGTAACATCAGAGTGATAAACAATGTTTTCTCATTTATTTGCATAGAATCACACGATAATTTCAAAAGCTAACCAAACTGCAATTTAGTTACTCAGATGCCCAGGCAGACATAAGGAAAAGATCGCAAGTATAATCACTTAAGACTTGCTAATCAGGTGCATGACATTCGAACAATTAAAGAAATGCTTGGACAAAAATCACCGAAAAATGCAGAGCATTTCTTTAATAGCCTCCTATTTGACGACATAATTCTGATGGAAAATTGTCTGCCTATGGATTCCACAAATAGATTTTGATGCAATTGTAACAACATATGCAAAACTTGATGCAATATAAACTTGTAAAACCAAATTACACTAAGAAGGCCCGTGCTTTGTATGTTTTCTCCCAAATGTAATCAACAGAATACTTCACATGGATGCTTATGACAACAAGGTGAGATGCTTACTAATTACGCTTGGAAGACATGATATGTTGATCTTCCAGATCACAGTGCACTGTCCACTCCTCAATAACATAAATTTGGTTCTTAGGATACTTCATTTTTTAATAATCAGCTCACTTTCATGGAAGTCTACTTAAGTAACAAGTACAGTAAAAAGTTCCGTGAAGAAGTCTGAAAATGTAAGAGGTTGATATGAAAGAAAGGTTGACAAGGTTTTCGAACTTCAATATGGCCTTCTTTGCATTTTGGTGATGGCAACCAAACATTCTTAATATTTTTGGTGAGCCAGAGCTAAGAGGAAGTTAAAATTTTGAAAAGAATTCAACATTTAGAGAGTAATCACTCTTAACCAAAAAGAGACTGAAGAGTGCACAAAAAAGGAAGAATTTCTCCATGAAATTAGCCTATAGTGGTTGAGGGATGGTGGGGATTTTAACCAAAAGGTCCAGGGTTCGAAAATGCTTGACGCTACCTACCTACCTAAAATATTAAAAGGAAAAAATTTACGAGTTTTATGACTACTAAAGCGGTGGGGTCTAGCAGTAAACCCTAGTTTATCCTGAAAAATAAGGGAAAGACCGGGAGAGTTATAAGTTACAAACGGAAAAGCGTTTTAAATACTATGTCACAGACATGTATATGGTCTATTAATCACCTAAACATATATTGTATATCGAACGCCTAAACAAAAGGATGCGTATAGCAAACATCTAAACAAGATTATTGACACCATATAAACAGATGAAATACACGTATATATGGCATTGACACCGTATAAACAGCTGAAATACAAATAAATATGGCATAGACACCGTATAAACAGCTGAAATACAACCATGGTTTCCATATTTCGACATTCCTCTAAGGCAATCATTTTAGTTTTTAATCAACTAACTTATGAAGGAGAAACACCAAGTTAATCAAATCGAACCATATGAGATATTTCATATAAAATTTTGCCCAACAATAGTTAAAATCTTAGATAATAAATCATCATATTGAAGAATGACAAATTAAAAATAAATAAAAATAAAAAGTCTATGATGCAAACAAAAAAAATGTCAAGTCTCATGAACCCAAATGATCAACAATGAAGCTCTCTAGAATTTGCAATATTGAACAAAAAAATAAAGTTGGATATTAACAAAATTTTGGAAACAAATAATTACAAGCTAATCACAATCTCCACAAATTGCAATATCAAAAAACATAAATAAAAATTGTTCAATGAAATGAACTAATTTGAACAATTACTTCAAACAATAATAACAAAATAAATTACTAAAACAATTAAAATATTTAAAACAAAAATTAATCATTATCAAAACAACACAACATCATCAAAACTCTCCACTTTAAAAATAAAATAAATTATCAATATGTTAATTATTATTATTATTACGAGAGTGCCATTGATTAATTTTAAAACGAAATTAAAAATATATAAAATAGATATTACCTTTTTTCCTCTCTCCACGTCGATTGGTGGAACAAGACGCGTTAGCCGGGTCGTCCGACAAGTATCCGTCGGTCAGGTGGGTCGGGTCACGGAGATGATCCGACAAAGGAGAGTCTGGATTGGGCGAGACGGCGGCGGAGGACGAGCTGTGGTAGTGCAACGCCGACAGGTTCCCCATGCTCGCACTCTTCTTGATTATCGAGCCATCCGTCAGTCGCACGCCGAACAGCCTTAGGCCGCCCCCCTGCGATCCCCCGCCGCTGCCGCTGCCAACTCCGCCGCCGCGCGTCGGACACGTGCGCGAGTTGTGCCCGTTGTTGCTGCAATGCGAGCACCTACGCGGCATCTCGACTCGATTCGCTCCACCGAATCACCACCACCACCACCACCGAGTCAGAAACAAAAATCCGAACTAATTTAATATTAATCGAATTAAATAATAATTAATTAATTATAATTAATCCATTTGAAGAGATATAGAGAGAGATAATTTTAGATAGAGAGAGAGAGATTGATTTTTGCATGAAACAAGAGAGAATGGACAAGAGGAGAGAAATTTATTAGAGAGATAAGGGCAAAATGGGAATTTTAAAATTTAGGGACTGACTAGGAAATAGAGATTTGCGCTGGAACGTACGTTGGAAAATACTGGAATGACGATTTTACCCTCCGTAGTAAAAGGATAACGTCCATGACTTTACCTCTTGTTTTTGCTGTTGTTTTTTTTTTTTTTTTCAGATTTTTGTATTTTCTGGCAACAGATTTTTTCTTTTTAATTATTTTATTTTAAGATAATGAGGTCATTTTCAGATGTTAAAATTGACCCCAAAAAAAATTTAGAAGTGTAAAATTGACAATTATTTGAGTTTGTGTAAGATGCAATTATTGTAAAACATACTGTTTTTTTTTTTTTTTTTTTTTTTTTTGATGGGTAAAACATACTGTTAAATATATATAAAATAATAATAATAATAATAATAATAATAATTTTTTTTTGATAAATATATATAATAATTATTAAATACTGAATTTCTATATTTTATATATAATTATTAGGTTAGGAATTTATATATATTTTTTGGTCAAAATAGACTATGTTCCTAAAGGTGATCATGTCTTTATTTTATAAGATTACGGAATGAGTTTTATAGCACTATAAAATTGATTTATATAAATCATGCTACAAAATTGATTTTATACGAAAAGATTATAAATCATACGAATGAATCATAAAACATATATATAGCATTAATTATATACAAAATCTTGTAGTTTTTTTTATTGGATTTAGAATAGATATCGGCATTAATTAAACAACATTTCAATTAACACATATATCTATTGAAATCTATTAAAATCCCGAACACAAAAAATGCGGTCGCACCTATTATATATATGAGTCAAATATTGTGTTTTGTTTGTACTGTAATTTAATGTAGTTGCTGTTATAGATAATTAAGTGTTACAAAAAAGGGAAAAAAATGTAAAAAATATATATATATATATTAATATATATGAATTTGAGTGACATCAACTAGAAATAGAATCAATTTAGTTGTGGATTAATGGATTGTTAAAGGTTGTTCTTGTTGGTTTTTCTTTTAAAAAAAACAAAAAAAACAAAAAAATTGTTCTTGTTTGTAATCCGAAAGTTTGTTTTTTATTATTTTTTTGAAATATAAAGTTTGTTTTTTAAGATATTAAGATATAATTTACTAATTATTATTTTATTTTTTAAAAAAAAGAAAGATATAATTTACTATTTATACTTGAAAATAATTGTGATTTTCTAGATACAATCGTAGTGAAAACTGAAAAGTACTTGAAACAATTTTAACAATTTTTTTTAAGTGAGATTATTATTATTATTTTAAAATGTTATTATTATTTTTTAAAATAGTATGATTTATCTCTGAATAAAAAATAAATAAATTATGAATGCTCTATTTGCCAAACTTGGGAAGAATTCTGAAGTCAATTGGGAAGCATAGAAGAAATGAACGGTCAAAAAAGAGACACGTATGCAAACAAAAATTATCCAAAATCTGAGAGACATATTCGTGGGGGATTTAATAAGACTTCCAGTTCCTGTCTGAAAACAGAAGCATGTCCCCGTTTTCGTTTTTTATTTTATGACCAAAATGCCCTCACCTGCCCCGTGTCACATTTTATGAAATTATTTATCGGTGCTATCTTTTATTCCTTTCGATGCGGATGCGTTTCGAATCAAAGTGCAGTGTATGTACTTCGCCAGTCGGATTATGCCACGTCATATGTGGGTGGGTCCACATGGCTTTATTTGTGGTTGAAGGGAAATATATTGTTGGTGGATCAACATTACACGTGTACGGCTGAAATGATATCAACTAATTATTATGTTTTTCATTGTCGATATAATTGTATCATGGATAAGGCTACTCCGTCTAAAAATGTATGGTACGTGAATTGTCAATATTATAATCGGATATTTTTATTATTAGATCGATCATTCTGTTATGAAATAATATGGAATCGGCTTCGTAACTTTACAAAATTATACATTTACTTTTGTAACACTATAAATCTAGATATGTAACATTACAAAATAAGGTTATTTCAAAATAAAATTTGTAAAGTTTAAACATGAATTTATATACGATATATTGAGTTGTATGTAAATATAGATGATCAGGTATAGAATTTTACACTTTTTTTTCTCGTAGAATCTTGATTAGTACCGTTATAAAATGAAGATTTTATTTTATATTGTTGATGGGTTTTTTTTCACTTGTACTAATTGAGATTTCACATTAAAAAAACGTGTAGGATTCTTTTTGTGTATGTAGTTATGTATAGTAATGAGTCCCTACATTAACATGTGTTCAAGTTTGTTTTGAAACTAAAATTCTTCTTTAACATTTTTTTTAAAAAAAAAAAAAAAAAAAACTTTAAAATCTAATTTAATTTAATATTATCTCTTCTTTTTGACACACCTCGATTGTTAGGAAGGAAAACGAGTTCAATTTAATATTAATTTATCAATAGTTTTTTTTCAATTTACTATCAATCTTCTCATAAAAATTATAACGAACTATTATTGATTTTATTGAACTAAATGTAGAAATACAATTCATTTTAATAATGTTTAAAATTTATCCTTTTAAAAAAATTAAAATTTATTTAACTTGATTTTAAAAAATATAAAATATTTTAATTATAATGGATATTTCTATAATTATCACTTATTATGAGGAAGTTTCATTTAAATTTATTTTATATTCATGATGTCCGCATTTATGTATTATTTATAAATATATAAACTAATAAGAATATAAATGTCATCTCACTAATATATAAACAATTATTGCTAATCTTATCCTTTAAAGATTATTCTAAGTTATCTTTATTTACTAGTTCTTAAAAAAATGGTTTATTTTATTATTTATTTTTTAATTAAATTTTCCTCTTTTAGTTCATTGGCTTTATTAAGTAAAGATATATTAATGAATAATGAGTGTCATCTTAGGAACCGTTCGTTTATAAATAAATAAATAAAATAAAATAGAAACGGGGTAAAAAACAAAGATGAGTTTTATAATAATTATACCATATTGATTTTTGTCTTAAAGCCTAAATAGGATAAAGTTTGATAATATAATATTAATATAAATGGTTCGGATAAGATTAATCGACATATTATATGTTCGGATCTAATTTTTTGCTAGGTTTTTTTTTTAAGTAATTGAATTTGAATAAAATACTTATCGGATAGAAAAAAAAAAAAAAAATCTTAAATATTTTATTTTATAATATTTAGGTGTCATTAAAATAGGAAAACATAAGTTAAAAAGATGAATTCCAAACTCATTCTTGATTAATCAAGAAAATTATTGTGATGATTTGAATTTTGATAGTGACTGCATGTCATGATCATCTTAAGATACTACTAAAAAGAATTATTAATTGTATCAATAATTTTTTCTTATCGGAACTTTATTTGTAACACATCATTCACAGTATCTAATTATTTACATCGTGGTTACAACTCATCTACCATAATATTTGAATATGATTTTGGACGATCTAATTTTTTGCTAGGTTGTTTTTTTTTTTTTAAGTAATTGAATTTGAATGTAATACTTATCGGATTGAAAGAAAAAATAATCTTAAATATTTAATTTTAAGTGTCATTAGAATAGGAAAACACCAGTTAAAAAGAAGAATTCCTAACTCATCCTTAAATAGTCAAGAAAATTATTGTGATGATTTGAATTTTGACGGTGACTGCATGTCATGATCATCTTAAGATACTGCTAAAAAGAATTATTAATTATATCAATCATTTTTTATCATCGGAACTTTATTTGTAACATATCATTCACCATATCTCATGATTTACACTGCAGTTACAATTCACTTATCAGAATATGATTTTTGACGGTTTACCATTATTTGATTTATAAAATGCTTTACAAACTAAATAAACACATTCAAATATCATAAATTATATACGATATGAAGAATATCCAAAATAACAGTAGCTTAAAATCTAGATAATACTTTCAAAGATTATTGAGATTGAGATTCTAATCATAACCGTTTAATTCGATGACCTTATCTATATTGCTTCATAAAAATAATAATTAATAACAATCTTAACATATCGATCTTTTAAGTTTTAATAAATTAACTTATCTTAGGACATGGATAATTCAAGATTTAAAGTAGTTGATAAGTCTGTTTTTACTTTATGAAATCCTTTTCGTCTATAAAATAAGAAAAAATAAAAAAATAAAAAAAGTTGTTGATAAGTATAGATACACATGAAGGCACAGGATAGGCCACTTTAAGAAGTGCCACGTGGCAAAAGATATATGCTTTGGTGATGTAAAGTCAAGACTTGGGCCCATTTTTTTTTCTTTTTTATTGACAATATCTACTGATCTGTGATCAAATCTTTTTTTGAAAGCTTTTAGCATTGTAGGATTTCAGTCACTGAGCTGAGAGTCATTTACCCAAACTCCAAACACCAAACACTTTGGCCCAATATGTTTTGTTTAGAAAATTATCGGATCACATACTTTTTTTCGTACGGGATCCAACTCTATAACGTTACTAATACGGTATCCAATTTTATGATTTTATGGAGTTTAAAATGAACTCTATAACTTTACAAAATTGAATGCTATAATTTTTATGTATGAATGCGCATGTAAGTTAGTATATTTATTATTTTTATCAATTTTTTCGATTGAAAAAAAAAATGAAGGATATATAGTAAGTTATCTTGGAGATGAATTTCCAGGAATCTCTGAGCCAGAACTTTTAATCTTAAAATTAAAATAATTTAAAAATCAATCTAAGGATATATGTGAACACGGTTCATGCTTATTTGACCTATTTGCATGCATGTGGTGCTTTTTGTGGAAATTATAAAATTTTTGTACTTGAAAAGTACATTTGGGTAGTAGCATATTCTTGTTCATTGTATATAGGGCCTATAGGCACATAGCTCCTCTTTTCCAAATTATATATATATTATTTTAGAATACTCATGTTGTTTATCATATCAATTTTGAAATCAATTTTTTTTTTTTTTTTTTTTGATAAGAAACGAAACATTACACAAACGAAAAAGAAACAGGGTTGGGGTCCAACCACAAACGCTCCTACACAGAGGAGAGGGCTAGAGAAGCGAGGTTATGTGCTAAGGAGCTCCCCGATTTGGGGATGGCTTGGCACTTACATATACCCACTTCAGAAAACAAACCCAATATGTCATTTACAATAAACTTTTCTGTCCCAAACGAAGGGGATCAGTTACAGACTAAAGAAGTGGCCACAGGGGAAGACGTTTCAATTCTTTTAGAAAAACAATAAGAATTTTGTCATTGATTTGCGGTGAGTCCATAGTCATAGTCCATAGTCCATGGTCCATACGTCTCTTATATTTTCTTTTCATAATATCAATTAGAAGTCTATATTTGCTATCATAAAAGCTTAGATAATTGTCACATCACCTTTTAATATATATAATATTCCACCTTCTCTTCCATGTTAATGGTGGAGTTTCGAGTCCCATTATATATATTTTATACGTATATTTGGGAAACGTTTTCTCTTTAGTATTATAGGAGTAGATATTCGGACCGTAAATGTACATTCAGCTACTTGACTTAACTGTTCTACGTTAATGGTGGAGTTTCGAGTCCCATCATATATATTTTACACGTATATTTAGGGAACATTTTCTCCCTAGTGTTGTAGGAGTAGATATCATAACCGCGAATGTACGTTCAGCTACCTAACCCGACCGTTCGATGCATGGGTGAAACCTGAAACTTTTTTCTGACCGGATTGTTTTGATGAAATGTTTTTATCGGTAAAATGTTGTACATTCAAAATTTAAATAATACTTGTTATTTTAATGGAGGATTTTGACCATAGGAGAGAAATTTCATAAATAAAAATTAAATGTATGTCCATTTAAAATTGACAAATTAATAAAAAAACAACTTGGAGAGGAAAAGTTAAGATCATCTCATAGTCTTATTACTTTTTTCTAGTTAATTTTTTTAAGAATAATTTAGTTTGAATCAAACACGAAAAATACTTACGCATATAAAAGAGAGAAATAAAAACTTAATAGAATTTTAATTCTTTAATGAGTCCCACACACACACACATATATATATATACACACACATATAGGAAAATTTTCAAGTGCAGGATCCCGTATTAGAAAGTTACTCCATATGCATACATATACTCTTATGGAGTGAGTCTCTCATAAAGGATCTTTCATTTTAATTTCGGTAAGGACTTTGATGAAATTACATCGATTTTTATGAATTTTGATCTGAATTTTTTTGTGGATGATAAATTCATTGAAATCTACCTATAAATAAAATTTGAGAATTTTTCAAGTATCAAACATATTTTTCTTTAATTTTCCTATATTTTGCCAATTTTCCGATGCCTTCATATTTAACAAAATCGGAAAAAATAATTTTAATGTTTGAAATTTTTTAAAATTTTATTCATCGGTACATTTCATCTCATCATCCACAAAAAAATTGAGATCAAAATTCATCGGTAAGGACCTTGACGAAATCATATCGATTTTTATGAATTTTGATCTAAATTTTTTTGTGGATGAAAAGTTCATTGAAATCTACCTATGAATAAAATTTGAAAATTTTTCAAGTACCAAAAATATTTTTCTTGAATTTTCCTGAAAATTTTTCAAGTACCAAAAATATTTTTCTTAAATTTTCCTATATTTATTTATTTATTTTCAAAAGCTTGGCTGGGCTATGGGCTATGGCCTATCCAAGCAAGCCTTGATAATAATTACTGAATACTTGAAAAAATAGATCACAACTAAGATTTTTTTTAAAAAAAAAAATACTTTTATATTCACATTTATTGGTAAGTTTGTTTATTAAGAAATGACTTGATTGATTCAATTAATGGATTTTATTTTTTCTAAATTACAAGAATCATCTCACAATCTTTTAAAGATTACTTGAAAATGACATTTCATGTATCTTTTAAAGAATGCATTCAAATCTCATTTATTGGATTAAAGTACATCAGTGGTTGAAATGTTGAAATCAAAAAATTAAGTCGCAATTTTAAGTTGATTTAGTTTAACCCTTATCATTATTTTACGGTTAAAATTAGATTTCTTAATTTATTAAGTTTTCTTCATAACTATCAATGAAAAATTACATATATATACAAAGTACAAACCAAAAGACTGAAAATAAATATATCTTTCAACCTCTCATTTGAAAAAAAAAATAAAAAAATCATGGGGTTTTTACAATTAGGTCCCTATATAATTTGATAACATCATTTTTTTTTTTTTTTACTTATATTTACATTTTTCATCAAACTGATCGGTATATAATTAAAAATAGCTCATTTTTGTTCTACTGTTAGTCAAACTTGACAATCTCATGGGTATTTTAGTATTCTCATATGCCCATTATAAAAAAGAAAAATAAATAAATATATAGATCTCAACTGACCATCTTTGAGATGAAAGGTGGAGAGATAAAAAAAATAATTAAAAATTTTGGTAGGAATTCTCAAAACATTTTAAAAAAAGAAACTAAAAAAAATAAAAATAATATGGAGGTGGATCTCCATATATGGAGATCAATCGCACAAGATGGAGATTTAACGGATCTTCTTCTCGCGAGATGGAAATCACGGTAAGAGGTGCAATTTGTGTTCAATATTTGTGGATTTGTTTGTGCTTTGTGGATTTAGGGTTTGTGGGTTGGTTGTGTTTTGACTTTTCATGTTGTGATGGAGTTTGTAGTTTGGATCAATGGAGGGATGGAGACCCTTCGTCATAGGCCGCAATCGATTGAGACTCAGTCCTCATCGTCTGCCGTGATTGATGAAGACTCAGTCTCCATCGATTGTTGATGAAGGACCTAGGTCTTCATCGATCACTGATGAAGACTCAATGGGATATCCTCTGCAATGGAGATCTAAAGTGACGGGATCTCCACGCCAGGCCATCATAGTGTGTGGAGATCCCAAGCAATGGGTTGCCCTTCTCTAGATTGGATCGATGGATCCAATCTCCTGGTCTTTTTTTTTTCTTTTTTTTTTTAATTATGTTTCTTTAAAAAAAAAAAAAAATTGATCTTGCATCATCCATCTTAAAGGTGGAGATTCTTTTTTTTTTTTTGAAAGAAACGATGCAATTTCATCGTGTTTTTTTTTTTTTTTGTTGAAAATTATGTTGTCTTTCAATCTCCATTGTCCATATCAAAAGATGGACGATGGAGTTTTTTTTTTTTTTTTTTTTATTTGTTTCTAAATTCTATTTTTTTTTAACTTATTTCATTTCTCATTTATTTATTTATTTTTCAGTTTTTTATTGGTCAAGTTAAAGTCCAATGGCAAAATAGACATTTAGTTAATTTCGTAACCATTGATGGTCTAAAATTTGGTCAAAGGGACTTAAATGAGCTATTTTTAATTACCTAAGGACTAGTTTGACGAAAAATATAAAGTAAAGAGTCTATCAGGAGTCTATCAGGATTTTACGAGATATAATGCTATAAATATGGTTCGAAAAGTAACTCACACGGTAAAGAAGGAATCTTTCCACACTTCATTATTTTATTTACAAAGGTAGGACTTCGACCTTAGAAAACTTTAGTTTTCAAATCTATATCTTTTAATAAGAAACTTATTGTTTACTTCGAGATTAGATGAGATTAAATTAAACAAAATAAAAAATCCAATAAGCTAATTATAATCAAGTTGTGAATAAAATGTACAAGTTGAGTTTTGAGAGTGGTTTTGTTGAAGCTACTAATTGACAGGCTCGAGTCAACCATTTCTCTATAAGTCAAACCTTAAAACAACAAAGCTACACTACTCTCTATTTACAACTATTGTTCCACTTGCTTACCTTAAACTTATTTATTTAATTAGATCAGACTATATTATTTTTTAGGTATACAACTATCATAATATGATTGTCGAAACCAAACAATATATGTATGATCTGGATATCTACTCTCGTCTCCCAATAAATCGAGAGAAAACTCCCCACAATTACTTGTAGTAGATTGAATTTGAGATTTCGGTATTTATCCATCCATTTCCTTACAAACCAAGGATGAACAAGAGTAAATGAAATCAAGCTATATGTACGTCAACCCTTAGATTGTAAAGAAACGAATGGATAAATGTTGAAGTAAAAATAATTAAGTCGAAACTTTAAGTTGATACGGTCTAAAACCATTAATTTTTGTTTTTAGCTTTTGATAATAAAGATATTTTCAATTTTGTTAAAATATAATAAATATCAAATGCAAATAACCACTAACCACACATTAAATATTAAACTAAAAAAGTATAAATCACTAGGTACGGATCAATCTACATATTTTTACTGGATCTCATGATTTAGACAATTGGTCACGTCCCTTACCAAATATAAGAAAGATTTTTTTTTTTTTTTTTTTTTCCTTCTTCTTCTTCTTCTTCTTTCTTTCTTTTTCTTTTTTAATTAATACAATTTAGGGATTTCAAGACGTAATATGATTTAAATCTATAACCTCAATAATATGAGTGCGAGGGATATATTACGTAAATCCCATCTCGTCAATCCTAGAAAGAGTTTCAATAGTTGATGTTTCATTCTTGTATATCTCTTCTAACTAAATAAAATCAATAAATTCAAATCCAAACGTTTAAAATTAAATTGTCTATTCGTAAACCATTTAAAAATAAAATAAAAAAATTGACACCAAATGAGTTCGGGATTTATCATGACTTTTTGGGATCTCAGGTGCACACCACCTCAGGAAAGGTAAGAGGTAAGAGGGGATGTGTTATTTGCGGACCAATTTTTCATTTTTTATTTTTTGATAAAATCTGCGGACCAATTTTAAAAGCCAAATAATATCATATTTTGATTAATATCATAAAATGCTTTTCCTAATCTCTTGGACTTTGAGAGGTCAAAAAAAATTGCCATATTAGAAAGCAAAGCCTTACCAAAGCATGACCTAATAATGGGTATTGGGCCACCTAATTAATTGTCCTATTTTTCATGTGCTAAAATTGTCTTATTTCCTTTTTACTTAATAATAAACAAGTTCAATTTTCTAACTTCAATGACAATAACAGTTCAACATATCACTGTCACGAATGTTGCAAGAAAAATTGAATACCTCATGACTCATGTAATCATTACCTCATATGGACATATGGTTAATTTATACAAGGAATTAATTAACCTACATATATATATATATACTCATATCTTGTAAGAAAATAAACAAGTATAGTGTGATAATCATTAAATGTAATTGTATAAAGTATATACTACAAATATATTACATTTCATCTGGTCAAAAGTATATTGGAATCTATTGTGCAGTCGAACTATCTGTTCTCATGATCGAAAGGTATCTACTTCCACCATAGGGAACGAGACTCCATCTCTTTTATGGTTTTAGAAATGTGTTTTTTCCTTTTGGGATTTTAAAAGCTTTTGGATTTATAGTGCAAAAGTGCTATAATAGAAGTTCAAATCATATAACTCCCCCAATTTTGAAAACAATTCTAAACAAAAAGGAAAAAAGAAAGGATTAATTCAATCATAATCATATATTCTCTCATAAATAAAAAATGGTGTGTGTTTCTTTTTATTGCTTTCAGTGTTATAGACACTTTCAAATAGTTTTTAAAAAATAAAATTGGATAAAAAGATAATTGAATTATTTTATGAATAAGTATATAATAAATATTCAATATATTCAATATTCAATAAGTATACGATAAAAAAAATCACGAGATAAGGTTGGTATAGTGGCATACCTTTCATACCTACACCATGAGATTGTGAGTTTGAGTCCTCTCCTTAACAATAACCCCGAATTAATGTAATACTTATGTATATATATATATATTATCAGTCATTCTTCTGTCAGTTCGTCATGATATAAAATATATCACTTCCTTGAATGTGAACCATATATTATGGAGAGGGACTGATAAGTGCATACACACTGGGTCAAAACAATTAAATCTAATGGTCCACATTTAAGGAACTGATATATTTTATATCAGGACAAACATACAAGAAAAAGATTATATATACTATAAAATCTTAAATGCACATAAAAGACAAGATTTGAATAGGTCAATATTTTATTATCAAGAAAAAGATCGAGAGTGAAAGAAAAGAGAAGAAAGGAAAGAAAAGTATGATTGACAAGTTTTAAGACGAACTGACCGGAGAAAGATTATATACACTATAAAATCTTAAATACTCATAAAAGACAAGATTTGAATAGGTCAATATTTTCTTATCAAGAAAAAGATCTAGAGTGAAAGAAAAGAGAAGAAAGGAAATAAAAGTATGATTGACAAGTTTTAAAGACCAAGATAGCCCTTTTTCTTACTCTTTGTAGAGTCAAAATGTGAGGACGATAGAAGAACAAAAAAAAAAAAAAAAAAAAAAAAAAAAAAAAAAAACTATATGGCCAAGAACAAACCTATATCAACGTGACCCAAATATAGGTTATCTATAGTTTTGCCCAAAATATATCTTATCAATATGATATAAATAAAATAATAATGCTAAATATCCCACCTAAAATCTCACATTTTTCATTCCAACATATGTGACATGTCATACACATTTTAGTGGTGGAAGTTTATAATAAAAAGCTATCTCATTACACCCACATCCCATATCAGTGGTGGAAGTTTCGAGTATCGTTATACACATTTTAATGGCATGTACGACTGTGTGAGGAGTTTTTTTCTAGATATTATAGGACATTTGTAGTAAATATCTAGACAGTATAAATATACGGTATCGTTTGATTTCGTATAACTATCGTAATACAAGAAGCTATGTCATTAGTAGCAATTTCAAACACAATTTTGAAACACGTCAAAATTCCTTTGTCTACGGTGTTTTTATTTGATATTAAAATAATAATAATAAATAAATAAATAAATTAAAAAAAAAAACATTTTATAAATGTTTTATAATTCATTGGTTGAAGGAAACAACGGCCTTTTACTTTTGTTGAAAACCATTAGTCATACATACTTTTGTCAAAACAATATCAAATTATGAAGTCAAAAAAGTCAGGGAATGGAAGAAAGGCAGTGTTTTTTCCTAATTAAATCTTAATAGATTTTAATTTTATTTAGATCTTAATACATCTTAGTATTTAAGACTTCCTAAATCGTTTGTTCTTTTTTTTTTTTTTTTCTTTTTTCTTTCTTGACATGTTTTGATAGAAATGTTGAGTGGTTTATTTATTTGTTTTTTTTATTATTAATATATATATTTTTATTTTTTTGCATTTATAACCTTGCAATATCAGGTATGTGGAATTATTATTTTGAAAAATATATAAGCGTTAATTGAAATTAAGACTTAAATTTGAAAAAAGAAAAAAAAAATTCTTTTATTTATTAAAATTCTTCAAACCGTTGAGGTTGTTAATCAAAACTCAAAAGAGAAAAATAAATGATAAAGTGAACAAATAACATGAACTGGAGATCAAAATGAGAAATGATAATTGTTAGTGCCTCATTGGGAAAGATCTAAGATTCAGTTGTTTGGTGTTTTGGGCCAGATTAGGCCCAAGAATCTTAATGTGAGATTATAATCTAATATGATTATGAACTCTTACTTCAATAATAAAATCAGTACACCAACGGTGTCTTGGTCTAGTGGTGCCAGGGGCTAGACTTGGAAGGGCGAACCACGGTTCGATCCCCCGCAAGACCGTTGGGAGGAGTTTAAAACCTTCACCCCGGGACCCGCTCCGAAAACCGGATTAGTCGACCCAGTGGGCTCGGAAACCGGTTGGGAAACCAAAAATAATAAAATCAGTACTAATCCTATCAAAATAGGGTGGTTATTGATTCAACCGTTATAAATAATACGCTTTTTCTATGATATCTTTCAAATCTCTTAATAAATCATACGATCTTACAATGTATACGATTTTACTATAAGAATTACTATATGTATCATTCAACTTCACAGAATTACTGGGATCATAATTCCTTAAAAAAAAAAAAAACACTGACATCGTAAGAAGTCTTTGTCGGCTTTCAAAAAAGCTCTTTTTTTTTTTTTTTGTATCGAGGATCCCGGACTTCGTCCAGACACTTATAAACTCGTCCTCCCCAATTGCGTGACTCGCCGTGGCCTGTATGTTAGATCGTGGAGTAAGACAAATAGGAAACCCCAACCCACACCCCTGACCCCACAAGGATGCAAGCGGGTAAATCAAAACTCGCCCCTGCTTAGGATAGGATTCGAATCGCTGACGTTAGCCCCATGTCCGTCATTCCACCAGGAGAGATAAACGCCCTAAGAACTGGCTACAATGTAATTACCAGGAGTAGACCCAAGGACTTGGGTATTTAATCCCAAGTCTTGGACCATTGACAGTGTTTTAAGTATTTGTTCGGCTTTCAAAAAAATTGTTTGTTAATAATAATAATCTTTTTAGTTTTTGAAAAAGCTGATTGTGAATAAACAAACCTCAAATAGGTTATATTATTATTATTATAACATTTTGTTTAAATACATTAATTTGTTTAGTTATGACACTTTTTTTTAACGAGATATTTTTTTAGAACCGGAAAATCCAACATATTCAGTATTTTGAATTGGTATACAAAGTAATTACACAAAACCTATGTAAAAAGTAATATGATTGGTTCAGAGCCAATCCACTGGAGGTTTACCTGGCTATTAACTTCAGGGTCTCGTGGGATTAGTCGAAATGTGCGTAAGCTGATCTGAACACCCATGGATATATAAAAAAAAAAAAAAAAAAAAGTAATATGATTAACACAAAAGTAATATGATTAACACAAAAGTAATATGATTAACACAAATCCCTGGCAAACCTCTAAGAACAGGTGAGGCTCCTGTGAATGGGCAAACCTCATGTAGCTTCTATATGATTATTTCTTCATATAACAGGTGAGGCTCCTGAGATACTTCTAAGAATAAGTTATCATGAAAAATAAATAAATAAATAAATAAAGTGAAAAAAAAAAAAAAAAAAAAAAAAAAACATGAAATGAAGATCAAAAAGAGAAATGATCATTGTTTGGGGCTTATTGGGCTAGTTCTGAGATGTACTTGTTAGATATCATGGGCCAAACTAGGCCCAAGAATCTTAATTGTATAAAATATAAACTCTTTTTCAATTATAAAATCCGTATTTTTTTTTTTAAAGAAATTAAATAAGTACTAATCATATCAAAATAAGGGCGACTTCTGAATCAACTGGCATAAATAATAAGCTTTTTTTTTTTTTTTATAATTTTAATTTAATTTAATTTAATTTAATTTTAAAGATATCCTTTAAATATCAGTTCCGTGATTCATAAAATTCGTAATAAATTATACGATTTTACTATAATGTTCAATATGTATACGGTTTTACTATAGTCTATAAGGTTAGCATACAACTTTTCAAGGAATAGAATCCATGAGTAATAATCCTACGATTTTACTATAAGAATCACTATATAGCATTAGACTTCACATTCATTACACTTCACATATTAGTGTACAACTAGGGATGGCAAAAACCCGGGTCCGGGCCGGGTATACCCGGACCCGGCCAGGTACCCGGGTTTTAACAGTCCGGGTACCCGGCCGGGAAATACCCGGATTTTCGAATCCGGGTACCCGGTTCGGAAAAACCCGGCCGGGTTTCCGGGTATCCATACCCGGATTTTACCCGGTTTTACCCGGGTTTTACCTTTTTTTTTTTTTTTTTTTTTTTTTAATTTTTTTTAACTGTAACTTATTACAGATAAACCAGATGGTCCAGATCAAATCACACTAAATTAAGCACAGATAGAAGCAACATTTTCCTTAAATTCATTATATAATTTGGGTGCAGACAGCTTCTGACCATTTTGGCAAAAGTCCATCCAATAGTTCCAGTACTATAAGGAAGACAGTAAAGATTAGACTAAGGTGACTGCACAAGCTCTATTCACCATACTTATTCCAACTATAAATTTTGATTAAATGGGAGAACTGACAAAACTCAGTAAACCATAACTTTCAAAAGCATATCCCAAAAGTTTTAAGAGCTCTAAACAACCAAATAGCTAGTCCACAACGAACTATTCGGTAATTGCTTTGCCAATAGACTCATGATGCTATCTGAACAGATATTCAATTCAAAATTTCCAGCAAGCACATATACTAATCTGGCTAAGAACTGCACAACGAAAGACAAGAACAGCAGCATCCAGATGCTAAAAACCAAGTTCGTTTCAGTGTTAACAGCCAGCATCCGACCACAAAGCATCTTACACAATTTGCTTATCCACTATTCAGACATAAATCGTGATACGGATAAACAAGTCAAAAGTTTGCAGTATAACATTTGCTATATACACTGGTCAGTGGTCACTGGTGCAAAAATCAGAATGTTCAGCTGGAAGGGAAGACAAGAGAAAAGAGTAACAAGACAACAACCCGAATGGGAAAATCTATCAATTAGCTGCATATCTCAGTCATGCCAGGCATACATGCATAAAAGAAAACATAAAACGAGGCGTGGAGATTCGGCGGTCGACGGTCGACAGTCGGCGGTCGGCGGCCGTGGAGATTTGACAGAGCGTAGGGAATCGGTGGTGGAGAGAAAATTAGGGCTAAATTTGTTTGTGTTAAAAAAAAAAAAAAAAAAAATTAAAACCGGGTTCAAAACCGGGTACCCGCCCGGGTATCCGGGTATACCCGGACCCGGGCCGGAACACAACCGGCCCGGGTACCCGGACAACCCTTACCCGGTGCCGGGTAAGGCATGTCCGGGTTTTACCCGGGATTTCCGGCCCGGGTAAAACCGGGTACCCGGCCCGGCCGGGTAATTTGCCATCCCTATGTACAACTTTATGGGGAACATAATCCACATGTAACGATCCTATGAAAATTTGGATGATGGATCAAGTGATAAAGGGTATAATTATTGTCCTAGAGATTTTATTTTAGGAATTGTATTTAATTGATTGCTCATTCAATGAGGAAATAAAAAAGGGCATTGTAGCATAAGAGTTTTAAAGGACCATTATACGAATGGATCAAGATCCTCTCATTAATTGACTTGTTTTTCCTTAACTTTCTATAATCCAATGACACCTAAGCAAAATACAAAATATATGGTCAAGATTGGTTCACTTTTCTCTCTCTCATGCAACTTGATATTTGAATTATAGTTGAAGAACGTCAAGGAAAAACAAGGACCAAGGAGAGGATTCCCACTCTATATGAATTCAGTATATTGAGTTCATATAAGAAGTAATTTCTCGAAACCTATCTGAAATAGAAGTAATTACACCAAAGTTACTTTAGATTTCTAAAGTAATTAAAGCACTGAAAGCATGCATGCCAGTAAGAAATAATTACCTAGATCTTATTTGAAGTAATTAACATATTAAATTATAAGTCAATTTTCGAAAAAGCTGTTTGTGAATAATCATTACCAATAAACTTATTTGAAGTAATTAACACACTAACAACATTGAAAATCCGTTTTCGAGAAAGCTGTTTATAAATAATCTCTTTTAGTAGACTTATTTAAAATAATTAACACACTGACAGCATTGTAAGTCGGTTTTCGAAAAAGTTGTTTATGGATAATCTTTTGGTAGACTTATCTGAAGTAATTAAAATATTGACAGCATTGTGAGTTAGTTTTCGAGAAAGTTGTATTTTTTCTGGGAAATTGCTTGCGTACTGACTGGTCAGTACCTAAGCCATACTGACCACATCAAACCATCCAATGAGGTGTTGCCACGTGACAAAACTCTTTTGCTCTTTCCATTTTTCTCCTTGCTTTGGGTTACGTGGCAAGCAATGAGTGGTGTGGTCAGCACCCTGGTCAGTACCCAAGCATTGTCCTTTTTTCTGTAGACTTATCTGAAGTAATTAACACATTGACAGCATTTTTGCTCACCCAGTTACCCCCCTACAAGAGGGGTAAGCATTACCCCCTCCTAAATGGATGACATGTGTTTAGGGAGGTAATTGGATGACATGTGTCAAGGGAGGGGTAAATTTGACTAAACATGATAACCTCCTTGGACACATGTCATCCATTTGGGAGGGGGGTAATGGTTACCTCCCTTGAAGGGGGGTGGCAAAAGTGTTCTCATTATAAGTCAGTTTTAAAAAAAAACTGCTTGTGAATAAGCAAACCTCATATAGGTTCATCTAATTATTTCTTCATATGATAGGCAAGCCTCAATAGATACATCCCGAATAAGTCCCTTTTTTATTTATTATTATTTTACAAATACACTCTAAAGTCTAAACTTGCAATTGATTTTCGTATCTTATATTGGTTCAATTTCTTTTACTTTCATATTAAATAAAAAAAATGTGAGTTGAGTACATCAAATTCTACTGGTCACACTGCAAATAATTTTCACATTTGAGAGTTCTGGAAAATATTGATCACCAACTACAACATAACTTTCCAAAATACTTCACTTTTTTATAACTTCAACTTGATTGCATGAATAAAAAAATCTGAGGTACTCTAAAACAACATTTTTCATGCTATATATCTTATGACTTGTTTGATCCAACTACCAGCACCCACCACCATTGCATCTTCTTACCCACCTAATAACTTACAGGACCGGCCAGAAGATCCGGGTAGGTGGAAGAAATTTTTAAAAAGAAAAAGATAGAAAAAGATAAAAAAACATCTGATTGAGAGTAATGTAGACACCAAAACGTCCGATACTAGCAAAATTTGGTGTCGTTTTCACTGGTTGGTTCGGTAGTCAGGGCTGTACAAGCAGCTCTCAGCTGCATTCTTCACAAGATCAATAACAAAAGAATGAACTTCAATTGATTAAGGGATCTGTCAGAGATGCTCATATACTCTTGACTGGGGCCGTGTTTGTATGTTTTTTTTTTGTCTTTTTTAAATCTCAATAGATTTTAATTTGATTAAGATCTTAAAACGTTTTAATATTTACGACTTCCTAAATCGTTTTTTTTTCTTTCTTGACATGTTTTAATAGAAATGTTCAGAGGCTTACCTTCTTCTTCTTTTTTTTTTTTCTTTTTTTTTTTGCATTTATATCCTTGCAATATCAGTTATTTGAAAAAAAAAAAAAAAAAAAAAAAAAAAAAAAAAAAAAAAAACCCTAGGTGTCTTTCTTTTATTTATTACAATTCTTCAAACCGTTGAGGTCAATCAAAAGGGAAAAATGAATAAATAAAGTGAACAAATCACTAGAAATGGAGATCGAAATGAGAAAATAGAAATGATAATTGTTTGGGGCTTATTGGGCCAGCTCTGACATTCACTTGTTAGATATCATGGGCCAAACTAGGCCCAATAATCTTAATTCTATCTAATATGAACTCTTATTCAATCAAAAAATCAGTATTTTTTTTTTAAAGAAATTAAATCAGTACTAATCATATCAAAGTAGGGCGATTGCTGATTCAACTGCCATAAATAATAAGTTTTTTTACTTTATTTTATTTTTAAAACAATTAAAAGATATCCTTCAAGTATCAGTTCCGTGATTCATAAAACTCGTAATAAATTATACGATTTTACTACAACTTTAATTCTAAGAAATAGAATCCACGATTTTACTATAGTCTAGAAGAATTCACATATTAGTTTACAACTTTACGGGGAACATAATCCCACCAGTAACGATCCTATAAAAAGTCTGGTGATGGATCAAGTGATAAAGGGTATAATTATAGTCCTAGAGATTTTATTTTAGGACTTGTATATGATTGCTCTTCCAATGAGGAAATAAAAAAGGACATTGTAGCATAAGAGTTTTAAAGGACATGATTCGAATTCAGTATTTTGAGTTCATACAAGTAGTAGTTACGCGAAACCTGTCTGAAGTAATTAACTCACACTCACTAATAAGTAATTACACCGAACTTAGATTTCTAAAGTAATTAATGCACCGATAGCATTGTAAGTCACTCGCACAGGGTTGGCCCACTAAGGGGTAAAGTACTCCCAATATGTGTAGCTCCGTTCACAAAGGGAGTTGAATCCACGACCTTACTTAAGGGATGAGAGCACCGAACCACTCACACCAACACAGTATGAAGTAATTAACACATTGACAAATGACAACATTGTAAAGTCTTAGTTTTCGCGGAAGCTGATTTGAATAATCTTTTCCCATAGACTTATATAAAGTAATACACACTGACAGCATTATAAGTCAGTTTTCGATAAAGTTGTTTGTGAGTAATCTTTAACAATAAAATTATTTGAAATAATTAACAAACTGATAACATTTTAAGTTGGTTTTCAAAAAAGTTGTTTGTTATTAATTTGAAGTAATTAACACACTGACATCATTGTAAGTTGGTTTTCAATAAAATTGTTTATGAACAATTTTTGTTTGTAGACTCATTTGAAGTAATTAAAACACCGATATCATACGAGAAGAGAGAATGGGTTGGGAGAGTGAGTAGAGGGTCGGTAGGTTCATCAAATTATTTCTTCATATGATAAGCAAGGCTCCTTAGATACATCCTACATAAGTTCCTTATTATTATTATTAATATTTTACAAATACAATCTAAAATATAAACTTGCAATTGAATTTCGCATCTTATAATTGGCCGATATATTTCTTTTACTTTCATATAAAATAAATAAATGTGAGTGAGTATATCAAATTCTAATAGTCACACTGCAAATATTTTGCACATTTGAGAGTTCTGGAAAATACTTATCACCAACTACAATAAAACTTTCAAAGATACTTCACTTTCTTATAACTTCAACTTGATTAATTTTTTAAAACTTCAACTTGATTGGATGTATAAAAAAATCTGAAGTACTCTAAAACAATATTTTTCATGCTATATATCTCATGACTTGTTAGATATAACTACCAGCACCCACCACCATTGCTTCTTCTTACCCACCTAATAACTTACAGGACCGGCCAGAAGATTCGGGTAGGTGGAAGAAAATTTTAACAAGATAAAGAAAAAAAAACATCTGATTGAGAGTAATGTAGACTCCAAAACGTCCGTTACTAGCGAAATTTGGTCCCGTTTTCACCAGTAGGTTCGGTAGGCAGGGCTGTACATGCAGCTCTCTGCATTTTTCACAAGATCAATAACAAAAGAATGAACTTCAATAGATAAGTAATCACTAAATTTGAAGATTGGATTCAAATTAAAATGCAGCCACGCTCACGGATTCAAATCAGTTCCGATAACATATTGTGTATTTTTGTAACAATTAGAATCTCCCTTCTTATTGAAGGTGTACGTGATAAATTGATCATGATTAAAAAAAAGCAAATTATAAGAGCTAGCTTACCAAGTTCATATGATTTAGCGGCTACTTTGGCAGCAATATATGCTGAAATTAAATACCCTCGTACTATAACAGGAGTAGTCGAGGCGGACTATAACAGGAGTAGTCGAGGCGGATCCTGTAAAAAAAATACACAAGTGTGGAAATTGAATATGGTCAATTACTTCATCTATCATGCACATTTGACAAAAACTTGTAATATGTGATATATTTGATAGAAGAACAAGGTAGATAAACATGAAAAGAAGAAGATGACGATCATAGAGGTGATTTGATTTATTGGATCAGTTACCAGAAATTATACAAAGGTGAGATATGTTTTAATATTTGTAGTTTAGTTTTCCATTACATGGACTATAATAAATTATGTGAATCAATAAACAAAAATAAACTCCTTAAATTGACTTCTTCTTTTTTTACTTTAAAAAAAAATTATAAAATGAGTTACAATTACCAGTTAGGTTCTGGATTTTTTTAAAAAAAATTCTAAGTTGTTTGCGACTTTTATAAAAGTGACCAAATTGGTCCTCACATTTTTCCCAAGTGCCAAATTAGTCCCTCTCTTTTTAGAAGTGACCAAATTGGTCACCCTAATGGTTTAACGGTGTTAAATATAACAGTTGACTTTAATAATTTTAGTTAAAGTACGTAAATACCCTTTTATTTTTTATATTAGAGCAAAGTTATTTTGTCTTTTGTGCATTAAATTCACCATTATAATTATAACAAAATCCTAAAATATTATTAATAAAACACCATTTGTACAATTTTTAATTAAAATGTTCTAAAAGAAATCTAAAAATATTTTAATAAGACAATGTCAATTATACCCTTATTTTATAAATAAAGTTACCATTCATTCCCAGTTTAGTCTTTTACTATTTTTATATAATTTTTTTTTTTTTTTTTTTTTTTTTGATAATATGATGCAAGCCACAAATAAAATAAACAAAAATATACATGTGTTAAAAAAACTGCGCATGTGTCCTTATTATATTGTTTAGGAGCAAAGTACAATATTACCTTTATACAGTTAAAGTTGATTGACGTAATTTAGTTAGAGAGACTAACTGGGCACTTGAAAAAAATGTAAAGACCAATTTGGTCACTTTTGTAAATGTCGCAAACAACTTGGAATTTTTAAAAAAGTCCAGGACCTAATTGGTAATTGCCCTATTTTTTTTTCTTATTTTTTTTTTAAATAAAGCAATTGTAAAATGATTCATTGGAAAAATAGGTGGGGTTTAAGTTTTCACAAATATTAATAAGAAGGTACAGGAAAAAAAAATGAATTGATTGAACTTAATTTATGTTTGTTGCATTCTGCGGGTAGTTGATAGAAGCACGCAAGGAAAAAAAAAAAACATGCTTTTCTTTGTGATTTTGCTCTATTTACTGGGCAACCAAACAAAACAAAAATAAGTTTTTCTTTTTCGATGTAAAAAAGAAAAAGAAGTTACGAATTCAATCGCAACTATCCTTGTTTGTCGTCAAAGCCATCAGTATATTGTCATTAAAGCAAACACAAAAGGATGAAAAATCGGGAGGAAGTGAAAGCTGAGGTCGAGACGGATGGTGACCTGTGACCATGATAAGACGACAGAGAAGGAACCTGAGGTGGAAGAGAAAATCTTTAGTGCATCGGGTGCACCGGCTGAATTGTGCACTGAAGAATTTCAACCGCTGCACTCGGTGCACTGAAGATTTTCTCACGAACAAGAACAGTTGTGATAGGGCATTGGTAACTTTTTTTTTTTTTTTTCCCAACGTCAGAGCCATCAGTCTCCTCCACCTCAAGTTCCTTCTCCACCTCAGGTTCCTCCTCTGCCATCTTATCAAAGTCATCCTGTCACCGGCCATCTCCACCTCAGCTTTCACTTCCTTCTGATTTGTCAATAAGCTCTTTGTCCGTTTTCAGAACGGCTGTTTCTGAATAAGTAAAGCTCAGGTAAGGCTTTTAGAGCATTTAACTAACCATCAACGATAATTAACATACCGGTAGCATTGTAAGTCGATTTTCAAGAAAGTTATTTCTGAATAATCTTTTTGGTAGACTTATCTGAAGTAATTAAAACATTGACAGCAATATTGTAAGTCAGTTTTCGAGAAAACTATTTATGAATAATTTTTTTCTGTAGATTTATCTGAAGTAATTAACACAGTCACAGACTACTCACAGCATTGTAAGTCAGTTTTCTAGAAAGCTGTTTTGAATAATCTTTTTTAGTAAACTTAATTAACACACTGATAGTATTATAAGTCAGTTTTCCAAAAAGCTAAGCAAACCTCGTATAGGTTCATCTAATTATTTCTTCATACGACAAGCAAGGCTCCTTAGAGACATCCTGAATAAGTTCCTTTTATTATTATTATTTTACAAATACACTCTAAAGTCTAAACTTGCAATTGAATTTCGCATCTTACATTGGGCCAGTTTCTTTTACTTTATTATTAAATAAATAATTGTAAGTTGAGTACGTCAAATTCTACTAGTCACACTGCAAATATTTTGTACATTTAATTGAGAGTTCTGGAAATACTGATCACCAACTACAACAAAACTTTCAAAGATGGCCACGAACAAGAACAGTTGAGGAACCTGAGGTGGACAAAATCCAACATATTTGGTGTTTTAAATTCGTATAAGAAGTGCCCCCGACTCAACGGGTCGAATCCTACTAATGATAAAAAGCTTAAAAAATAAATAAATAAATAAGTGGATAGATAGATACTGTAACAACTAAAAAGTTTTAAATTGATATAAGTAGGTATTTCATACTACATGGTGGTAACATTTAATAGTTGACGGCTCCTTAGATACATCCCTAAATAAGTTCCTTAACTTTCGATTGAACTTCTCATCTTTTATATTGTACCAATTTCTTTTACTTTAATTAATATGAATTGAGTACATTAAATTCTACTAGTCACACTGCAAAATATTGCACATTTGAGAGCGGATGGAAAATACTGATCACCAACTACAACAAAACTTTCAAAGATACTTTCACTTTTTTTTTTATAACTTCAACTTGATTGCATGTATAAAAAATTTTAAGTCTAAAACAACATTTCCATGCTCTGTATTTCTTATCACTTGATTCATCAAACTATCAGCACCCACCACCATTGCTGCTTCTTCTTACCCACCTAATAAGTAATAACTTACAGGACACCGGCCAGAAGATCCGGGGATGAAGAAAATTTAAAAAAGATAAAAGAAAAAAAAACATCTGATTGAGAGTAATGTGGACTCCAGAACAGCAATGCTAGCGAAATTTGGTCCTGTTTTCACCGGTAGGTTCGGTAGGCAGGGCTGTACATACAGCTCTCTGCATACTTCACCAGATCCTTAGGTGGAGGAAGACGAGTAGCCAAACCTGCAAATCAATAACAGACGAATGAACTTCAATCGTTAGTAATCACTAAATTCGAAGATCGGATACAAAATGCAGACACAAGCAAGGATTCAAATCAGTTCCGATAACATAGTGTAACAATTAGTATCTCCCTTGTTATTGACGGTGTGACAAATTCATGCTTAAAAAAAAATAATAAGCAAATTATAAGAGCTTGCTTACCAAGTTCATAAGATTTAGCAGCTACTTTGGCAGCAATATGTGCTGAAATCTTTCTGATGTTTTTAAATGGCGGGTATATAAGTCCCTTGTCAAAGTTTTCCTGGGAGACTTCTGCAGCCAAAGCTTCCGCTGTATCAAGGAAAAAAACATGTCAAATAACGAACCCAGAAAAATAATTCTTTCGTAAATGATATTCAGTTCCAAAAAGATCATATCCTAAAGATGTTCAAATGGAAAAGATATAAAGGTGTATCATTCTCAAGCTTAATGTAATCTTGACCATTAGTTAACCGGAATAACTTCAATTCAATATTGAATAATGTAAAACAAATCTAGGATTTTGGAGATTTATCCAGAACATTGATAAAAGGTAATCACTGAAATGGATAGAGTTCAAGTTATGAAAAAAAAAAACTGATGGACTCAGCTTAAACGTTAAAAATACATGTGCACTTACCGGCTACCAGAAGCATGTCATCGTGAACACGGATGGTACCAGACATTATTAAACCGAGACCAAGTCCAGGGAAAATGTATGCATTATTTGACTGGATAACAAAGAAAAATGAACCAAAATGAGTCCTCAGCGTCAAAGATAAATCCATATTATGATACACTTCATTTAAAGTTCAGACCTGGCCAGGCACGTGAACCTTGCCCTCGTATTCAACAGATTCAAATGGGCTCCCACTTGCAAATATGGCACGGCCCTGCCAGGTGACAAAGGAAAGTGAAGAATTAGAAAAGTTCCGCACAAATAAATTATATTAGGAAAAATTGAAAAAATATATGCATAGGTTATATTATAGGTAGAAAGGATGCTGATGATATGTGTTTTGTATGAATAGATCGAAATTCAAACAGACTAATTGCAAGTTTGTATTACCTGACTCCATGTATAAGCTTCTTCTGCCGTGCATTCAGATTGTGAAGTTGGGTTGGAAAGAGCAAGAATAATGGGTTTCTTCAAGTAGTCATATGCACCAAAAGTCAAGTTAGCTTCTTCAATTGGAAATATATTTCTCTAAGTGACGAGTAGACAGACAGACGGACAAAAAATGTACCTCATTCAAGGAAGACATAGCCTCAACAACTTCTTTGGTAAATGTTTTCCCCTGTCCGGATGTTCCAATCAAAACTGTTGGCTTGATTTTCTGGCAAAAAAAAAAAAACAAGAAAATGCAGTAAGAAACTTGTTGCTTGAAGGGACGATCTTATATATATGTAGAAAGATTGATAAATAGAGATTTCATACATTAACAGCATCTACAAGTTCCGTTACAGGTTCATGTTCATGGGCCCAAGGCCTTTTGAAATGTTGGAGAGATTCGGCGCGAGAACTAACAATCAATCCCTAAAACAAGAAAAAATTGCATGCAAATTTAAAAGATCAGGATTTAGGAAAAGAAAAGAAAAAATGGAAACATAGATCAATATACTTCACGTAAAGTGTTTCTACCTTTGAGTCCACAAGCCAAACCTTCTTGCGAGTCTCCTCTACTGGCATATTTGTCTACACGAAGAATCAGCGATTACATTAAAATGACTTTAGATTTTGTTCACTTTCTGCTTGTATAATTTTATATCCAAGATAAAAACATGCCAAGAAACTTAAGTTAATAGTAGGTTATAACCTGTTTTGATATCTCAAGGGCTATGAGTTCTGCTATTCCAGTGCCGGCCTCTCCGGCACCAAGGAATAAAAAGGTGTGGTCGGCTAAGCTTCCGCCAACAAATTTCATTGCGGAAATTAGTCCTGCAAGTACCACGGAAGCTGTCCCCTGGAATATAGTATTTTACAAAATTTCAGAGACAAGCTTATCTATAATTCAAAATATCATACACGGCCCACAAATAATTACCTGAATATCATCGTTGAATACAAGATGTGTTGTGCCATATTTTTCTAGAAGATTGAAAGCATTGTGGTTTGCAAAGTCTTCAAACTGCAAAATGAAGTGACATAGTTAGTGAAATCATTACTACCAATAGATAAATTAGTCTGAAAGCAGTACTACTAATTGAGCTTTGGCTCCTTGCCAACTACCTGAACAAGTACTTTCTCGCCATAGTTCTGCTTCACTGCTGTCATGAATTCATGTAGAAGTTCAGCATATTCCTAGAGTGAGAAAAGAGAAAACCAGTTTAGTACAACAGCAAATTAAAAATGAAATCATAAAAAACCAGGTGAGTTATCAAGCAAAGTACAAACCTGCCCAGTAGCCCTCTTTTGCCTGAGCCCAATGTAAAACTCATCATTCAGCAAACTCTCGTTGTTGGTCCCCACATCAATGGTTACAGGCAAGCACTGAAATTATCAACATAAATGATAATAATTCTATTAGTTGTTATATAGAAGAAAAATGATAGCAACCTACTGCAACAGTATGGTGTGATTAAGACGTTTCTGATATGAAAACTTTTGCATGAAAACTTAGCTATGTCAAATAACAATAGTATTGACAAGGTCATACTTACAGCTGACGGACGAACTCCTCCAAGTGCTGTGTACAAAGAAAGCTTGCCAACTGGTATTCCCATCCCCTGAGAAAATATTCTTTCATCGAATCAGTCACAATACCGACTTCATGTGCAAGGGTTAAAGAACAATAATAACATTGAAATCCCACGCTTCAATGGGTTAATAATCAACTTCAGGTAACGCATACCTGACAGCCAAGATCCCCTAGCCCAAGGATTCGCTCTCCATCAGTGACAACAATGACTTGAATGTTCTTCTCAGGCCAGTTCCTCAGAACCTCAAGAATCTTGCCTCTGCAGAGAACTAATAATCAGTAAAAAACGCACACAGAAAGTAAGGCATAAAATAAAACATTTCAATCAAATAACAGCTCAGGGAACTTGAAATTAATGCCATAAAACATACTTTTCTTTCAAACTGATAAAAAGACCCTGAGGACGGTTAAAGATGCTCCCGTATTTCTGGCAAGCTTCACCAACAGTTGGAGTGTATACAATTGGAAGTAACTCCTCAACATTGTCCATGAGAAGCTTGTAGAACAGCTTTTGATTTCTCTCCTGTGAACCAGATTAAACAATTTTAACAACTATAAAGTATCCGATTTTTCATACTTATATATCAGGATATAAATATGTACTCTTCTGTGTATAACCATGTTGTGCACACTTAACTACTGTGCATGTGAAAATGGATATAGACAATGCAAATTATAGGAGAAATCTATTACTAACATTCTATAATTTTGCAAAGTAATGTTAAAGTTGTAATCCGCAAATGTAATACTTTGTTAAGTCATAGCGATTGAATATATATTAGATAGCACCGTTGGAATGATACCTGAAGATCCATCATGGCCATGTACCTCTGCAGCGGAACTTGGTAATTGCGAATATTGTGCATCATTTTCTTTACCTGGTAAGTAGAGTGGCAAAAAGGTTAATCAAGTATCCTATAAATCTGACAAACCAAGAGACTGGAAGAGAGACAAAGGAGAAAGAAAGAAAGAAACCTGGAGCTCTTGGGAAACAACTGTGGGGGGGAGAAGACCGCACAAGTAATGCGAATCTCTCTCTTTTTCGTTGAAGGCAAGCCCTTTGTTGTGGTGTGGATCTCTTAACAAAGAATAGCCACTGCAGAAAGTGAAAAGGAAAATGAATCAATTTGGAAGGTACAAAACTAACAAGAAAAAAAAATTATAATTCACCAAAACACACACTCTTCTTATCAGGCTATTGTACCCAGAGTTGGTGCATCACATATATTCAGGTATTGAACCATGAATATAACAGCTATGTATATATAACAGGTTTAAATTGATTCATGGAGCAAACCGTTGAATTTCATATGCACAGCATAGTTAGCATGACAGCACAATTTCAAGTTTATCGAAAATTCAGAGAAATATGATCGGAACTGTCTAGCAGTGAAGGGTTCTCATGTCAGGACATGTGAGTTAAAACATTGGATAGCTACAAGTATCCAATTATTAAGACACTTCACACGAATTACCAGTTTGATCCAATGGTTGATCAACAATATAAAATGGAATATTCAATCTAAAATTACAAGCTTTATCACTACTATAAAACATAAACAATATCACACTTTTTTATAATAATAAAAAAAAACCTGAAATCCAAAAAACGACAATAAGCAATTAGTTTTATTACCATCACTGATGTGATCATTACCTAGCAACAGAGACAGCCCAAGGGGTGACGGGCTGGTCCTCGGTGGCAGTATCCTCGCCGTAGACGTCCTGGACACCTCCGACGACACCAGACTTGGGGTCCACAACTTCAGCATAGCCATCTCTCATTTCCTGTAATGTTGTTGTGCCACTACGGGTGTCCAACAAAACGCTGCCGTTGGAGTGGTCCCTGTTAGCGGTGCTCAAAGCAACCACCTTGGCAGGTAATCTTCTTCTCTGGTAATTAGAGAAGGGGCTGCTAGACCCAGATATGCTTGTATTGCTCTGTTCAACACCAACAAAAATCAGATAAATAATTAAATAATTAAATAAAAAAAACAACATATAAGAGCTTTATCAGTTCCATAATTTGTGTCTGTTTTTATGATTTTTCTTCTTCTTTTTTTTTTCATATGAATGAGCTCAAAAACAGAACCCAGATATGGATTTACTTGTATTGAAGATTTTGTGTTGTGTTTGTAAAAAATTGAGCTGAAAATAGAGGACCCAGATATGTAAATCAGAAATTTTTGACAGAAATTTCATTGATCAGTGATTTTTATGTCAAAAAAATGAAGAAAAATCATATTTATGAATGTAAAATCGGCTAAAAAAAATAAAACCCAGAAACGCAAATCAGATAAAAAAAAACACCATAAACAATCAAATCAAGATCAATGAGCTGAATAAAGAATACCCAGAAATGGAAACAAATGAAAACTTACAAAAAAAAAAAAAAAAAACTTGAAAAAAGATTGAAACTTTAATGTGAAATACACATTTTTTTTTTTAATAGATTTAATGAAGTGAGATATAGATTTGTGGGTGCAAAGTGGGTGATCTCGTAATTGAAACAAGATTTAAAAATAAATAAATAAATAAAAATAGATTTACATTACCATAAAGCAGCTTCTGTTCAACGAATACATGACGAGAGAAATGTGTGAAGACTAGAGAGAGTCTTCCGGTTGTTGATTTTTTTTTTTTTTTTTTTTGTCGCAAGAAAAATGAAATTTTTGAAAGAGAGAAAAAGAGAGACCAAGAGAGTCTTCAGATGACAGCGTTTGAAACCAAAAGATGAAAGCTTAAATAGCTCTCTCTAACTCTCTCTTTCTCTCTCTAGAGTCTTTGGACACACAGAAAGGGAAAGAGGAGAGAAAGAGGGAGATGAGGAAGAATGGCAGCAGTTAAAGCAGCTCTTATAAAACGTGTCTCTGGTTCTCTGTGTCTCTCTGCTGTTTCCTGTATTTGAAATTACACTTAACTATCTGATTTTCTCATTTTATTTCATTAGTACCCCTGCTCACTGTTTGTGGGTTCCAATCCTCTAGAGTGAGATCTATTCTTATAAATTTTATTTCCCCGATTAGATAAGACAGACGTAACATATCATTCATATGTATATTAATATATGGACGAGCTTAGAGGTTTAGGTAAATGACTCTCAAATCAACTACTCGAATCCTACTAATGGTAAAACCTTCAAAAAAAAAAATCGGGTCTAGATAGATACTGTAAAAAAAAAAACAAGGGATGAGATGGACGTACCATATTACCTATATGTAACTTCGATGAACCACAACGTATGCATCCAAAGACTACCGATTTCTTTTTCAATCCATTCGAACAAATGAAAGTTGTCAAGCGTGGATGGTATGTACAATATCCGTTCAAGTATGACTCGAACTCCCAAACTCAATCTTAGGTTAGTTTTTATTTTATAAGATTAACATATTGACCAAAACACGCGGTTGTCTTTACGGTTGTGATCTTCATTGGTATTTGATTGGCCCATCGAATGTATGTTTAAATACTTTAACGCCGTTCTATTTTGAACATATGATATGGTCATGCTACTTACGTTATATAAAAAAATAATGGGGTTGGTCAATCACGTGTACCTTCCTAACATATATTTTTATTTGTGGATATAAAAATTGGAAAGCACTTATTTTATTTTTATTTTTATTTTCTATATTTCCAAATTTAATTCTTGCAGAATGATTTGATTAAGATATTTAACTATAACAAATTATTAATTAAACGGGCCGTGTTTGGTTTCATTAAATTATCAGTAAATTTATTTATTTATTTATTTAATTTTTAAGGAAAACAAACCAACTACAAACTCCGTTGATCCGCCAGCCAAAACATGTCCTCAACGTAGGAGAGATCGTTTTATTAGTAAATTTATTGTTTAATCAAACTTTAGATTGTATTCCATTGAATTATGAATATATTGTGAATTTGTGATAACACTGATCATGAAATTTTGAGATCTATCATGATCATCCGGAAAGTTAGTGGGGGTCCGGTGGAGGTGTTGATCACATGGCAACTCAAACAATCTGATCATCACCGTGGGCCCCTTCAAAAGATATGTGGTGTTGATATTGTATGGTTGTGACTTTGCGTGCTGCGTGTTCATGTGGTTGTGATCTAATTTTCTCAAGAATTGGGCCTCACTTTACTTCTTTGAGTCGATAATAACAAGAACCGATCCAAAGGGAATATTATTTTCGGTGTAATGATATTCATATGGTATTATATTGGATATACTAAATCATTTCTCTTTTATTTTCTTTTGAAAAAAAAAAACCCCACTTTTGATTGAGTGGTTGTACACTTCTATTTTATATGAAAAGTATTCGAGTTTCACATTTGTTCGTTAAATTGCCGTGTTAAAATTCTTTTTTTATATTATAGAAGTAGCTATCGAATCATTCTTATGGTTATTGATTTAAATATATTCCATAAGACCTCTAACACTGCCCAATGAATATCATTTATATATAGAGGTAATTGCACAAACATCCCCTGACATTTGAGATAATTACACTAATATGTCAGTTTTGAGCATATTGACATAAAACCTACCTGACGTTTGATAAATGTTGCACAAACATCCCTTACCGTTAGTTGGGATTCATTAACTTATAAAAGTCAATGGTCAAAGGTATAAAAAGTCTAAAATGCCCTTATTTTATTTTTAAAAATTAAAAAAATATATATTAAAATATAAAAATAAAATACTTAAACAAAAAACAAATCTAGAAAATCTGTGAAAAAAGACTAAGATCACGAAAAAAAAAAAAAACTTCAATTATCTTCATCTCATCTAATTTCTCATCCAAATTCATTCAACAAATTACATACACAACACAAACAATGAAAACACCACAAAAATCTAACAATCATCAAATATCATCCAACCATCTACATAAATTATAAAAAAATAAAAAAAAATCTTCTTGATGGAGAGATGGAGACTAGCTAGCCCAGATCACATCCAGCCCATTGTGTGTTGACCGGTGTGCCAACGTTTGCCGCCGCAAGTTAGCCGTCACCGTGGACGTAGAATGCCTCGCCAGTCGCCGAACAACAAAGCCTAGCCATCAATGCCACATATTTGCTCATCAAAAACCATGAACGAAACCCGTGAAAAAATCTATCTCTTACTAGACTATGACATATGATGAAGATGAGGTTGGATGATGATTGTGGTGTTTGTATTATGTTGAATTTAGTTGTGAATGAAAAAAGATGGAGAAATGAAAATTATTTTTTGTGGAATTGACGAAGAAGATATGGTGTGGAAGTTGAGGAAGATGAAGTTGATTTTTTTTATTATTAATTTTTTGTTTTTTTTTTGTTTTGTGGATTGATGAAGGGTTGGGTTATGTTTGATGATTTGGAGATGGTCACGTTTGGTGATTTGCTTTCCTGTTAGAAAATTAAAAATATATTTTTCAATGGTGAGGTTTGATGATTTTTTTCTTCCATTTTTCCTAGACAAGGTAGATAAAGATTTTAATTTATTTATTAATTATTTGATTTTTAAAAAATTATAATTTTTAATTTTTTTTAAAAAAGAAAATAAAATGAGAAATCTCCAAATTTATTTATTTTTCTTTATAAAAAGTTTAAAATAATAAATTATATCTTTTAATAACTTAATCTACTGAAAAGGACAATATTGCCCTCAGCTGTTGGGAGTTAACAATATAAAGTTAACGGTAGGGGATGTCTCTGCAACATTTTACAAAAGTCAGGGGAAGTTTGTGTGCATATATCCAAAACTGTCATATTCATGTAATTTGATCAAACCTCAGGGGACGTTTGTACAATTACCCCTATATATAGTAACTTTGAACTATTTTTTTGAATTTCCCTATATATCTCTCATTTTTTCGATGCCTCTATATTTAACAAAATCAGGATAAATAGTTCTAGTGCTTGAAAGGTTCTTAAATATTATTTATAGGTAGATTTCAACGAACTTATCATAAAAAAAAAATAATAATAAAAAAAAAAAATTCATATCAAAATTCATATAAATTGATGAGATTTCATCAAATTATTGACCGAAATTAAAGTAAGGAATCCCTCACTTCAAAGTTACTATATATATATATATATATATTATATCATATGAGAGTGAATTCTCTCAATTGTATAACGTTACGTTAGAGAGTGAATGTGTGTGTTACATGCATCCTAGCTATATACTAAACACATGCATCGTAGCTATAAACTTGTTTAGTAGAGAACGGAGGGGAAAGAATATGAAGTAACAAGGTTCACAATAACAATTGTGGGGATCCCTTTTCGGCCATTGATAAGGGATTCTTGTGATTTGCATCTGGGTTTGTCTTGTTTGTAGAATTTGCATAAATCTCTCCATCAGGGGATTTGATCATGGCTGTTTCCTGTCTGTTTTGAAGATGTGAAGGGATGGGACCCATGCTATTGAAGCTGGGGAGGATGACAAGAAAATATTTGGGTGTCCAGATTCCTTGGAACTTCTCATTTTATTTTATCTCTGAAAGATTTGGAACTTCTCATTTTTTTGAGAATGGTTTTTGTTGATTTGTTATATATAAAAGGCCATGGCATCTTTTTGTTTTTTTTAAAAAAAAATTGGCATGAAAGGTATAGGTGCTATGTTTGTTAGCTAACAATAACATCAACTTGGGAAATCTCTAGGTGAATATTTAGGAAAATTAATATTTTTATCAAAATATTTAAAAATAGTTTTTAATTTAAAAAATATTTCATAAAAATATTTAATTAAGTAACAATAATACTACGTAGCACAAAAAATTGGTCAAAAATTTAACCTTGACGATGTGGTAAGTAAGTGGTTTTAATATTATTGTATCATTCACTGCATCACTCCATAAATTATATGATAAAAACAAATCATTTACCATGTTTTATTTAAAATACTCCTAAAATAATACATCCTCTCCTCTCTTTTTTTTTTTTTTGACAAAGAATCTAAATACATCTTTTTTCTTATGAATAGCTTTCAAAATAAATAAATAAAATAATTGGTGTGAATTTTCATATCCTCCCATTATATTGGTATTGAAGCAGCCAATTGTTTAAAACAATAACATGACAACTACTCCTGTCTCACTCCCCATAGCCTGCCTCTTTTACATAAAAGTGCAATTTTGCCCTTATTTATTTTGTCTTTTTTAAGATTTGCCGTCATTTGTATTTCTTAATTTTATGACTATAAGAGCTTATTTGATTGGGTTTTTGAAAAGATTCTATTTATATAAGATCTACTACAAGTAGATCTATTGGAAATAGAGTTTTTGGAAAAAGTAAAATAAAAAAATTATAGTGGTTTGTTTGGGAGACTTTTTAAATATATATATATATATATATATCAGGAGAAGTATCTCTCCTAGGGATTGGCATGGGGGCCCATTGAGGCGGGGGAGGGTACCCCCACCCCCATTCCAAATCTCCCCCCACCACTCCCCCAAAACCCATTTGGGGGGACTGAGGGTGGGGGCATTTTAGGGGTAGGTCCCCCCTCCCCTACACCCAAAACCCATTTCCCCCGTTTCTTTTCAATTTCAATTTCAATTTCCAATATAAAAATCGAAATTCGAAATTTGAAATTCAGACATTTCAATATTTAATTTGACACAGTTAAAATATTCAATCCAAAAGGTAATAAAAATATATTACAAAATACAATACAAAATAAATTTTTTATATATAAATAAAAATAAAAATAATATATATATATATTTTGGGGGGGGGGGGGGGGGGGGGGGGGGGAATGTGGTTATAGGTTTGGGGGTGGGTACCCCCACCACCTCCATCCCCACTCCTACCCCTAAAATCCATTTGGGGGTAAAGTTTGCTCTCACTCTCAAAGTTTGTTAATTAATGATAAAGTTGTTTCTATATGTAAGAAGTTAAACCTCAAGGTGGTTTAGTAAAATTTGCTCTTATTTTTATTGTTAACTTATTTAATTATTTCAATTTAATAAAACAAAATATGGAATGTGTGACAAGTGACATAAAAGTTGCCTACGTTAGGTGCGAAGCCAAGAGAATGTCGGTACTCGGTAATAACAATGTGGCTCAAAGTTTGTTAATTAATGATAAAGTTGTTTCTATATGTAAGAAGTTAAACCTCAAGGTGGTTTAGTAAAATTTGCTCTTATTTTTATTGTTAACTTATTTAATTATTTCAATTTAATAAAACAAAATATGGAATGTGTGACAAGTGACATAAAAGTTGCCTACGTTAGGTGCGAAGCCAAGAGCATGTCGGTACTCGGTAATAACAATGTGGTTGGCCGTTGTTGGAAGTAGCTGATGATTTTGTTGTCAAGCCAAAATTACAAAATCAAAACAAGTGGCTTGGTAGCATTTGGCAATCAATTTGGGTCTGTATGTCACTTCAAAGTCTATGTATTTTCTTTATGAAAGTGATCTCTAATTTAGAGCTGTGGATTATTTGTAATATAATGAACTATGGTCATAATTTATCGATGGTTTTGACACGAAAACACGTGAAACAAATTCGACACATGAAGGCAATTAATTATCATTAGTAGGAGTTGAATTTGAGGATAAGTTCAAAGGTTGTAAGTCTTTACCACTTGACTACAACCTTTCATGTGTTAACAATTGAACAATATTTATATATAAACTATATGAGTTCTTTGAAATAAAAAAAAAAAAAAAAAGTCTTGTTAGATAAATTTAAATTTATTCAACTAATCAAAATTCTAATTTCTACGATAAACATATATTTAAAAATATTTATTAAAACTTTTAATAAAATTAAATTTTTTTAAATATATATAGTTGAGTTATTGATCAATACTCTATGGTCACGTTTGGATACATGGTGGAACGGTAATGAAAATAAGAATGAGAATGCAAAGGAAAGGAAAACTAAGTTTTTTGATTGGTTGAAACTTTAGAATTAGTCTCTGAATCAATATTATTTTGTTTGGTTAACAACGGAATAGAATGGAGTTAACTGTATTTTGACCAAAATACCCCTAATTATTAATGTATAATAACATGATATATTATGGATAATAATAATAACATATAAAAGTATATTATATATAATTATATATTATTTAATATAATAATATATAATATATATAATATGTAATATATATTATAATATAACACATATATGTATAATATATATATATAATATATTATACAATATATTATAATATATTTATATATTATATATTATTAATATATATAATATAATACATATAATAATATATATATATATAACATAATATAACATAATAATAATATATATATATTATATTATATAATATATATATAATAATATATTTATATAATATAATATAATATATATATAATAATAATATATATAATACTATATATTTATATATCATTTAATAATAATATATTATTTTTGGAAAGGAGCTGAGGGTATTTTTGCGATGGAGTTGGGGCATATGAGAGTATTTATGGAATATAAATTTTAGTTAGAATGGGATGACTTTCCATTGGTTTTTGGATGGAATGTCCATTCCGGTGGAATCCCTATTCCAATGGAATCACTATTCCATTACATTTTAACAAACCAAACGAATGAAATGACTTTCTTTACATTCCATCCAACCAAACATAGTTTATATGAGACTTGTGACATCGGTTGTAATAAGCATGATTTTGATTACAACTCTCACTACATAGGAGATATTTCTCAACATGCATCTTGCAATTTGAGAGTATTTGCGATGGAGTTGGGGCATATGAGAGTATTTATGGAATATAAATTTTAGTTAGAATGGGATGACTTTCCATTGGTTTTTGGATGGAATGTCCATTCCGGTGGAATCCCTATTCCAATGGAATCACTATTCCATTACATTTTAACAAACCAAACGAATGAAATGACTTTCTTTACATTCCATCCAACCAAACATAGTTTATATGAGACTTGTGACATCAGTTGTAATAAGCATGATTTTGATTACAACTCTCACTACATAGGAGATATTTCTCAACATGCATCTTGCAATTTAATGAACAAATGTAAGACTCCGAAAACTAATTTATATGGGTAATTGGATTGTTAATGTATCTCTTAGTATGAAACAAGATGATGCAAAAATAAATAAACAATTTTTTTTTTAAATATTTTTTTTGAATTTTTTAAAAGTAAATTTTTTAAATTTAAAATTTTACTTATCCAATATCGGTTTGCTCAAAAACTGATATCTTCCTGTAAAATAAATCCATATCGGGATTTTGTTTGGTGTTGAAAATATGAAGTAAAAGTTTAAAAAATTTATTAAAGATAAATAAAAAATTATATATTATGAATGTTTTAATATAATATATGTTTATATTATATAAATATATTATTATATATTGTTTAACAATGGAATGAAATTGAGTTAACTATATTTTGACCAAAATACCCCTAATTATAAAACATTCATAATATATAATATAAAATACATATATATTATATAATACATATAATAATATATATTATATAATATATATAATATATATTATACAATATATATAATAATATATTTATATAACATATACTATTTAATATAATAATATATAATATATAAATATATTATATTATATTGTATAATATATATTATATAATATATGTAATAATATATAATATATATAATATATATTATATATAATAATATAATAATATAATATATTACATAATATATAAAAATTGTCTTTCTTGACAGTTAAAAACTGTCAAGAATTGAAAACCGTCAAGAAAAACGGTCTTTCTTGACAAGAAAAGTTTTTTCTTGACAGTTAAAAAATGTCAAAATTTTGTTATTCTTAACAGTTTTTCAAAACCGTCAAGAAAAAACTGTCAACAAAAGTAGTTTTTCTTATAGTGAACTTGTGTTCATATATTGTCTGATTTAATCAAACATAAGCTATCACATTTTACATAACAACCCAATAACTTCTTTTTTTGAACGACTTATAAGGCTATAAATTATAATGTCTTTGACTAATTTTGACTAAAAATTAAAAAAAGAATCATTCTTGAGATATTATCGTCAAATATGGTTCAGTAGCAAGAGTGATCATTCAATTTGGTAATGTACTAGGTTCGAGTTGCCATCATTACTATATATATATATATATGTATGTACACGGTCTCGTTCTAGTAAGTGCGCACTGATTTAACTACATCAGTACCAATAATTATAACAAAATCCTAAAATATTATTAATGAAACACAATTTGTACATTTTTTAATTAAAATTTTCTTAAAATATCTAAATATATTTTAATAAGATAATGTCAATTATACCCTTATTTTATAAATTATGTTACCATTCATTCTCAGTTTAGTTTTTTACCATTTTTATATAATTGTTTATTTTTTGTTAATATTATGCAAGCCACAGATAAAATAAACAAAATATACATGTGTTAATTGTTTAGGAGCAAAGTACAATTTCACCCTTACACAATTAAAGTTGATTGACAAAACTTAGTTAGATGAACTAATTTGACACTTGAAAAAAATATAATGACCAATTTAGTCACTTTAATAAAATTCGTAAACAACTTGGGATTTTAAAAAAGTCTAGGACATAATTAATAATTGTCCTTAATAAATTATTTGTTAGTTAATATCTTTGAATGAAACGACACTCAAAAGATACATTCTGCGTAGAAGAAATAATGAATTGTAGTAGGACTTAAGTTGTTCTCCAATTTTTATGGTCAAACCTAAAATAAGCAAAAGAAACTCAAGACCTATTTGAAAATTTGGTTTTAGCTACGTGGGAATATTATTTCGTATTATTTGTGTAAATCCATGTTGTGGGAGTTTCACCCTACACATTTTATAAACATGAATAAAACGTTTTTATCTTGATATCGTGATAATAAACATTCGGGACCGTGTTTATAGTATTTGATATTGTTAAGTCCAACTGTCCCTTAACTTGTTGGGGTCAATTTTTTTTTTTTTTTAATAATTAATTAAGGGTGAACTTTGTTTTGTAGTTGAGCTACGAGCCTACAATTGTGGCCAATGAAAAGTTTGGTTGGATTTTTTTTTCTCAATTTGGTGCTTGGGAATTTGCGTAGTCCAACTATTTATGCAGCAAATAAATTAGTGGGCGAATGCAAAATTAGGCTATGAAAAAGAAAAATGTTCTCCTGAAGAGTGCATTTTTGCTCACCTCCTTCCAAGGGAGTAAGCATTACCCCCCTCCCATACACATGACATGTGTCTATAGAGGGATAAAATTGTCTAAAAATTTACTCCTCTATGACACATGTCATCCATTTAAGAGGGGGGGTAATGGTTACCTCCCTTGAAGGGGGGTGAGCAAAAATGTTCTCCTGACTAATCAAGTCAGTACCCAAGATATCGATTCCATTATTGAGAGTGTAGCATGTGGTCCAATTTGTAAGATGATGGACTCTTTCATGACTTGAGGTTTGGGTTTGATGGTGATTGAGTGTTCTCATCTGAAAATGAAAGTCCGGTGGGTCGAATTTAGAGTTAATGAATAATTCAGTTAAGTTAATACAAAATTAAAAGGCGATGAAATTAGAGGACATTAACTCAAATAACTTGCAATTTTTTTTTTATTTTTTATTTTTACATTATCTATGTATTTAGATTAGGTATTTTTTGTAAATAATATGATTCGAGCCACTGACTCATTTGCCAAAACCTCAAACTCGTTAATCTACCAGGTGAACTACGCCCCTGTGGCAACTTGTATTTAACTTGTATAAGTTATATTATCTAATACAACACGAATCAAAATTTATCCCAAAATTTTCATATCAAATGACGTAGCGGTAATTTACAATTTCAAATACTTGTGGCATTATTTAGCATAACCATATATCAAGGTATTGCCGGGGCTTGTGGTTTAATGGTTGATGGATGTGCTTCATCTATGTAATATCAGTATGTGATTTAAGGGTTGATCTTATTTTTATTTTATGATCTATTGATATATCTAGTTTCTTTTTTAACTATTACAATTAAGTCCGTGTTTGAGAGGGTGAGTGGGCGACACAACTCGAACCCCATGACTTTAATATTGTAGGTGTGCATCAACATCATTTTATCTATTTATTCGATTTTTAATAGAATAAGGTGGCACATCACCTCTTAGTGGAGATGATACTATGATAGTGCACCTCCTTCTAACAGAAGTACTTGTGATGGATTCAAATCCCACCATGTACATTTTACAAGTATATGTGGAGAATTTTTCTCCCGGTTTATGAGAGCAGTTATCCTGGCCCGCACATGTATTGTCTTATTTTAATTGGTATGTTCCGATAGTCCTATTGACCTATTGTAATAGTTGTAGTTTATAATACTTCAAAATAATAATAATAATAATAATAATAATAATAATAATAATAATAAGGTGGGAAGCTTCTCATTAACCAAAAAAAGAAAAAGAAAATTATGAGTTTTTCTTCCTCTCAACAAATAACAAGTATAACAACTAAACTATTGCATCTGGTGAAGGCTTATCTGGGTGTGTCACCGTGTGTGTCGCCGGTCCCCATAATTACTATTTTTTTTTTTACTTCATTGAATTAATTGAAGTTTAAAAATCAGACTTTTTCTTTTTATGCTAAGATGCGGAAACATGATGTAGTTTACCAAACAAGAAAGTAATAATCAAAGCTACTATTATACCATCCAACGCATATTATAATAAGAAAAAAATTGGACTATCTTAAAATTTTGATTCAGAAATTTGTTTTGTAATTTAGAAATAGAGAAGTTGCCTCAAGCACCAGCCGGTTGAGTTGGTTGTGTACCCATTTATTCCTATTTGTGAGCTAGGGATATCTAATTATAAGAGAAATTATCGGTTATGTTTGATCAAAACGTAAGTAACGGCAGATTTTTGATTTCTCCCCCTTTATTTGTAAAAGGATAGTGTTAATTCAAGGTACATGATAAAAATGTAGAAAGGAAACTGAACCACTCTATTTATTGAAATAAGATAATAGATATAGAGATTGACTTTTTTTTTTTTTTTTTAAGTAAGTTTTATGTTTTATCCCTTACCTTGGGCATATGCTAACATCCATTACCCTTTATAAAATCAATAATGCTAAACATCTCATCTAAAATCTAATTTTTTTCATCCCACTACATATGGCATGTGAGGTGTTAAATTGCGAATGGATACACATTAATAATGATTTATCTCACTTATCCCATGTATCCATTCATAATTTGACACCTCACATGCTACATGTAGTGGGATGAAAAATGTGGGATTTTAGATGGAATGTGTAACATTACTGTTATAAAATTGTAAGTATATAGAGAGTCGAGAAACCTCTCATTTATGGAGTAGGATAGTGTTAATATGTGTTCTCATGGTACATAATAAAATACTATAAAATGAAAGTTACACACTTCATTTATTGTCTTTAATTACAAAAATATAGAAACAAGTCGATAAATCCGGTTTGACTCTACCCTTATATAAATGCTTTGATAAGTCTATTTTATAATTAAAAAAAAGGATAATATTAATATGTGCCCTTAAAACCGTATTAAACACTATGATACAACCAGAATGAAAAAAGAATAATCAGAATTATAGGATTGTATTTTTGTGAATGATGAAAAGAAAGAGTGTAGTTGTTGGAATTTAAGTACATTAAAGTTGAATGGTTGGAACTTGGAAGGAAGAGAGAGAGAGAGAGAAAAGACGCGTAAAGTAGGTGGCGCCACCTTTGGACGGAGAAACCAAAGGTGGTGTGGTTGCGAGTGGCATCCACACGCTTTGCTTCTTCAATATTCACCATCAAATTTTTAATATTAAATTACTTTTAAAAAAATTAATTTGATATTAAAAAGGTTGGTTGAAATCAAAGTGTTTTTTCATCTTTCAAATCGGCCTTTTAAGACCATTTGTTTTGGCATATCTGGGCAAAATTAGTGTGTGGTCATCCCCCACCACACGTGCTATCATTCTGGAACCGACAAAAATTAATTAGTGTCCAAGTATTTAAAAAGATGTTTAAATCCATTTAAAATTTATACTTATACTTTAATTTATTTTACAAATTTAAGTGTAAATTTTTAATTTTCAAGGACATACAAAAATTCATTCCCACAATCCATTTATTTGAATTTTTTTATATTTTAGTGAAATCTAAATTTAAATTTTTTTTTAGTGAATTTCAAACGTCTGATATTTAATAAAACATAAAAATCTACATCAAAATCATGGTAGAAGAAGACTCCAAGAATGTATAATTATATATCATTTATACAATTTTTTTTTTAAAAAAATAGTCAATAACTCAATGTTATATCGGTAAAAATTGAAATTTTAAATAAAAAATATTATAATTAAACAAACGCAATCATATAATCTAATGTAATTTTGAGGTGTTTGTAGCAATCGTCAAAAAAATTGGGTCAGGTAACAAATAATGATATTTATCATTAATATCTATAAGATTTAAAAAAAAAACGATAATTTTTTTTTTAAAAAAAAACAATAAATTAATGTGTTCTCTATAGTGCAACTACTGTTGTTTTGTATATCAGTGAAGTCTAATAAAAAAAAAAGGGTGTCAAAGTGAGGATCCACAGTAACTATCTTGGAGCCTCTCACTTCCAAACCTTTTTACCTCCCTCCTATACGGTTGGCTGTTTTGATGATTATCCGACACGTGTCCCCATGTTCAGAGGATGCCACGACACGACATCGAATGCAAGTTCTTCGTTTGCGTTGTAAATAAGTCATGACATCGATGTGAGATGCACTGGGCCCACATGTGTACTTTGGATGGGTTAGGGTTTGGTTGTTGGGTTTTGGATGGGTTGTTAAATGTTCGACCCGAGCCCAATTGTAAAGCTTTGGCCCAACATTTTTTTTTTCCTTTTCATGCCCCATGTAAGATTCTTTTTCTTTATTTTATTTTAGAATAATATTGACTTTGTTTTTTTTTTTTTTTTTTTTTTTTTTTTTTTTTTCATGCCAATAATGGATATATTTTATTTCAGGTAAAGAAGAGAGAGAGATAAGATATAATTCAAAATAAATTACATTTAATGATTACATGTTTGTAATTTGGAATCATTTAGAGCATCTCCAATGCAAGCGTGGTTTGTGAAAAAAAGAGATGCCACGTAGGATAAATAGACGTTATGTTAATAATTGTGTTTCAAATGCAAATGTGCATATTCATCATTAAGCTGACATGGCAAAAAAAATATCAGACATTGTCAACATGACCGTCCACTTTCAGACGGTCTGTTGCACAGCTATTTTTTAGGTTGACTCAACAAACATTTAAAACTAACATTAATTTTTCATATATTTTTGGTAAGGAAATAAAATAAAAAATAAAAAAGGAAAAAAAAGATGGACACGTCATTAAAAAAATTGTGTTTTAGACGGAAGCATTGGAGACCAAATTTTAAATTGATTGTCTATCAAGTCTATTTTTATGCCACATAAGAAGTAAGCCTTTTGACATTGTTGCCATGTCAATAATTATTGGTATGCAAGCCACTTTTGCATTGGAGATGTCCGATGCTCTTATAGGGATGGGCATGGTTTGGTTTGGTTTGATTTGATTTGGGATTGGGCAAAACCGAATTGAACCGTAAAATATTTAGTTTTCAATTATTATTTTTTATCGGGTTTGAAATCGAAATAGAGAAATACTTGGGTGTATTCGATGCATCACCCTGGAATATGATGGTGGTGCATTGGATGCACTCACTGAGTGACATGTGTCGCTTAAAATTTTCTTTCCATTTACAAAATCTATCAGACTCCCTCTCTCCCATCTCGATTTGGATCCATCACCAACATTCCTCCAACGGTTCGGTGAAGGTTCGGCGAACCGTACTTGATTTTAGAACCCTACTTCATTTTTTCATTAATTATATATTAAATCAATATTTAAGTACAATATTTAAATTAGAAAAAAAAAATTCCATAAGAACATTAAAAATATTTTTATAAGATTTTAAAAATTAAATCAATATTTAAGTAAAATATTTATTTTTATAATGAAATAAGATATATAAATGATTTTTAACTCAATTTCATAAAGATAATAATGATATTTCAAAAGATTCATTAAATGCCAAAATATATTAGTCCATAATCACTTTCAAAAAGTAACCCTACATACTTTTCAAAATCACAGTCAGAACTTGTCAGATTATTAATTAATCACTTTTGAAAGTTTTACCGAACATAATTTCATGTCAAAATTATAAAATAAGTTGATTTTAACTTTTCAAAAACAATATCGATCAAAATGTCTTTCAATACAATTAGATATGTTTTTGGATCTTTTGAGCCTTTTGGGTTTAGTGAATTTTATTTACATATATTCTTAACTTTACAGGCCTACTGACTATAGAGCTTTCGGGTCCATGAAACATATCATCTGGACATAGTTTTAACTTATAATCCAAAAAAATAAAATTCTATAACAAAAGAAATTGTGATACACATGTTAATAAATCTAAAAGTTACCGTGATGTTTATATATAATTCAACAACTTCAAAATCAAATTGAAGTGCACTTTTATTCCTTATTTTTCTTTCATTTCAAAAGCAAAAGAAAAATGTATATATTTTACTTTGGTTCAGTTTTTCACACGAATTTTCGGTTTAAGAGATAGTCTATACTTTCATGTTAATATACCTTGAAAAACCAATTTTAATTGAAAACTTGTTATTTTCATATACATTTGCTCTGGTACAAAATGCACACATAAACATTGTTGATTTCTTACATGACACGTCACAGAAACCATGTGACAACTACTACTGCAGTAGCAATACATATTTCACTTTAGGACAATGTAGGTGTCTGCTGTCTTTCAAGAGAAAATTTCAATCTATTACAGTTGCATTACTCAAATGATTTGAATGCACAATTTTACAAGTATTAAATGTGCCACTTTTACAACAAACATCCAAAAGTTCTCTGAAGTTCTGCAAATCAGCTGGGCGGAAGATCAACAATATTGTTGACAAAGCCAGAGTGCTGAGCATGTAAGAACTGTGTAGTGACAGTCACCGGTTCCATCTTTTGGACTTTTTTGGAACTTGAACAGTATCAACTTGATTGTTCAAAGGGATTTGATGAGTTGAGAAGATTGTTCCCACTACAGACTTGGGCAAGACTTGAGGAGAGTGAATGTCAGTCTGCTTGCAATAACCTGAAATTCTTGCAAATGTTTAAAATTCTGATATCGCCTTCAACATAACCTTTGGTTTTTCTTCTTGCCAGAACATCCAATCAACGATTGTCTTTCCAGCTCCACTGAACTCACTTCACAGCAATCTCATCTTCTACTCTATTGGTGGTTCCACCAACAGCATTGGATTGACAACTCACTTTCATTATTTCCATTTTTCCTGAAAGATTCATAGTTCATGTAAATAGGTATTAGGAACTTAACATTCAAACTTTTTTTTCCCATTAATTTGACCAAAAGTAAACTTGGACATACTGATTAAGTTGTTACTTGTCTCATTTTTTTGCTTTCTGCTTTCCTCTTTGTTCCACGCCGGTTGGATTGCTCTTTTGCTTCCTCTTCTGATATGATTGTCCGTGGCTTTCCAAGAGCTATATATACGAAACAAAGTATAATAAGGAAAGACTACTGAGTTTTACCAAAAAAAGCTAACTAGACATCTATAAAAAAACTTTGTGGTTGGATGGGAATAAGTCAAAGCAGGCTGGTGTCTTGAACTTATGATTTAGGTACAACAGAACATTGAAGAGAATGGTGAACCCCAGGAGGGCTGCAACCCCAATCCATTCTTTTTCAGAGCATTGAAACCATATCATAGAGGTGAAATCTGATGGCTCTATGACCACCAAACTGGAATTTGACCTTTTACATCAGCATTTGTTAATTCCTTCAAAGCATCAGTAAATCAAGAACTGATACTTATATTTACATCATTTTCTTGTAAACATAATTATTAAAAAAGGCAAGGTTATAATTCTGCTAAAGTTATAGCAAGGAGCATAAAATCCTATTTAATAACCTTTTGGAAGAACAAAACCTCCCAGAAGAAAATGTAGACTTGAATTGTATCATCAACTTGATTGTTCAAGGAGCATTTGCTAAAGTTGTTTATCTCCAACAACATTTCTCACTATAAACTTGGGCTACAGAGGTAGAGCAAAAAATGAGAATTCTTTAGCAAATGCTAACTGATTGGAATAAGTTGAGAATCACAAACCGTAAGACTATCAACGAGACAGTGGTGAACCTTGATCCCCCGGTATTTATTCTTGTTGTGTAAGGTGGATCAATGTTGCTGCAACAAATTGAACATGGGGTAGCTGCTCCTTTTGAGGAACTTTTAACGGTCCGTAACATACCGAGTGCTTCCAAAACGACCAATATGTACGTGTTAGTTCCCATTATGAATCTGTAATTTCACAAATAAAAAGTATTGTGCTGGTAATTCTCTGTTGCATAAAGATATCGAAGACTCACATTTGTTATGTTCTGAAAAAGCCAAGCTGAAAACAACTCCATCATTTGTTATATGTCCCAAAAGATGACACAGCCTACTTGGAGCCATACCAGTTGGCTTGAACAATCTCAATCGTGATATTTGCCTCAATATCTAAGTATCCGTGACCTGATCACAAGAACAACAACACAAGGTTAATCGTGCAATTTCACTGAAGCTCAATATCTAGCCATCTAGGGTCAAAATAGTGAAGACCTGAGTTACTGATGGGATTTCGAGTAGGCACACATCGGGTTCATTGATGTTTAACAATCACAACATCTGCTAGTGAGGAGTGTTATAACAACAAAAGCTTCCACCAACATCTCAGAACCTGTCATTTAAGACTAAACTATAAACATGCATTTAATTTTAATTTGAGAATCCAACATCAATTGATTTAGTATATAACATACATATGAACACATCTCTTCCATTTCCTAGACATATTCCTATGCAATAAAAATCCCACCCTCACCTTTTTTCAGATCGATAATACAAACAACCATCAGATCTTCATACATAAGATTGTTGCTGGATAGAACAAAGAAAAGTAACTATTAGACTTACTTTATACTGGTATGAAGTAAAATATGATGCTAGAATTGCATGCCTTTCAATTACAACACTCCACCCAATGCCTGCATTTGTTGCAATAAACTTCGTCTTGTGGATCAAATTAATGCGGCTTCTAACAATATCCACCCCAACCTCTTCATGTGAAGTCAAATCAACAATAACCTCATAATTAAAAAAAAAAAAAAAAAAAAGTTTGACCAAAGAAACATTATAGAGAATACATTTCGTTACATTTTGAGTATCTTCTGCTCTCTGTATCTTTCAATAAGCTTTATTTCAGTCAACTATGGCGTTTTTGAGATTATTGAGCTCAATTAGCTCCATCTCTTCATCCACAAAAACCTACAAAGCGTATCCAACAAGTCACTTCTGTTTGAAACTAAATCAAAACACCAAATTCAGTCAACAAATCAAATGAACAGCATGAGGTTTACCGTCTTTTCATTGTAGCTCACTTTTGTTTTTGAGAACATTGTGCTCAACTAGCTCCATCAAGGATTCTTTTAAGGTGAATTGGGGAGAGTGAATTCTCACAAATGTTTCTTGCTTCTTGGGGAACAAAGGAATTCTGATACCGCCTTCAATTGAAGCACCATTTTTTCCTCCCGCCAAAACATCCACCAGTGTCGTCTTTCCAGCTCCATCGACTCCCATTAATGCAGTTGTAGTCTCTAGGCCTAAATGCTCCGGTCACTCTCTGAAGCAATTGTGGTCTGTATTCTGTCACCCCTGGAGATTTCATTTCCTGTAAAGTATCCTAACATTAGCTATGTTAACAATGTGATGTGAAGATATATAGATTCTTACTGAGGGCATGTCCACAAAGTAATTTACACTGTTGAAGCGCATGAATAATGGTGTAAATGGAAGAATCATTCCCTTCTTCACAGCAATCCCACATCTTCTACTTCATTGCTATCTTCACCAGCAGCAGCATTGGACTGACTACTTACACCTAAACTGGTAACATTGCCTGAGGCCTACAAAGCAATTTCAATATCTTAGTCATGACTTCATTAGTGTGAAAACAAAGATACAGTCTCTTCCGTTGTATGAGTGAAATTACATACCACTTCATTCATCCACCTTGGAGAAAGCAACTCATTGTTTGTCAGGGCATTGAAAGCATATGATATAAAATGGAACTTGAGCTGAAAGCACCTTGGTGAAATCAAATATCCCCATGACCACCAAACTGGAATCTCCTGTTACATGAAAATCATTATTTGAATCAATATATCAAGAACTGAGACTTAATTTATTGTAAAGATGAGTATCAGAAAGGATCATAAATGTGCTAACATAATAGGAAGGCTCATGAAATCCCATGTAATGACTAACCTTATGGAAGGATAAAACTCCCGAGCAGAAACAAGACGAACACAGAAAGTGCGCCTCCAGTGTTCTGCACATTGCAGCCATGAGCCTGAACAACCCAGCAGCACTTTGTTGAATCAAGAAAATTACCAGAAGGTGCTTGGAAAACTTGAAATAAGAATGATAAATTATAAACTGGTCAGTGCCACAATGTGTTAGTTTCCAAAACCACAATGTGTTAGTTTCCAATACGAAACTGTAATTTCACAAGAGATAAATTTGTACCAATAATAATCTTCTGAAAAAGTAATGCTCAAAACTCTATCATTCAATTACAACACTCCCACCAATGGCAGCATTTGTAGCAGCAAACTTCGTCTTTTAGCTCAAATCGATGTGGCTTCAAACAAAGATCCATCCCATTTCCCAACCTAAAAAAAGTTATTAACAGGAAATCAAATCAGTGCAAATTAAAGATAAGATGAAAAATAGCTTGAGTGATGTAGTATGAAGAAGGTGGCCTGGCAGTGACTTCAATTTATGCGAAGTAAGAGATGGCATAATTTTAATATCTCCAAATTCACTTCTGTTTGAGACCAAATCCTAACACCATATTCAGACCAAACCATCTTTTCATTATAGCTCACTTCTTTAGAATTCATTATAGAAAATACATTTTGTTGCATTTTGAACATCCTCTGCTCTTAATAGCTTTAAAGACAGTAACATTACATATATTTTTTTTAATAACAAGAAGCATATATGCAATGCAAGTCTTCTAGTTTCCTATCAAAAATGATAAGAAAAAAAAAAGAAAGAAGTATATATGCAGGTCATAGAAATATTTCCGTTTTTAAGTAAAAATATGAAAGAAGAAGAGTATAGCAATATTAATTATTTTATCTTGAAGCAAAATCATTAATATGATTTACGATTTTTTTTTTAGAACAAAAAAATTGAATGAATTAATAAAGATTGCAATAGAATTTGGTGTAACAATAATAAAAATTTGAAATTCAGGATAAAGAGAAAAGAAATTAAATTAAATTTTAAATTAATTACCAATAATATTAACTAACGAAAAAGAGAAAAGAAAAGAAGAAAGAAATTAATTACCAGGATGCATTGATAATCAGGGGCATTTTTGGATTGCGTTGGACGACTCCACATTGCACGTCTCTATTTTCTTTTAAAGATATTCTTTGCCATTCTCCCCTTCCTCCACCGTGTAAACTTGTTGTAAAATGTCGCAACCATCGATGTCCAATCACTCTAGTGTGGTAGCATGAAGAAGGTGGTCTAGCAGTGACTTCAATTTTGGGCATTTACCAATTTGTAGCTGAGAAAGAGAGGGCATGATTGTAATATCTCCTGCAGTAATCTTATATTCCCATTCTTCCCAATTCTCCATGTCCCCAATGTCGAGAGTCTTCAATTTGGGGAAGGCAATAAGTGAGGGTGAAGACGATGATGATGATGATGTCTCAATGCCCACAAATTCATTACCCACTCTTTTCACACTCTTCATACCCCATATTACGAGATCTTCAAGCAATGGCAATTTTCCCAAATTAGCAGGCAAATACTCACAATATCTGCAGTATTGGAGATATAACTTGAGCATTAGCTGATTCACAGAGTATACATGAATGAATAGAAGTGATTTTAATAAATGATTCGTAAATATTTTAATAAATGATTCGTAAATATTTTGATTGATACATGAAAGAAGAAGAGTATACATATTACATAGTAATATTTTAATAAATGATTCGTAATATTTTACATATACATATTACCAGGCAAACAAAACATTTGACAGTTTAATAAATGATTCGTAATGTTGCCGTAACTAACAAAAGGAAGAAATTAATTACCTGCATGCATCGATAATCAAGGGCAGTTTTGGATTGGTTGGACTCCTCATTGCACGTCTCTATTTTCATTTTAAGAGATTTTTTTAAATTTGATGGAAAGTTAACTTGGTCATTGAATTGCTCATTTGCTTCCTCTTCTAATATGATTGCTCGTGTCTTTCCAAGAGCTATACAAACACAAGAAATTAATAAAAAAAAAATCAAATTGAAACCTTTAAAACAGAGAGGTTATAAGTAACCAAATTGAAACCCAACATTGAACTGTAATATATTAATTGAAACCAAATAATAATAGCAACTGAGAGAAGATACTAAAATTACAACTGATTTTGATAGTCTCCTCTGTTTTTTAAGAAAAAACATGATTCATATTATAATATTACAAGTGATATGGATCTGTAGATAAGAAAAGATGGCATGATTGTAATTTTATATTCCCACTCTTCCCAAAGATGAGAGTCTTTAATTTGGGAAAGACAATATGTGAGGGTGAAAATGATAATGATGATCAAGTGTCAATATTAAATTAATTACCAATAATATTAACTAATTAACAAAATAATAAAAGAAGAAAGAAATTAATTACCAGCTTTCATTGATAATCAGGGGCAGTTTTGGATTGCGTTGGACGACGACGACGACTCCTCATTGCACCTCTCTATTCTCTTTTTAAGAGATATTTTTAAACCATTCTCCCCTGATCTTGATTTCTCCACCTCGTAAACTTGGTGTAAAATGTCGCAACCCCAAAAGATGTCCAATATATCGAGTGTTGTAGCATGAAGAAGTTGGTCTGGCAGTGACTTCAATTTTGGGCATTTTCTGATAAATAGCTGAGAAAGAGAGGGCATGATTGTAATATCTCCTGCTGTAATCTTATATTCCCATTCTTCCCAATTCTCCATGTCCGTAATGTAGAGACTCGTTAATTTGGGGAAGGCAATAAGTGAGGGTGAAGACGACGATGATGATGATGATGTCTCAATGCCCACAAATTCATTACCCACTCTTTTCACACTCTCCATTTTAGATATCTCGAGTGATTCAAGCAGTGGCAATTTTCCCAAAGCAGGCAAATACTCACGATTGCAATCACGGATGGTCAGTTTCTTGACTGATGTAGCATGAAGGTGGTCTAGCAGTGACTTCAATTTTGGGCATTCCCGAATTTGTAGCTGAGAAAGAGAGGGCATGATTGTAATATCTCCTGCTGTAATCTTATATTCCCATTCTTCCAAATTCTCCATATCCCAAATCAGGAGAGTCTTCAATTTGGGGAAGGCAATAAGTGAGGGTGAAGACGACGACGACGACGATGATGTCTCAATGCCCACAAATTCATTACCCACTCTTTTCACACTCTTCATTTTATATATCACGAGTGATTCAAGCAGTGGCAATTTTCCCAAAGCAGGCAAATACTCACAATTTTGGCAGAATTGGAGAGTTAACTGCTTGAGATGAATTAACGATACCATCCAATGAGGGGACAAACTGATGCTTCTGCATCTCCATATATCTAATCTCTCTAAATTGGGAGGTGGTTGTAAGGCTTCAAGAACTGCTGAATCTTTATTACATTCTTCAACCGATGATATCTCACTCCCACTAGAGAAATTCAATACCAATTCAACCAGATTCTTCTTATTCATGAGTTGTGCATTCTTAGCTTCAGCTTCATCTACAACTTTTGTCAGCCCTGCTAACTCAACTTTACCTCGAAGCTTGTTCATGTTTTTAAGACATCCAAGACCCATGCCATTCGGATCACCTCCAACAATAAATGTATCCAATCTTCGAAGACAAACTAATTTCTCCATTCCTTTTGGCATGTATCTGACTTCGTCTGTCCCCTTATTTATTAAATGCCTCAAATTGATTAGTTTTCCCATCCCTTGAGGTAGTTTTTCAAGAGACCGACACTCACTGATATTCAAGGTTTGTAAGTTATACAAGCAACACAATATCTCGGTTAATTCTTTGATTTCTAGCCCTGACATGTTAAGGTACCTCAAATGTATCAATTTTCCTATCTGACTTGGTAGCTTATTATCCAAACTCCCACTTAACTTCAATGACCTTAAACAAGTCATTTGCTCAAATAAGCCGGGTAAGAAACTCCTACTCATCGATCCAGATCCATGTTCATCCTCAATTAAGAGGCTACGTAGCTTTTGGACACCAGATAAGTTGACATTATACGACGACTTCAGTATCAACATTGAATGACGAGCTTTCTCACAAGAAACATCTAGGCTTGCTTCTTCACAGCCATAAATTTCCTTTGAAAAACATTCATTCTTAACAAGAAATTGGGCAAAATCATGGACTATATCATGCATCTTGCATGCATAAATATTACCATCATTATCTTTTTGAAACTCTTGGAATAAAGAATGCATCGCTAAAGTGTCAAAACACTCCTCACCAATTATCTCTATCTCTTCATCATATTCTAAACCAAGATAACCTTGGGCCATCCATAATCGAATCAATTCATCTTTGTACATCACATAATCTTTTGGAAAGATGGCACAATATGAGAAACACCGTTTTACCATAGAAGGCAAGTCATTATAACTCAACAATAGTGGTGGGAAAAGACCTTTTTCTAACTCTTTCAATTTCCACATTTCACTATCTAATATTCTTTGCCATTGATCTCTAGTTTTTTTAAAGCGTAACAGACTCCCAATAGTCTTTATGGCAAGAGGCAAACCTTTACACTTGCCAACAATTTCTCTACCAATATTTTCTACTTTCTCACACTCTTCCTGAGACCTATCACAAAATGCAAATTGTTTAAACAACAACCAACTGTCATCCGAAGACAATACTCCAATATTGATACCATCAATTGATTTCATCATCCGTGCAACTTTCTCCTTACGTGTGGTGACTAAAATTCTACTTTCACCATGAAGACCATCGTTAAGAGAGTTGTACAATGATCCCCATTTATCATAATCTTCTGTCCACACATCGTCTAAGATAAGAAGAAATTTCTTATTCATAATAGTTTCACGTATACGTTCTAAAATAGAATGAAATTCAACTAAATTAGTGGCTTCAACTTTAAAACCTTGAAGGATGGCTCTAGCGATCCTAACCTCATCAAATGGGTCTGAGACACAGACCCATACTCTGTGATCGAATTTACTCTTAATCTCTGTATCATTGTAAGCAAATTGTGCGAGAGTTGTTTTCCCGATTCCTCCGAACCCTACAATAGAGATGACAGGGAGGCTTGCTCTTTCTTGCCTACTCTCACTCAACAACTTGTTTATTAGATTGTTTTTCTCCTCGTCACGGCCACGTATTTCAGAAACCTCGATAAAAGAAGTCGTTTTCAATCTTTGAGGTTCTTCAATACTCCTAATGGCATTAAGATTATATTTATCTTTCTCTATGGTAATAGAATCAAGATTTTCATTTATTTCTTTTACCTTAACACCAATATCATATCGCAAAGCAACTTTTCTAAAACAAATGCAAGGGGAGGAAAACACAAAACGTACCTTTTTCTTAAGAATTCGAGCATTTTCACCCCCCTCAATTTGTAATTCCAGAATTGCAGTGTTCCATTCATCCAAGACGTCATCCATGTCATAAGATGCATCTTTGAGCTTGTCTAGCCAAACTCCCACAGCTGTCTCCTGCACTTGTCTTTGCTCTGCATCAACCAGCACAGCTTGAATGGCTTGAAAGTTGCTGGTGAGCTTTGCTATTTCCTTTCTGACATCCGTAACTAGCCTCACCTCTTGCTCTACTTCTCTACTGATGATCGAAGTCAACTGTTGGAGAACAGTAGAAACAATTGCCTCAGCAGCCATAGTTTGTGATGGAAATTGATCAATGACAAAAGAGAAGAAATATTTTGAGTTATTAGTTGTGTTTGTGATGTGAAAGTAATGCTGCCATGCTATGCTTTCAAGTTTTATAATGCCGAAAGGAGAAGAGAGTCATGCCTGCTACGCCGTACGTGATTGAGCGTTGGATCCTTAAAGTAGGAGATCCAATGGTTGAGACTTAATATTATACAAAATAAAGTATATTATTTGGCAAGTTGAAGAGCCGGTTAATATTATACAAAAATAAAGTATATTATAAAAAAAAAAACAGGGACACCATTGCACCAATAACATATGATATTGAATTTTATAAATATAGATTTATTTTATTTTTTTGAGCAATGTTTACCGGCACCAATAACTTTAATTTTTTTTTTTGGTACAAATAACTTTAATTTTTCCTTAACAAACGACAGTAGTAGATTAATGAATATGATAAATAGAATAGTAATTAATGTAGGCAAAATAGTTGAAAGTCGTGTGGACAAATGCATATTCAACTTCCAAGAAGCAGAGGAAGTTTAAAATATTATATATATATATATATATAATATTTCCCATTTTCCCTGACCATCTCAAATGAAATTATTTCTCTGTAAGTCTTGGTGGTTGACTAGTCAATTAGATCTACATCTACTTGATCACCCATTGGTAGAACTTGAAACCGCGTTATTTGCTTTCTAGTGCATTTTTCCATATTTAACTGTCTTTCCTATTTATTAATTCAATTCATGAATTATATTTTAGTTAATTTTATTTGTTTCTTGTAAGAGAATAAAAACGATTTGTGGTTTACCAAACAAGAAAGTAACACCATCCAACTAGAGGTGGCACCGGTCCGGTTCGGTTCCGGTTTCGGTTCCGAACCGCCGGTTTCGGTTTGGGAGGGACCCCAAACCGGAACCGAAACCGGACAAACCGGTTTGGAACCGCCGGTTTGGCGGTTCCGGTTTCAAAACCGGCGGTTTTGGTACGGTTTGGGCGGTTTTTCAAAAAAAAAAAAAAAAAAAATTTTTATTTTTTATTTTTTATTTTTTATTTTTTTATTTTTATAAACCGGCGGTTAAACCGCCGGTTTTGGACGGTTTGGAGGAATCCCAAACCGAAACCGAAACCGGAACCGGAACCACCGGTTTCCAACCGGTTTCCAAACCGGCGGTTTCGGTTCCGGTTTTCGGTTCCGGTTTGACCAATCCGGTTCCGGTTAAACCGCGGACAAAACCGACGGTTTAACCAAACCGTGGTCAGCTCTACATCCAACACATCTTATAAGAAATAATTGGGCTCTTATAATTTTGATTCAAATTTTTGTGATTTTAACAACTTTTCATCCATTAATTTGTTTTCATAACTTAGAAATAGAAAAGTAGCCTTAAGTATCTGCTAATATTGGTTGACTTTATTATAGGATTGTATTTATGTGAATGATAAAAAGAAAGAGTCTAGTTGTTCGAATTTAATTACATTAAAGTTGAACAATTACATTTAAGTAAATTAATTCTCTTTGAAATATATATATATATATATAAAGCAATAAATACAAAGAAATGAAAATGAAAAAGAAAAAGGGGAATGTAATCTACCTTTCCCATTTGTCTTTTTTATTTACCTTTCTCACTCATTGATTAACATGTATACACTTTTTCATTTAATAAAACGCTCTTACTTTTTACTGTAAAGCTTGTTTACGTTCTTACCTCTTATTAATTAAATGATAGAAGCAGCCATTGGGATTTACAGTAAGAAGTGGGAGTTTTTTATTAAAATGAAAAAATGTATATGTATCAAGTAATGAATGTGAAAGGTAAATGGGAAAGACAAATGAAAAAGGTAGATAACATTCCCAAGGAAAAAAAAGTGAATTAGATAAGAGTTAATTAATTAACAATTAATGACATATTAGTTTAATATGTCACTCCACGTCCTAAACTTATAAAGTGGAAATCCATTGGATAGGGCTTCCTTTATAAATGTTCAATTTGTTTTTAATTAATTTATTCTTCCCTATATTATTTTCTTTAAACAAATATATATATGTACCGGGTGTCCACCGATTAGTGTGTTGGTGGATTTTTTTAAAAAAAATCAAAGCATCCCATGTGCTGGAGCCTAGACTCTAGAGAGGCAGAGAGCACTCGAGATCTGAAATTTAGAAATATGCGTATTCAACTTCCAAGAAGTGGAGGAAGTTTAATATATATATTTTATGGACCACATCACTGACCGTATCGAATCAAATTATTTCCCTGCAAGTCTGTAATTAGATCTACTTGATCACCCATTGGTAGAACTTGACACTGCACTATTTGCTTTTTAGTGCATTTAACCTTACTTAACTGGTGCGTACGGTACAAAATAAGTTGAAAGACAAGATTATCCTTCTTCATACGGTCAAAGATGGATGTCAATTACGATAAAGTTGTTTCCACATATAATAGAGTAACCCTGAAGTGAGTTTGATATAATTTGTTCTTTACGATCCGCAGAGATATATAAAGTGTTTGACAACCGGACATGCATGGTTCAGAGCATATTTTCCTGTGGTTTGGACACTGTAATTTTTGTTGCATTGGCCGCATCAATATGTTGAACTTCCAACATAGGCAGTTGTGTAAGGAAATTATGTATATTGTTATCTTCCAACATAGGCAGTTGTGACTCTTTGTCTATCAGCGACTATTCCTACGAATGGAATAGAGAGTATATATTCTTCGATAATTGTGTCTAGAAAAAGCTTGTAAGTTGAAAAGCACTAAAATTTCACCATGCATATAGTGAAATTTCAATAATCGTTGAAGCGATCGAGCAGTCAATGTTGCAGTCAATGTGAATGTGAATGTGACACCTTTCTTATTTGTCTGAATATTCTCATTAAAACTACATAATTTAACACAGAATCTTTTAAAACGGAACAAATAACTTTTTTTTTTTTTTTTTTTTTTTTTAACAAACTGTAGTAAGTAGTTCAATATACAATATACATGTTTTTGATAGTTGGGTACCGTTCAATACTTCAATACTCTAAATTAAATCAATGAAACTAATCAAAATCAATCCTTTTAAATTTGATTTTTTTAAAAAAATCTGTATGATAAAGGTTTCTGAATTCAAGAGTAAGGAGGTGCTACAATTATTGTCCCATACTAAGAACTTGTAATTAATACCTTGACATGAAGAAAACCGTATTCAACTAAATTCACTTGATCATCTAAAACAATATATAAATAATTTCTTTACACGTTATGGAATCCTTTGAACTATCAACTGCCTATGTTGGAAGTTCAATAAATTGATGCTAACTGCAAGCATTAGCGTGGAAAATGTGGCCAATGCAACAAAAATTACAGCTGCATGTCCTCAACGTCACAATATTGTATCACAATTGAACCATAAAACTGTCCAGACCACAGGAAAATGTAGTAGTACCATGCATGCCCAGTTGTCATTTAGAATTCTCTGGTGATTGTAAAATAGGATAATGAATAGAGTTTAGTAAGATAGATCATGTTGGTTTTGTAAAATATTATATGGGTTTGGAAATACAAATATTATTATTAAATATTCAATATTAGTTTTATTTTAAAGATCTAGATGAGATCTTTCTAATTGTATAATTTTTATGATGATAAAATTTATAAATTAAAATTTATTATATATTAATTGAATTTAATAAAAATGGTAAAAAGAAAATGGGGTTAAAAATGAAATAGAAAAATGTGAAAAGTGAATTTAGAGTTAAATTAATTTAGAAAAATGTGAAAAATGTGAAAAGTGAATTTATATATATATTATCTATTTTCTTTAAACAAAGATATATGTACTGGGTGTCCACCGATTAGTGTGGTAGTGGATCTATAAAAAAAAAAGAAAAGAAAAGAAAAAAAATAAAAAAATCAAAACATCCCATGTGCAGATGTGCTGGAGCCTAGATTCTAGAGAGTACTCGAGATCTGAAATTTAGAAATATGCGTATTCAACATCCAAGAAGTGGAGGAAGTTTAATATATATATTTTACGGACCACATCACTGACCGTATCGAATCAAATTATCTACCCTGCAAGTCTGTAATTAGATCTACTTGATCACCCATTGGTAGAACTTGACACCGTGCTATTTGCTTTCTAGTGCATTTAACATTACTTAACCGGCGTGTACGGTACAAAATAAATTGAAAGACAAGATGATCCTTCTTCGTACAGTCAAAGGTTAAATCCTCTGGACATTGACTAATGATAAGGGAGATGGGTGTCAATTAATGGTAAAGTTGCTTTTACGTGTAAAAGAGAAAACATCAGGGGAGTTTGATGTAATTTATTCTTTATCTTACTAAGGGGTCGTTTGTTTTTTTGTCTGAAGACTGAATAGTCCTGAATTTTACTGAAGACTGAATAGTGACTAGTGACTGAAGCCTGAATCTGAATGACATATTAGTTTGTTTTTTTCTCACATCTGAATGTACTGTCAACATGTTTGTTTTTTAAAAATAAAATTGTCTGAAAAAAATTAATTTTACTTCTATACCCATGTTAAACAATTATACATATAATATAGAATAAAAACAATCCAAAAATAATAATTATTTATGAACACATATGATCATAATTTTCTTTTTCGATTACAAACAAACTTTATTTTTACTAAGAAAAGACAATGTTTTTTTTTTTTTCAAAAAATAAAAGGAGCAGCAGGAAAACTCACACAAAACACTCTAAAAAAAATAATATATAAATACCTCACCCTCATATCATAATAAAGTATTGATATTAAACACTAATATGAGAAGTGATTAGGGTTCTTTTTTATTTTTAAAGCTATTTAAAATAAGCAATATATTAAAATAAATATTTCTATACAATATATAATTATGATGAAATTGGAGAAATGTTATATATGGAGGATAGTATCGGAAGAAAAGATTTTGGATTGTATTTAATGCAATTCAGTGATTTACAATTAAGTGAAAAGTTATGATTTTTTACTTTTTATTTTAAGTTGTTTTTTGGTATTTTTAAGTTGTTTGACCATTTAAAAAAACAAACAAAACAACTTAATAATTATGATTCAGACCCATTAAGTTTTAAATGGAAAAAACAAACGACCCCTAACTCTGTACATTATCCTATTTTACGATCCGCAGAGATATATAAAGTGTTTGACAACTGGACATGCATGGTTCAGAGTATATTTTCTTGTGGTCTGGACACTGTAATTTTTGTTGCATTGGCCGCATTTTCCGTGCAAATGTTTGCAGTCAATGATAATGAGTCCTCATGTGAATGTGAATGTGACACCTTTCTTATTTGTCTGAATATTCTCATTAAAACTACATAATTTAACACAGAATCTTTTAAAACGGAACAAATAACTTGATTTTTTTTTATTTTTTTTATTTTTATTTTTTTATTTTTATTTTTTATAACAAACTGTAGTAAGTAGTTCAATCAGGAAAAGATAATTGCTATTATATTTAATCAAGTCTGGTTCCATGACATGCTGGTCGATTACTAATCCAATGTAATCGATCTTGAATTTGGTTCAGTTTAATCTAATTTTAATTTTAAATTGAATGGAATAAGTGATTGATGTTATCGGAGAAAAAAACAAAAGTTCAATATACAATATACATGTTTTTGACAGTTGGATACCGTTCAATACTTCAATACTCTAAATTAAATCAATGAAACTAATCAAAATCAATCCTTTTAAATTTGATTTTTTTAAAAAAATCTGTATGATAAAGGTTTCTGAATTCAAGAGTAAGGAGGTGCTACAATTATTGTCCCATACTAAGAACTTGTAATTAATACCTTGACATGAAGAAAACCGTTTTCTACTAAATTCACTTGATCATCTAAAACAATATATAAATAATTTCTTTACACGTTATGGAATCCTTTGAACTATCAACTGCCTATATTGGAAGTTCAATAAATTGATGCTGACTGCAAGCATTAGCGTGGAAAATGTGGCCAATGCAACAAAAATTACAGCTGCATGTCCTCAACGGCTCAACGTCACAATATTGTATCACAATTGAACCATAAAACTGTCCAGACCACAGGAAAATGTAGTAGTACCATGCATGTCCAGTTGTCCACCACTTTAGAATTCTCTGGTGATTGTAAAATAGGAAAACGAATAGAGTTTAGTAAGATATAGATCATGTTGGTTTTGTAAAATATTATATGGGTTTGGAAATACAAATATTATTATTAAATATTCAGTATTAGTCTTATTTTAAAGATCTATATGAGATCTTTCTAATTGTATAATTTTTACGATGATAAAATTTATAAATTAAAACTTATTATATGTTGATTGAATTTAATAAAAATGGTAAAAAGAAAATGGGGTTAAAAATGAAATAGAAAAATGTGAAAAGTGAATTTAGAGTTTCATATTTGATACTCTAAATTTAGAGTACCAAACAATGAAACTCTAATTTTTATTTTTTTATTTTTTTTATTTTATATTGGAAACAGAGTTTTAGAGTATGGTTACTTAGAGAGTCCATTTTTACTCACTCCCTTTTAGGGGGTAAGCATTACCTACCTCCCTAACACTTGACATGTGTCAAGGGAGGGGTATTTTTATCCAAAAACTGAACACATGTCATGTGTTGGGGAGGGGGGGTAATGCTCACCCCCCTTCAAAGGGGGTGAGTAAAAGTAAACTCATGGTTACAGCATTTGGTAATCTATTTTGGAGTTCGTACTCTAAAATAGAACACTGTTGGAGATGCTCTTAGTAAGGTAATAACGTAAATTTCTCCATATATCTAGTGTGTTGAAGAAGAGCTCTACAATTAATCCAAGATCTAAGTATTCTTCCATGTTAACGAGTCCTCAATATTGTTATTTTGTTTTAAAAAGTTTGAATGTTAATATAATATCATAGAATTTTTAATATATTAATATCAATTTTATAATCTTTAAAGTTGGATCTTATTCAATTTTATTATTAATTTTGCATAATTAATACAATTTTTAAAACCGAACCTATAACTTGATTGTTTTTTTATTTTATTTTTTATTTTTTTTAACAAACGGTAGTGAATCACATCAAAATTTGATGATCAAAATTATGGAACAAGTGTGGTTCAATTAGGACAATATATGCAATTGCTATTGTTATTTTCACTCAAAATTAGTTGAAGCTTAAAAAAACTAGTGCAAACAAACTAAGGCTATTATGTACCCATGTGATGTCGGTCTTGAGAAAACCCTACGGTTGATCAATTCATATACATTGAACTACCTTTTCATAATTTCATCTAAGCGCTCGTTAGACACTTTACAAGTTTTGAAATTTGTCATCAATCTCTTGTGTTCGGATAACTTTTGTAAGACTTCCGTACAAGTCTCCAATCTTTTTTTTTCTTTTAAAATTTTATGATAATTTTTGAAATTTATAGAAAGACGAGTGATATATATAAAAGTTTATTGAGATTGACTGTAAGTAAATAAGGTGAATGTAATCATCTCTTAGAACAAATGTAGTGTACCTCCTATACCATATATGTTAGTGATAGGAGTTCGAATCGTACTTTACATATTTTATCGGTATTTATGGTGAGTTTTCTCACAGATGTTGTGAGAGTAACATATCCACGTTGTGGGGCAGATATTCGAACCACTGTGAAATTAATCCAAAAATTCTTGGAAAATGCAGGAAAAAAAAAAGTAAATCAGCAAAATGTTAAAGAGTCATCACAGCATTAATTTATGGGGACGTGTTTGTTTTGTTTTGTAATTTCAGACATTTTCATAAAAGATCCACTGTCTTTTTCATGTTTAATGTTTTTTTTTTTCCAAAATATTACCGTAATTCACGGTTTTTAGGAGAAGATTCAAGTCAACCTACAACTTCATAATTTAGAATTAAGAGACATATCATTTAGATAATCTCATCTTCTCATTTTTTTTAATATAAATTTCTTGACATTCTTAAGAAAATATATTTAATAATTTCATGTTTAGAGTTAAGATTGAAACCGTGAAGTTGTCTTATATTCCAATTGATATGTGAAATCAATCCTGGTTGATTCCGCAGGTGTGGGTAGAATTGAACCTGAGCACGAAATATGATACCAAAAGTACAAAACTTTTAAGTCAGAGCGGAAAAGGCAGCGGATGCAACCAAAATTACAGTGGTTCATAACCAAGGGAATTGCCGGAACTGCACATACCATTTTATTCTTTGATCCATGATCGGCCGATTATATACCTATTTGAGGTCCCCATTTCCTATCGTTTGTTCTCGTTTTCGAGCATGTTTTTATATATAATGTGTTTTGTGAGCCTTGTGTAGGTATATATTCCCTACAATGGTGTTTGAACGTAAAGTCAAGTTTGGGAGGCAAAAATGAGCTAAAAAGTGAAGAATTGGAAGCCATTCAGAGTTGTCGCGGCCTCGCCGTTGACCCAAACCGCGGCGTGATTCATGGTCAACCACGGAAAGCAAACCCATGTTTCCGTGGTGGATCCACCATTGAACTAGAACGCGACATTGAGACCGCGGCACTGGTCAACTCTGATTTCCAAAGGTTGATGGGTTGAAATTATAAAATGTCAATGCAGAACACCCAACTTTCGGGGTCCATATCTCCCTCCTCGGATTGAACTGGGTTTTGTACCATATATTTTTAGAAAGCCCCGGAAGTCTACTTTCCAGCGGTTTTTACGGATCATAATTCCGAGCTTTCTAGAGGGAGTTATGCCCGTTTCCGTAACGGTGCGCGAGGCTGGAAACCTGACCGCGGCAAGACCGCGGCAACGGCAACGACAGCAGCACTTAGACCGCGGAAATCACTGTCGCGAGAGCGCCGTCGTGCCCAACCGCGGCACACCTGATGCCAAGACCGCGTCAAGCCATTTTTGAGGGGCAAATGTGTCCTTTCGCACCCCAATTCGTCCCCAAACTTTCCCTAACTATAAATACACCACTTTCCTCTCTTCTCAAGCACGAAGAACACACCAAAAACACACCAGCTGCTGCAGTTCATCTTCTTCCCAAAACCAAGAGAGAGAGAAGCTTCCAAGCTCCCATGGAGGTTCTCCTCCATGGGAAGCTCACCACCACCACTTTCTACACATCCTCCACCACATTTGGGAGTAGATTGCAAGGAGAAAGGAGAGGTCTTGGACCAATTTCAAGCTAGGGATTCATGGAGAACTTGGAGGGATTTCTTCAAGGGTTGTCTCCTTTAAACTCTTCTCTTTGTATTTCTTATTTTCTCTTATGTGTAATCCCCACTTGGGAAATATTGTAAACCTTATTTGTGCTCAATATATGTTGGTTGTTTTTATATTCATTTGGGTTTTGATTTATTCTTGTTATTATTGCATAATCTCTTATCTTGATATGCATGTGTGTGGAGATTGGAAATTGATATGTGTTCATGGATGAGATTAGGAGTAGATTAACTTAAATTTAGGAGTAGTTGTAATCAAATATCCTATTTGTGTATATATGTCTTTGGAAGGTTGAAATGCCTTGTTTTGATGGGTTTGAGTGTATGTGGGTTAGGATTGTACCTCCATGGATGACCTTCCGGGTATAGTTTTAATCACTTAGCTCTAAAGAATGGATGAAACTTGTTTTATGCATGACCGTGCTAGAATAGGTTTTGGCTTATATTCATATGCTTAATGGTAGGGACTTGAGGCACAATTGCTCTAGCCATGACCTTTGGGGAGTGATTCGTGTCTCAAATCCCTTAGTTGAGATTACAAGCACAATTACTCTAGCCATGACCTTTGAGGAGTGATTTGTGTTTGTGAACCTCTTAATTGAGAGAATAGGCCCATAACTTGAATTGGATGAACTTAATGTCTAACAATTTACTAGGTGTGCACTTGTATTTGGTGAACTAATAAGTACCTTATGTGATCATTATCATGCATCTCTCCAAACCACCCTTTTATTATTTGTCTCTTTAAACACCATTCTCACCATTTCATATTCTCTTTGTTTTTATTTGCATTCTTTTATTTACATTTCCACACACATCATTCTCATCACATCCGCATTCTATTTAAATGCTTTCAATAAACATTAGAACTCGAGACGGTCGACGGATCACACCTCCCTGTGGACGATACCCTTGCTTGTTGCTATACTAGTCTCTAGTCACTTGCACTAACAAGGTGAACTTTAAATATAAATGTTTTGACATGCAAAACGACGCTTGTCAATCCATCGAAATTGCCGGAACCTTTTGTGTTCCATAAACTGTCCATGCAATGGGGCAAAAGTAGTAGTACAATATATCCACCACTTTGAAGTTCTCTGCATATTGTAAAAAGAGGAAAATGCATAAAGTTAGTATTAAAATCATGTTGATTTTGCTATGGCTTTGATGGAAATTGACTTACTGGCTTCGGGATGAAAAAGCTGGAGAAGAGGGTAAAAAGTGTGTAAAATGTTGTAGCAAAGATGACTGCTGATTTGGTCTGATTGAAACAATCATCATCCCATTCAAACCTCACCATTGCATATGCTATCAAAGAATAATATATGGTTTGATCAAATATGTATGGTATTTCAACAATCACCTGTCATAGACAACCGTTAAAATTTCATCAATCAGACTAAAAATGAAACAAGTTTTAGAGTTTCAATAAGTATAACATTTTTGTAATTGAAGTCTTTTCTCCTAACCTGTGCCAAGACATATGGTAAAGTTGAGTACATTCCAGCAGCTCTCTCTTGATAAAGAACCGTTGTTTTGTTTCTACAATTGGCTGTACTATTGAGCAATTGTAATTGAAGTCTTTTGGTGTGTTGTTTTTTTCTTCTGTTTCTTTTGGCTTTGTTGTGCCTTTCGGTCTGCGCCTGGGTGTTTGTTGTGGGGTTTTTGTGGGGGTTTTTTCCTTTCTGGTTGAGCGGTGTGCCTGCCGCTCTTGTTTGGGTTTTGGGTTTTGTTTCTGTGTTCCTTTTTGCTCCTTGGTGAGCTTTGGCTTTGGCCCTTAATACAATAACTTTTTCAAAAAAAAAAATTGTTGATTCCTACGAATTAGATCAGTTGAGTTCCCTGAATATAGAAATTAAGTTAAAGTTGGTAAAACCGTACAATTTTGTTCGTTTAAGGAAATTCAAGCTACAGAGTAGGTATGTATATAGACCTTTTAGTGCGAACTAGCCAGAAGATTGTGCCAAGAACAAGAGCAGCTACAAATTAAAAGGTGAAGAAGAACCGAACGAGATTGTAATCAGGACTTCTCCGGTAAGTCCATCATTGCTTCCATAGAAAGGACTTGAATTGCTACCATGTGGATTGAGAGTATTGAGTAGAAAAATAGAGATCTTCCTTAGTTTGCCTGTGCACAAAGGCCACATATTTTATATTTCAAAGACCAGAAATTTTAACAAGATGGTTCTGGTTTTATAGCTTAATATTACTGCACTTACTGATACACGGATGACGACTTCTAGTGACTGTCCCCTGTCTCTCCAAGACCTTTCACTTTCTTTTTCTTTCTGCCTTGCTCTTTTTTCCTCCCCGGTTGGTACACTGATACACGGATTTACTGATACATATTAGCACAAGAGGTTTACAAAAAGACTCATAGTTCACTAATGTTAGCTGCTGTGTTGCCGTGTATAATGAGGTTGTAAATTCCTTATGTATCTATTTCCTTACTTGTATAACTCAACTACTGTCCTAGGTTGTTAGGATGTAGTATGTATAAATACCCCTTACATTAATAAATTAATTAAGGCATTATTTACAAAAACATCTAAACCTATTATGGTATCAGAGCTCAGCTAAGAAATAGCTTGAGATCCCAAAACCCTAAATCCCTCTCAACGAATTTTCTTCCTCTTCTTCTCTCCTACTACCGCTGCTCACTATGACCTCTCCTAGCCTGACTGCAGACTCCTCTTCTCCTTCCGCTGCTTCTCCGATCTTGGCTGCTCCTCAAGTCTCTCTCACTGGGATGACCAACAATAATATTCATCAATCTCAATCGCTTATCGCCATCAACTCCACACAAGTTCCCATCAAACTTGCCAAAGGCGGGAACTATGCTGCCTGGAGATCCCAATTCGAAAACCTTCTTTTTGGCTATGGTCTTATGGGGTATCTTGATGGTTCCAAACCGTGTCCCTCTGCGACTATTCCAGCCGCTACTGCTGCCACCAGTAGCCAAGTTTCTGACCGGCCAACAGCCAATCCGGACCATATGATTTGGCTTCGCCAAGACAGACTTCTTCTTCATGCGATACAAGTATCGTGTACGGGTGCTGCGCAATCCATAGTCACTCGATCTACTACCTCTGCTCAAGCCTGGGCGAAACTAGAGGTTGCCTATGCTAATCGATCCAATACTCGAAAACTTGGTCTCCTTGACTCATTGACGAATGTTAGCCTGGACGACAAATCTATGGCAGATTACATGCAAGGGATCAAGACCATTCTTGACAATCTTGAACTGATTGGTCATCCGGTTGATGATGGTGCCGTAGTTATACATACACTGAATGGACTGGGATCAGCATATATGTCGCTTGCATCTGCCATTCGGGCTCGCGATACTCCTATTTCTTTTGAAGAACTATATGACAAACTTCTTGATCATGAAGCTTTCCTTCACCGTGAAGAATTAAAAAAATCTGGTCCAACAATTACGGCTCAGTTTAATCAACGATCCTTCAATCGGCGTGGTCGTGGACAACAAGGGAACTCTTCTAATTCTACTGGTTAGCAACATCATCTCGGCTATAGCAGTTCGCATGGGTCACATCAGAATTCTGGTGGTTCTCAAAGTGGAGGTCGCAACTTCACTCCCACCTACAAAAGCCACTATCGCACCAACACCTCCAATTCGGCTCAACAATCTGCATGGCGTCCATAGTCCTTCTCCAATAGCAATCGGCCAACATGTCAACTCTGTGACAAACTTGGTCACACAGCCCGCACATGCCGCTCTCGTCCATCTCCGGCACTCCAACAGTGGCCACAGGCCAATCATGTGACTTTTGCGCAGCCTGACTCACGCACCAACACAAATTGGATTCTTGACTCCGGTGCTTCCCACCACATGACTTCGGATCTTCAAAACCTGTCACTCCACTCCGAATATGGTGGTCCTGAGGATATCATGCTTGGGGACGGTAAAACTATCCCTATCACTCATACTGGCTCTACCTTATTGCATAATTCTGATCACTCTTTTCGTCTTAAAAATGTTCTGTGCTCTCCTAAAATCTCCCATAACCTGGTTTCAGTCTCTCAATTTTGCTCACACAATAACACATCTATTGAATTTTTTCCTGACTGTTTTCTTGTGAAGGATTTGACTACGGGGGCATCCTTGGTCCGAGGCCAGAATAAAGGAAATCTTTATATTTGGCCATCATCATCTAGTCTACAGCGTCAACCAACGTCAAGAGTCCATCTTCATTCCGCGTCTGTCAACCCTGTCGCCTCTCATCTAGCGTGGCACTGCTGTCTAGGACATCCATCCATCCAGGTCCTTCAAAAGTTCCTCCGGTCAAATAATATTTCAGTTCCTAAGTCAGGGTCCTCATTTTCTTCTTGTCATTCGTGTCTATGTAATAAGAGTCACAAATTGCCTTTTGGTAAATCAACTTTGACCAGCAATAAACCATTAGAAATTTTATTTACAGATGTCTGGGGTCCGGCTCATATTTCGTCGTTTGATAGATCTCGTTTTTATGTCATATTTGTGGATTATTTTTCTAAATATACCCGGATCTATCCACTCAAACACAAGTCTGAGGTTCCACAAGTCTTTCGACAATTTAAATCTTTGGTTGAGAATTTCTTTAATTCTAAAATCAAAACTGTTTACTCTGATGGGAGTGGGGAGGCCCAAGCTCTTGGCCATGACCTGTGAAGTATGGGAATCCAACATCTCAAATCCCCTCCACACACCCCTGAACATGTAGGCACCGCTGAACGAAAGCATCGACATGTGGTGGAAACGGCACTAACCCTGCTTCACCATGAGTCATCGCCTCTAAAATACTGGTCTCTAGCCTTTCAAGCTGGGGTTTATCTAATAAATCGCCTGCCTACTGCAGTTCTTAACAACCAAAGTCCATACCGTGTCCTTTTTGGCAAAGATCCGAATTATCACAAATTACGTGTATTCGGTTGTCTCTGTTATCCTTGGCTACGGCCATATACATCTCACAAACTCCAACCTCGCTCTAAACCTTGTGTCTTTGTAGGTTACTCCACCGTACACAATGCCTACCTGTGTTTGGATCGTTTTACCGATCGTGTTTTTGTCTCGCGACATGTTGTATTTGTCGAGTCAGAATTTCCGTTCCAAACTGCTGTCAGTCGTGTATCCCCACACACTCCTCCCACCGTTGATGTGTGGGTTCGGTCTCCTCTCTCTGCTGTCAGTTCTGATCAAGAAAACATTGACTACCCCATCACTGAAATACCTCCACTTCATGACACCGTCCCACATGACATTATACATGTCCCCGTGTCTTCACCTGCTCTCCCCAGCCAACCGAACATGCAGCCAACCCACCTGGTACCGTAAACAACACCACTCACACCTCAGTCACCAGATATTGCTTCCCCACATGACTCACATCTGGCACCGACGGCATCTCCCCGACTTTCTTCCCACTTGGCCCACCCACCATCAGACCCGACACCATCTTCACCTCCTAAAGTGATTCATACGAGATCAAAGAGCCACATTTTCAAGCCTAAAGCTGTGTTTGACCTGAACACCACCATCCATTCTCCCCCACAAACCGAACCGACTGGTTTGACCAAAGCTCGCAAGCACCCGGAATGGCGCCGAGCCATGAGTTTGGAGTATGATGCTCTTGTGCAAAATGCCACATGGGACTTGGTTCCGTCTCATCCGTCCCAAAATGTAGTGGGTTGTAAATGGATTTTTCGTATCAAGCGAAATCCTGATGGTTCAGTGGCTCGGTACAAGGCTCGTCTTGTGGCTAAGGGATTCCATCAACGACCTGACATTGACTTCAATGAAACATTCAGTCCTGTAGTGAAACCTGTCACAGTTCGACTTATTCTAACAATTGCTATCACTAACGGTTGGCCTCTCCGCCAACTTGATGTCAATAATGCTTTTTTGCAGGGTACACTTACGGATGATGTTTACATGGTGCAGCCACCTGATTTCACACATTCCGCCAAGCCACATCATGTTTGCAAGCTTCGAAAAGCGATCTATGGTCTTCGACAGGCTCCGCGAGCTTGGTACACTGAACTCCGCACTTTTCTATTGGCATCCGAGTTCACCAATTCCACATGTGATGCATCTCTCTTCATTCGTCGACGACCTGGACACATTCTGTATCTCCTCGTCTATGTTGATGACATTATTGTCACTGGCTCCTCTGACTCCCAGGTTCGTGACTTCATTGCCACTTTGGCCCATCGGTTCTCTCTGAAAGATCTCGGTCTCCTCTCCTTTTTCCTTGGTGTTGAGGCGCACCGCTCATCCACATGTTTATTTCTCTCTCAGCAACAATATATCCGTGACCTCCTTGTCCGAACCAACATGCTTGAATCAAAGTCAGTTTCGACACCGCTCTCGCTCTCTGAATCCTTGAAACTAAATGATGGCAGTGCTCCTACCGACACTACTCAATACAGACAAGTTCTTGGCTCCTTGCAGTACCTATCCCTGACTCGACCTGATGTCTCATTTGCCGTCAACAAGCTCTCTCAGTTTATGCATCGCCCGACAACAATCCACTGGAATGCTGTCAAACGAGTGCTCTGGTACTTCTCTGGCACACTTGACCACGGTCTCTTCATATCCCGCAGCTCTCCCCTTCGCTTACATGCCTTTGCCGATGCCGATTGGGCTGGTGATCCTGACGATCGGCGTTCTACTACAGCATATATCGTGTTTCTTGGCTCCACACCTATCAGTTGGTGTTCCAAAAAGCAACACACGGTTGCAAGGTCTTCAACCGAGGCTGAATATCGTGCCATAGCATCTGCAGCTGCTGAACTCAATTGGGTCGGCCACTTGCTCCATGAACTTCAGTTCCAGGTACCTATCACTCCTGTTATCTAATGTGATAATGTAGGTGCTACTTATGTCTGCGCAAATCCTATATTCCACAACCGTATGAAACATGTTGCCATCGACTTCTTCTTTGTTCGAGATCAAGTTGCTCGCAACCAGTTACGTGTAGCCCATGTTAGCACGAAGGATCAACTCGCTGACTCTCTTACCAAAGCTCTTTCTCGCAAGCAGTTCCAAGATCATCGATCCAAGATAGGCGTCCTCACCGGAAGCTCTATCTTGTGGGGGCATATTAGCACAAGAGGTTTACAAAAAGACTCCTAGTTCACTAATGTTAGCTGCTGTGTTGCCGTGTATAATGAGGTTGTAAATTCCTTATGTATCTATTTCCTTACTTGTATAACTCAACTACTGTCCTAGGTTGTTAGGATGTAGTATGTATAAATACCCCTTACATTAATAAATTAATTAAGGCATTATTTACAAAAACATCTAAACCTATTAATACACGGATTGCTCATTTACTTCCTATCCTCCAATATGATTGCTTGTGGCTTTCCAAGAGCTGTACGTAAAGAACAAAGTATTGGGATAGACTATTGAGTTTTTCCAAAAAATGAACTGGGAACCTATAAACAAATCTACAAGTGATTTCGGGGAGAATTAATCAAAGCAGGTGACTTGAACTTACAATTTAGGAACCTATAAACACTCATTTTGTTATTTGACCTTTGGCCTTTTGGTTTCTAATGAAGTTGGCTGTTCAATATATATATATATATATGATTATATGGTTGAATAATTTTAATATTTTTGTTTTTGTTTTTTTATTCAGTTCGTGATGACTACCAAATGTCCCTTTCAAAAAGTCTTACACCATTCTCATCGTTTTCTTAATGAAGCATCTCTAAAAGTTTTTTTTTTTCATTGTTTTTTTTTTTTTGTTTTTTTTTTTTTTTGTTATGATATACTTTAGTAGTTAAAAAATGTAATTTTGGATTGATTATTGTTGTGATTAATCACCACCCAACGCCTTCAAATTCCCCACCATCTGTTTTGAGTTTGCTCGTGAGGGAGAGTCATTAGGAAGAGAGAGAAAAAACTATGAGATTAAAAAAAAAAACAAAAACAAAAACTAAAGGATTAAATTTATTCAACCAAATATTTTTTTAAAAATCTGTACAAATTCCTCTCACCACCCAATGACATCCAATTCTCCACCGCTTGTTTGGATTTTGCCAAGAAAGCCAATGGAATGAGATGAAAAAAGTGTGAGATGTTGGATGGTTTTTATAGAGAAAATCGAGGGAGATGCGAGAGCATATATGGTTTAGAGAGAGAGAGAGAGAGAGAGAGAGAGAGGATATACCAACGACTTAAATAATCGATTTATTGTATTTATTAATTGTAATCATAAGTGCCTATTTAACTTGTGTATTAATATAGATAGAAATTAATGTATTTAAATCCTAAGTTCTCTCACAACGATATGTGGCACTGTGAGAGTCATATTTTATATATTATATAGATTTAGAAATAGAAATTTACTTGTATTAACAGGTGAAGAAAAAAAAAAGCATATCATCACTTAGCAAACTTAGTAGTGCACCTCACTTTCACATAAGTGGTGAGGGGTTCGATTCCCACCATACGCATTTTACATGCATATGTGGGGAGTATCGAGGGCCTCATTTTCTATAGTTCGTCTTGGGCTCTGACTCAGATAATTTTGTTGACTTTTCAACGATTCGCCTTGAACACGGAAAGACATTTTGATCATTACATTTTTGTATGAATTAAATTTTGTACGGAGTAAATAAATAATTGTATTAAACATTGCTTTAACAAATAATATTTAAATTTGTGTTACAAAAATCATGATAGCTCTACTGTAATTAACCAAATCAAATTATCAAAACCACTTCATCCCCATCTGACATATTACCAATTGGCAGAATTATGCAACATCATAACCAATTTAAAAACAAAACATAGCAATAAAAACTAAATATTTAGTGTAAAAAATAGTTAAAGCGATGTCTCAGGTTTGAGTCGCATAGACCCTAAGTGGTAAATAAAAAAGAATTAAGTTACTAATTAAAAGGCAACAGGTAGTAACAATTCAAATCAGCATACATTTGTATTTAAAGATACATCCAAATTATTTATTATGTTGATAAAAATTAACAACATTTAGATACACGATTAATTTTTGGAGCATGTATCCGAGCAGGAATTCACACAGTCTGCCACTTTCTCTGCAGCTGCATACGTAATCAACCAAAATATTAGTAGTTATCGATACACGAGTACTGATTTGTTTAGTTGGTGAGAGATTCTACAGTTTTGTCTCTCTCTGGAGAGAGAGAGAGAGAGAGAGTTTATGTTACCAGGATCCAGTTTGGTGCTTAGGTTGGTACACAAGGAGGTAGCGCATCCAAGCTTGCAGAAGTCGTCAGTGTGTTTCAAAGTGTGTGAAGAGTAAGTATCGAGGGTACATTCTTTCAGGCATTTGGTTATGCATTGGACTGCAGATCCTCCATATATCGTACATATTGTGAAGCAGTTTGAGTAGCATGACTTGAAATCAGCAGCTGACTGCCCAACAAGAAGCCCTAAAATCACAAACACCATAAAAAGAGACTCAACTCCTCTTTTCTCCATTTTCTTAACCTAAATTTATATGCAAGACACGGATATTTGACACAGATAATTTACTTGAATATAAACTCACTCCAAGAATTGTTTATATAGAACTTTTTAATTATGGCAGGTTTCTTCCTACAATAAAAAATTTTCAGAAAATGGAAACTGATTAATCAGGATTGACTAATGTTAGACTATCTCCAATATGTATACCAATGTCATGTAAATCTAATACAATTTAAATGAATGATCTACAGTGTTGCCAAATCATTTGGGCACTAAATTTGGACAATGTAGCATTACTCTTTTCTAATATCATTCTTCATTCATTATCAACTAGAGTAATGCTACATTGCCCAAATTTGGTTCCCAAATGATGTGGCAAGACTGTAGACCATTCATTTAAATTGTATTAGATTTACATTATTTAAATGAATGGACTAGAGTGTTGCCACATCATTTGGGCAATGTAGCATTACTCATTAGAAAATTATAGATATGAATTTAATATCAAATTTCTCATAAAGCGACACATGGCGCCGTGAGGGTTCTATTTTAAGGTATTACTAATGTGTGAACCCGTGCTATGCACTGGTTCACATTTTTTTAAAACTTCATGGAGGATATTGTCAAACCAAGTGATAAATTAAATTACTTTTCCACACTTATTTTCTAAAAACATTCTATTTTTTAATAAATTCATTATTTGATTTTTTTTCAAGCGTCCGTCTTGTAGATGATTCAATTAAAAAAAATAGTAATGCTACACATCCCACCTATAATCCCACAATTTCATCGCAACACACGTGGCAGTTGAGGTGTCACTTGGTGAGTGGACAAACATTAATTGGTGAGTGAATACATGAGCAAGAGAGATAAATATCAATTAATGTGTGTCCACTCACCAAGTGACACCTCAGCTACCTCTCGTGTGTTGGGATGGAAATGGTGGGATTGTAGGTGAGATGTTTAGCATTATTGTAAAAAAAAGGTTAAGAATTTAATGGAAATGCAAATAGTAGTAGGAGTTTTTATTTATTTATTTATTTATTTATTTATTTTTTATTTTTACTATCATACAAAAATATTATTTATTACCATATATATAAAAAAGCTATGAGTGAATTTCATATATTTAGAAAAACAATCTACTGAGTTGAATGCAATAATTAATGTTTATAATGTATTACCTTAAATAATTGGTTAAAAACTATTATTTTAATTCTTTGTTATGTTATCACAATATCAATAATATGTTACAATTAATATGATTTTAGAATTTATCATTAATTCTAAAAGAAAACGGATTACCATTAATTTGGTATTACAATTGATGTTTTGAAAAATATTTATTTATTATCATTTATATGGATAATTAAAATTCAAAACAATTATTTTTGGAATAATGATCTTGCATGTATTCAATGCATAATTAATACATTCAAAAAAGAAAAAAGAAAAGAGAACGAAAAGGTTAAAAAATATAAAGAAAAAAACTACAAAACAAAAAAAATATGTGTAAATTCCCTTGAAAAAATTGGGGGAAAATCAGGTATTGGATACCCAAAAACCAGAGTGGTTACAGTGTTTTTTTAAGAGGAAATATAGTGTTACTTAGAACCAAGACTATAACCCTAATATTTATCTATAGTAAGTCTGTCAATCGAATCTATCGTCCATGAGTACAAAGCACATCATAAGTCTCAATCGGTTCATTGATTTTATTTGGTAAGATTTAAAAACAAACTATAATTGTTTTTTGCCAACAAGCCATAAACTCGTATTAATTAGTTTTTTTAAATTATTGTTAATTATTTAACTATATAATAATAATAATAATAATATATAATATTTGGTAAGTTATTTTATTTTATTTTTGGTTCATTAAGAAAATTTATTAATTATCTCATTAGTTATGGAATTGACTTTTCATTCTATTCATTACCCTATTAATTATGGGATTCACTCTTGATATTTCTATACTATTAATTATTGTATCTTATTTTGGAGCATTAACATGACATGTGTTGGCATGAGAATGCTTGACCATTAATTAGTAGTTTTAAAAAAAAAATTATATTCAACCTTTTAGTTTTATATTCTTCAACTCTTCATATATATATTTTTTTTCAATTAACGCCTTAACGGTTGATTTTCTAGATTTATGGCGTGTTTACTAATCAGGAATCCTACTTAGGAAAGGGAATTAAGTTCCTAATTTCTGAATTCCATTGTTTACTAAATTTTTAGGGAATTAAATTCCGTAAACCTCACTCATAAATCAGGAATTAAGTTCCTTATGGAAAGGGAACTTGATTTCTCCCACACACCCTAGGAATCAAGTTCTCTTTCCTGATTGAAAAAGGAATTCAAGATTTATTTATTAAAATATCATCATTTAAAAAAAAAACAACCATTTTCTTCATGATTATTGACTTTTGTTTTTATGAATACATTCAAAAAAGAAAAAAGAAAAGAGAACAAAAAGGTTAAAGTATATAAAGAAAAAAACTACAAAACAAAAAAAAAAATGTGTAAATTCCCTTGAAAAAATTGGGGGAAAAATCAGGTATTGGATACCCAAAAACCAAAGTGGTTACAGTGTTTTTTTAAGAGGAAATATAGTGTTACTTAGAACCAAGACTATAACCCTAATATTTATCTATAGTAAGTCTGTCAATCGAATCTATCGTCCATGAGTACAAAGCACATCATAAGTCTCAACCGGTTCATTGATTTTATTTGGTAAGATTAAAAAACAAACTATAATTGTTTTTTGCCAACAAGCCATAAATTCGTATTAATTAGTTTATTTTTATTTTTATTATTATTGTTAATTATTTAACTATATAATAATAATAACAATAATAATATATAATATTTGGTAAGTTATTTTATTTTATTTTATTTTTGGTTCATTAAGAAAATTTATTAATTATCTCATTAGTTATGGAATTGACTTTTCATTCTATTCATTACCCCATTAATTATGGGATTCACTCTTGATATTTCTATACTATTAATTATTGTATCTTATTTTGGAGCATTAACATGACATGTGTTGGCATGAGAATGCTTGACCATTAATTAGTATTTTTTTTAAAAAAAAATATATTCAACCTTTTAGTTTTATATTTTTCAACTCTTCATATTTTTTTTTCAATTAACGCCTTAACGGTTGATTTTCTAGATTTATGGCGTGTTTACTAATCAGAAATCTTACTTAGGAAAGGGAATTAAGTTCCTGATTTCTGAATTCCATTGTTTACTAAATTTTTAGGGAATTAAATTCCGTAAACCTCACTCATAAATCAGGAATGAAGTTCCTTATGGAAAGGGAACTTGATTTCTCCCACACACCCTAGGAATCAAGTTCTCTTTCCTGATTGAAAAAGGAATTCACGATTTATTTATTAAAATATCATCATTTAAAAAAAAAAACAACCATTTTCTTCATGATTATTGACTTTTGTTTTTAATTTATGTAAATCATATTAGTTTACTCGTTTTTTTTAATCTTAATATTGGTTTACATAATTAATAATTTATATTATTCTAGCCGTGTGATTTATAAAAAATTCATCTTTATATATATATATATATATTACAATACAATTTATGAACTAAAAATAATTACAGCACTTTTCAAAATAATAATAATAATAACTATGGCATATTCATATCTCTTATATATACGGTTGCGGCTTTGTTTTTTTGTTTTTACTTTTTTTAATCAAGTTATCTCAATAGTTATTTATTTAATTAGTTCAAATATTACAATATAAAGATGTTAATTATTATATTTATAGTGTTATGAGTAATATGAAATATATTTTTTCATAATAAATTATATATATATTTCATAATGTTTTATGCACAAGGGTATTTTTGTAATCAATTATGTATTATTCTGATTAATTAGTTTAAGTAAACATTAGAAATTGAATAAATTTAATTTTGTTTCCGATTCCTAAATTGTTAGTAACCACTGGAATATAATTTAGTAACTTGATTCCGATTTTCCTCCATTCCCCTTCCAGTGGAACTTAATTCCGATTCCATTCATTCCTGATTAGTAAACGTGCCCTTAATGAGATTTTTTTTTTTTTGACGGTATCTAAATTAATGAGAATTATTACTATTATTAGATCGTATATTTTTCCTTTAATGCTTGATGAATAATATATTATCATAGAGTCTCAACATACCACATGAGAAGGCTTGATCTTACCATTAATTAATTTTATATTGGAGATGCCAAAGAAATAAATATAGAGAAATTCCTCATGATTGTTTTTCATCACCAATGCATCCAATATCTTAGACGGATAATTTAAACCATAACTATTTAAATTGTTGTTGCATTACATTTTATAATTCTCACACATCGTGTGGGGTGCAATCTAGTTACTTGTAAAATCTTACCTATTACTTGTTAGAAATTAAAATAACATACTACAACACTTCGTTACATTTGTTTTTTTTTTTTTTTTTTTTTTTGAAGTTTTACAAGAATATTACAATAGAATCGGGACCATTACCGAACAACAGAGACGGCCCATTGGAAATTGAATGACAAAAAGAGGAGAAATATTTTGAGATCTAGAGTCTAGACCTGCAAACAGAGGCGTGGAAAATTAAATGGGAAAGGAAATTGATAAGATTACAGGGTGGATCTAGAGTCTAGACCCATTTTAATATTCGTTTGGAATTGGAATTCTAAAAAAAAAAAAATTGAATGTGAATGTGATCTAGAGTATTGTTGGTTGATCTAAATTCACTTGATCATCTAAAACAATATATACATAATTTCTTTACACATTATGGAATCCTATGAACTATCAACTGCCTATGTTGGAAGTTCAATATATTAATGCTGACTGCAAACTTTAGCGCGGAAAATGCAGCCAAGCTGTCCTTAATGTCACCATATTGTATCACTATCAAACCATAAAACTGTCCAGACCACAGGAAAATGTATTAGTACCATGCATGTCCGGTTGTCCACCACTTTAGATTTCTCTGCTGATTGTAAAATAGGATAATGTAAAGATAAATCATGTTGATTTTGTAAAATATTATATGGTTTTGATGGAGATGGACTTACTGGTTTCGGGATGAAAAAGCTGAACAAGAGAGTGAATTAAATTGCCCAGAACCAGAGGCGCAACTTGAATTGGTCTGCTGGGCTGCAGTACTTCAACCCTTCACTAGAGCCTTAGTTTGCCTTAAATATTATATATGCATGTAGTGCAGTTTGTGACACTAACAAAAGGTGTGAAGATTTAAAGATACTCACTGAAATTATCAACACATATGTTAATGCTTTTGTTAGTTGTTAAATAGAAGTAAACCTACTGCAACAGTATGGTGTGATTAAGACATTTCCAAAATGAAAACTTCTGCATGAAAAAGCCAGAAATCAGAATAGAAGATTTGACTTACAGCTGATGGACGAACTCCTCCAAGTGTTGTGTATAAAGAAAGCTTGCCTACTGGTATTCACATCCCCTGCGTAAAAAAAATTTCATCGAGTACATCATACTTACAGCTGAGATCATTTCTGGCAAGCTTCACCGACAGTTGCAGTGTATACAATTGGGAGTAACTCCTCCACATTGTCCATGAGAAGCTTGTAGAACAGCCTTTGATTTCTCTCCTGTGAACCAGATAAAACCATTTTAACAACTATAAAGTATCCGATTTTTCATACTTATATATTAGGATATAAAAATGTACTCTTTTGTGTATAACCATATTGTGCAAGCTTAACTACTGTGCATGTAAAAATGAATATAGACAATGCAAATTATAGGAGAAATCTATTACTAACATTCTATAATTTTGCAAAGTAAGGTTAAAGTTGCAATCCGCAAATGTAATACTCTATTTGTTAAGTCATAGCAATTGAATATATATTAGATAGCATCGTTGGAATGATACCTGAAGATCCATCATGGCCATGTACCTCTGCAGCGGAACTTGGTAATTGCGAATATTGTGCATCATTTTCTTTACCTGGTGAGTAAAGAAAGAATCCTGGAGCTCTTGGGAAACAACTGTGGGGGGAAGAATGTAAGATTTTTATAAAATTTGTGAGCAACATATGACGTTATATTTTGAGTTTATGAAAACCGAATTGATTGGAATGTTTAAGTAAGAGAGAGTTGACCGGATAAAGCCCGTTTAGTTGTGATCAATATCTGTTGGGCTCGGTGCACCTTAACTACATTATATGTAGGATATGGTATGGGCTATTGTATATGTGTGGGCCTAGTATTCCTATTGGGATTAGCCATCCTATTAGGATTGAGAATCCTCTATGGGTTAGGATTCTAGTAAGTTATACTATTTATAGGGGGTCCCTACTCTCGCTCACGTGTGTTACAGAACTGTCTCCCCATTAGACAATCTGAGTAAGGTGAGAAGAGAGTAGAAGACTTCCTATTAACTTTCATTGTTTTTTTCTTGTGTTCTTTTTACAGGTGATTGTTTTCGTGCTATCATGGATTCAGGAAATTCGGGTACGCTTTCATGCTTATGTATTTAATACGAGTTGCACATATATTTATTTGCATTATGCTTACAGTGGTATCAGAGCCAACGTATTTTTACATAGGCTGAAATTAAATTCTTAATTGTTCATCTACTGTTCTTGATACATGAATATTGTCAGATTTTTTTTTTTATCTGCTGCTTGGTTCATAGGCATTAGAGACTTATTTTTGATGAATGGTTTCAAGTAAAGATGCATATTGATAGCCTTATGGATTTGATCAGTAGTTGTGTTAAAAATTAAGTTTTTTTTGCTTTGTTTGGATCATGTTTGATCAGATCCATTGTGGTCGCGTGGGTCGATGGGTTTCTCAACCCAGACCCGGTTCCCTTTGCACGAAACCGGTGCGATTTCACGGCCCAGATCGACGGCGAGCTCCACCCGGGTCGTCCCTAGTCGACGGCGAGCTCCACCCAGGTCGTCTCTGGTCCAGCCGTGAGCGATCCACCCACGTCCAGCCGCCGTTTCCTTCTCGGTTGGTTTGGATCAATCGCCGGCCAAGTTTTGGGGTCCACGCACGTGGATCGGAGCTTGCGTGGCCGTCTGTCACTTTTTCGGTGACTGTATGTGGCCAAGGCGGCGGCAATGGCAAGCTAGGGTTTCCAAACCTTGATATTTGCTTTGGGCCACCTTTTGAAAATTTGATATTTTATAAGGGTGTGTTTTGTAATTATTCTGGGACAGTTCGTAATTTTGACAAAATTTTGGGGTCAATTTATAATTATTAAAACTTACTGGGCCAGTTTGTAATTTTGATAAAATTTTGGGGTCGTTTTGTAATTACCGAAACTTCGGGGGCCAATTTGTAATTTAGCAAAATCATGGGGCAGTTTTGGAAATAATTGCAGTTCATAATTTTTTGTGATTTCGAATGATTATTTTTCTACGTAGTAGACTAGTCATTAAGTTTATCATAATGATTATTTTGTTTGAAATTAATAGACTGTTTATATACTCTCGTGAGTTGAATGATTATGCTTTCACGTAGTGACTAATCATTTCAATTTTGAGAATTTAGTTGGCTGACGGTTATTAATTTTGATAGTGTTAATAATTGATAGAATATTCTCGTGAATTAGATGATTATGTTTTCACGTAGTGACTGATCATTAGGATTTTGAGATATTCGTTAGTTATCAATTATTAAATTTGAACTGCAAAGATGGGAATGCATGTGTTAATCATCTCCGTAGGAGGGTTATCATGTGTGATAGGTGATGTTCTTCTCCGTAGGAGGTTCATTATCTTGAGGATTGCATTTATAGATTGTTGTGATTATTTACCCAATCACATGTTGAATTATGTTTCTATAAATGTTTTGACTGTTATCTTATGAGCATGAAATCTTTGTTTTGAAATTCAGTTTTCAATGTCAACAATTTTGCTTCTCAATTGACTGCTATCAAACCTTTGGATGGGACTAATTTTGAGGAGTGGAAAGAGACACTCACTGCTATTCTAGCTCTTTGGGGGATAGACCTTTCATTACGTGAGAAGAAGCCTTCCAAACTCACTGATGAGAGTACTGCTGAAGAGAGGACTCATCGAATGAAATGGAAAGAGTCCAATTGGAAATGTTTGATGATCATGCTTTTGTCCATTGCCAAAACTATTAAGAAGAGTATTCCACAATGCAAGGAAACAAAGGCTTTTCTTAAAGCTGTGAGTGGCAAGTTTAAGAAGCAGAGCAAGGCTGAGAGGGGAAAATATTTGAGCCAGCTGGCGACTGCGGTTTATGATGGAACCGGTGATGTTCGTGAGCATATTATGAAGATGACTAATATGGCCATGAAATTGAGGGATCTGGATACAGAGATCTCTGACTCTCACCTTGTGTGGCAAGTTCTTGAGTCTCTTCCGAGTGAGTTTGATGTTTTGAAAACCTCTTATAATGCTCAAGAAGCTGAATGGACTTTGGATCAAATGACTGCTATTGTGGTCCAGGAGGAAGAGACTATTCGTAAGAGTAAGAAACAGAGTGCTCATATGGTCACCCACAGTTACAAGGGTAAGAAGAAGTTCAGTGGGGTTAAGAAGCCTAAATTTGTACATCATGGAAAGAAAGTTGGTAAGCCTACTGTTTTCAATAAGGCTAAGGTTGAAGACATGAAAGGCAAATGTTTTTGGTGTAGCAAGAAGGGTCATATGAAGAAGGATTGCTTCAAGTTTAAGAATCACATAGAAGGTACCCCTTTAGCTCTCGTATGTTTTGAATCTAATTTGGTTGATGTCCCTGTGAATTCTTGGTGGATTGATTCTGGAGCTACCATTCATGTTTCGAATTCCTTACAGGGCTTCAGAAGCAAAAGGAAACCAAGGGATAAGGAAGCTGTCGTTTTCATGGGAAATGGAGAGAAGGCTTTAGTTGAGTTTATAGGAGTTGTTAGATTACCTTTATCTTCTGGAAAGTTTTTAGATTTAGTTGATGTTGCTTTTGTTCCTTCTCTCAGACGTAATTTGATTTCCATTTCTAGATTGGATATTAGTGGTTATCGTTTTGAATTCATTAATAAAGGATTTGCTCTTTATCATGGTTCTTTTCTCATTGGTTCTGGTAGTTTGTGTGATGGTTTATATAAATTGAATTTACACTCTGATTTTGCTGGTGAAAATTCTCGTTCCGCTGCTGTGGTAAATTCTACCATTGGATCTAAACGCCAGAGGGAAGATTGTTCGTTCATGCTATGGCATAGACGTTTAGGCCACATATCCAAAGAACGGATTGAAAGATTAATCAGAAATGGTATTCTTGATTCACTTGACTTTTCAGATTCTGAGTCTTGTGTTCATTGTTTGAAGGGTAAAATGACAAGAGCTAAAAAGAAAGGGGCTACCAGAAGTCAGAATCTTTTGGAGATTATTCATACCGATATATGTGGACCATTTTCACCCGCTACACTTGGTGGATATAAATATTTTATTTCTTTCATTGATGATTTCTCGCGTTATGGTTATATTTATCTTATTCACGAGAAATCTGAAGCCTCAGATATTTTCAAAATATATAAGGCTGAGATTGAACTAAAATTAGAAAGAAAGATCAAGTGTGTTAAATCTGATCGTGGGGGTGAATATTATGGTAGGTATGGTGAAGCTGGTCAGATTCCGGGTCCGTTTGCGAGGTTTTTGCAAGAATGCGGGATTAGTGCTCAATACACTATGCCTGGTGAACCTGAACAAAATGGAGTTGCTGAGAGGCGGAATCGTACATTAATGAACATGGTAAGAAGTATGATCAGTACAAGTTCTTTGCCTAAACTTTTATGGGGTGATGCATTAAAGACGGCAGCTTATATTCTTAATAGAGTTCCCAGTAAATCAGTGCCTAAAACTCCTTTTGAGATGTGGTTTGGTTCGAAGCCAAAATTGAATCACATGAGAGTATGGGGATGTCCTGCAGAAGTGAGGCCTTATGATCCTAATTTGAAAAAGCTGGATTTTAAGACCGTTAGTGCATTCTTTGTGGGATATGCAGATAAATCTAAAGGATATAGATTTTATTGTCCTACACACTCTATGAGGATCGTTGAATCTAAGCGTGTTGTATTCTTGGAGGAAGGTACTGACATTGGAAAGAATATGCAAACTCAAGAGTTTATGTTCGAGGAAGAGAGACCGGGTAATCCGACATCTTCTACTTCATTGGATATTGTCATACCATCTCTCTATGAGCATCATGATGAGCCAGTTATTGATGAACCTCAACCGATTATCTTTGAGCCCGAGCCAGTAATCGATGAACCTCAACTAGTTGTTGATGAGCCACAACCGATTGTTCATGTTCCCTTAAGGAGATCTCAGAGGGTTCGAAGATCTGCTATTCCTGATGATTATGTTGTTTATCTACAGGAACATGATTTTGACTTAGGAGAGAATGACGACCCTTGGACTTATGATCAAGCTGTTCAGAGTTCTCAATCGTCAAAATGGATGGATGCTATGATCGATGAACTGAGATCCATGGATACAAATCATGTTTGGGATTTGGTTGAATTGCCTGATGGTTGCAAGCCTATTGGCTGCAAATGGGTGTTTAAGACTAAACGAGACTCTAAAGGCAATGTTGAGAGACATAAAGCTAGACTCGTAGCGAAAGGGTTCAGCCAAAAGGAAGGTATTGATTATACCGAGACTTTTTCGCCTGTCTCTTCAAAAGATGCCTTTAGGATTATTATGTCCCTAGTAGCTCATTTTGATTTAGAGTTGCATCAAATGGACGTGAAGACTGCTTTCCTAAATGGAGATCTTACAGAGGATGTATACATGGTGCAACCTGAAGGTTTTCAGGCAATTGGAAAGGAGCATATGGTTTGTAAGCTCAGGAAATCCATTTATGGTCTGAAACAAGCTTCAAGGCAATGGTATTTGAAATTTGATGATGTCGTTGCATCATATGGCTTTGTTGAAAATTCGATGGATCATTGCATATACCTCAAGGTCAGTGGGAGCAATTTTATTTTTCTTATACTTTATGTTGATGATATTTTGCTCGCTGGCAATAATTTAGGGTTGCTGCATGATACCAAGAATTTTCTATCACGTAGCTTTGAAATGAAGGATCTTGGGGAAGCCTCTTTTGTCCTTGGGATTGAGATACATCGTGATAGGTCACATGGTTTGCTTGGATTATCTCAGAAGGCTTACATCAATAGAGTACTAGAGAGATTTAACATGAGTACTTGTTCCCCAGGTGAGGTACCTATCGTGAAAGGAGATAAACTTACAAAGCTACAATGTCCTAAAAATGAGCTAGAACGTTCTCAAATGAAGGATGTCCCATATGCATCTGCAGTTGGTAGCTTGATGTATGCACAAGTGTGTACGCGTCTTGATCTTGCTTTTGCAATTAGCGTACTTGGTAGATTTCTAAGTAACCCTGGCATGCATCATTGGACAGCAGCAAAGAAGGTTATGCGTTATTTGCAGCGAACAAAGGATTTTATGCTCACTTATAGGCGTTCAGACCTATTGGAAGTTGTTGGCTATGCAGATGCTGATTTTGCTGGTTGTTCAGATAATCTAAAATCCACTTCAGGTTTTGTGTTTATGTTGGCTGGTGGAGCCATATCGTGGAAGAGTGTCAAGCAAACACTTACAGCTTCATCTACTATGCAAGTTGAGTTTGTAGCATGCTATGAGGCAACAATTCAAGCTGTTTGGTTGCGGAATTTCATTTCAGGGTTACAGATTGTGGATTCCATTTCTAAGCCATTGACAATCTATTGTGACAATTCCGCAGCAGTTTCTTTCTCTAAGAACAATAAAAGATCTTCAGGATCTAAACATATGGAGATCAAGTATCTTGTGGTTAGAGAGAAAGTTCAAGAGTTGCAAACTTCTATAGTCCACATTCCAACAGAAGAGATGATAGCAGATCCCCTAACCAAAGGACTATCACCGAAAGTTTTTAAAGGGCATGTTACCCATATGGGGTTGGTAGATAGTCATGATATGCTTGGTTAGTGGGAGTTATCTTTTGTTTTTGTTTTTTTTATTAACTGCAGTATTTTGTTTAATAAAATTTTGTTTATTTATTCTCGAGAATATATTTGTACATTGTATATGTATGTTATTTGTCATATTTGTTATTGTGTGCACACGGATGTTTGATTATGACAGGAAATCTTAAAGCTTTTAGCTTTAAGTGGGCAGTTCACTCATAAGGTATAAAGTTTTCACCGATGAGTGAACATTACTTAAGACAGAAAGATTTGCCCGTCTTAAGGAGGTATCTCAAAGCTTTTGGCTTTGGGTGGGCAGTTTACTCATAAGGTATAAAGTTTTCACCGATGAGTAAACATTACTTAAGACAGAAAGATTTGCCCGTCTTAAGGGAGGATTAACTCATGGTCTTTTGGCCAGAGAGTGTAAGATGCTTAAGACATTAAGTTTGCTCGTCTTAAGATCCTTTGCATAATGCGAAAGTGGACCTATATGGAAATAGACATGATGATCACATTTGCATGTAATTTCCATACCACACATACATACCATTTTACCCGGGTAGGTAGAACTAATGATATTTTGATTGCATATGGTCTTATGTTGATTAAAGATGTAATGATCTATGTAGTTGGATATTTGAGGTTCTATTGGACTAAGGGGAAGGAAGATGTTACTCTCTTAAACATTCTTGTGGCCACGTATAATTGTTTATCAATTCGGAGCGTCGTTTTCTAAAATGAATTTGTAAATATAAAATGATAATGTCTATGTAGCTCAAGTGGGAGAATGTAAGATTTTTATAAAATTTGTGAGCAACATATGACGTTATATTTTGAGTTTATGAAAACCGAATTGATTGGAATGTTTAAGTAAGAGAGAGTTGACCGGATAAAGCCCGTTTAGTTGTGATCAATATCTGTTGGGCTCGGTGCACCTTAACTACATTATATGTAGGATATGGTATGGGCTATTGTATATGTGTGGGCCTAGTATTCCTATTGGGATTAGCCATCCTATTAGGATTGAGAATCCTCTATGGGTTAGGATTCTAGTAAGTTATACTATTTATAGGGGGTCCCTACTCTCGCTCACGTGTGTTACAGAACTGTCTCCCCATTAGACAATCTGAGTAAGGTGAGAAGAGAGTAGAAGACTTCCTATTAACTTTCATTGTTTTTTTCTTGTGTTCTTTTTACAGGTGATTGTTTTCGTGCTATCATGGATTCAGGAAATTCGGGTACGCTTTCATGCTTATGTATTTAATACGAGTTGCACATATATTTATTTGCATTATGCTTACAAAGAAGACCGCACAAGTAATGTGAATCTCTCTCTTTTTCGTTGAAGGCAAGCCCTTTGTTGTGGTGTGGATCTCTTAACAAAGAATAGCCGCTGCAGAAAGTGAAAAAGAAAATGAATCAATATGGAAGGTACAAAACTAACAAAAAAAATTATAATTCACCAAAACACAAACACTCTTCTTATCAGGCTATTGTATCCAGAGTTGGTGCATCACATATATCTCTGGTTCTTCCAGAAAGGTATTGAACCATGAATATAACAGCTATGTATATATATCTAGTGGAGCACATCAGAGAATTTTTTCCACAGGTTTAAATTGATTCATGGAACAAACCGTTGAATTTCATATGCACAGCATAGTTAGCATGACAGCACAATTTCAAGTTTATCGAAAATTCAGAGAAATATGATCAGAACTGTCTAGCAATGAAGGGTTCTCATGTCAGGACATGTGAGTTAAAATATTGGATAGCTACAAGTATCCAATTATTAAGACACTTCACACGAATCACCGGTTTGATCCAATGGTTGATCAACAATATAAAATGGAATATTCAATCTAAAATTACAAGCTTTATCACTACTATAAAACATAAACAATATCACACTTTTATAAAATAAAAAAAAAAAAAAAATTAAAAAAAAAAAAAAACCTGAAATCCAAAAAACGACAATAAGCAATTAGTTTTATTACCATCACTGATGTGATCATTACCTAGCAACAGAGACAGCCCAAGGGGTGACGGGCTGGTCCTCGGTAGCAGTATCCTCGCCGTAGACGTCCTGGACACCTCCGACGACACCAGACTTGGGGTCCACAACTTCAGCATAGCCATCTCTCATTTCCTGTAATGTTGTTGTGCCACTACGGGTGTCCAACAAAACGCTGCCGTTGGAGTGGTCCCTGTTAGCGGTGCTCAAAGCTACCACCTTTGCAGGTAATCTTCTTCTCTGGTAATTAGAGAAGGGGCTGCTAGACCCAGATATGCTTGTATTGCTCTGTTCAAAACCAACAAAAACCAGATAAATAATTAAATAATTAAATAAATAAAAAACAACTTATAAGAGCTTTATCAGTTCCAGAATTCGTGTCCCTTTTTATGATCTTTCTTCTTCTTCTTCTTCTTCTTTCATGTGAATGAGCTAAAAAACAGGACCCAGATATGGATTTACTTGTATTGAAGATTTTGTGTTGTGTTTATAAAAAATTGAGCTGAAAGTAGAGGACCCAGATATGTAAATCAGAAATTTTTGAAAGAAATTTCATTGATCAGTGATTTTTATGTCAAAAAAATGAAGAAAAATCATATTTATGAATGTAAAATCGGCTAAAAAAAATAAAACCCAGAAACGCAAATCAGATAAAATAAAAAAAATAAAAAACACCATAAACAATCAAATCAAGATCAATGAGCAGAATAAAGAATACCCAGAAATGGAAACAAATGAAAACTTACAAAAAAAAAACTTGAAAAAAGATTGAAACTTTAATGTGAAATACACTTTTTTTTTTTTTTTTTTAGATTTAATGAAGTGAGATATAGATTTGTGGGTGCAAAGTGGGTGATCTCGTAATTGAAACAAGATTTAAAAATAAATAAAAAAATAAAAATAGATTTACATTACCATAAAGCAGCTTCTGTTCAACGAATACATGACGAGAGAAATGTGTGAAGACTAGAGAGAGTCTTCCGGTTGTTGATTTTTTTTTTTTTTTTTTTTTTTTTGTCGCAAGAAAAATGAAATTTTTGAAAGAGAGAAAAAAAGAGAGACCGAGAGAGTCTTCAGATGACAGCGTTTGAAACCAAAAGATGAAAGCTTAAATAGCTCTCTCTGTTTGCCTTGCTCTCTCTTTCTCTCTCTTTCTCTCTCTAGAGTCTTTGGACACACAGAAAGGGAAAGAGGAGAGAAAGAGGATATGAGGAAGAATGGCAGCAGTTAAAGCAGCTCTTATAAAACGTGTCTCTGGTTCTCTGTGTCTCTCTGCTGTTTCCTGTATTTGAAATTACACTTAACTATCTGATTTTCTCATTTTATTTCATTAGTACCCCTGCTCACTGTTTGTGGGTTCCAATCCTCTAGAGTGAGATCTATTCTTATAAATTTTATTTGCCCGATTAGATAGGACAGACGTAACATATCATTCATACGTATATTAATATATGGACGAGCTTAGAGGTTTAGGTAAATGACTCTCAAATCAACTATTCGAATCCTACTAATGGTAAAACCTTCAAAAAAAAAAATCGGGTCTAGATAGATATTGTAAAAAAAAAAACAAGGAATGAGATGGACGTACCATATTACCTATATGTAATTTCGATGAACCACAACGTATGCATACAAAGACTACCGATTTCTTTTTCAATCCATTCGAACAAATGAAAGTTGTCAAGCGTGGATGGTATGTACAATATGTTGGAAAATTTTGTTTATTTTGTGATAAACTCATATTTTGAGAGTATTATTTGGGTATGATTAATTCCATGAAAATGAGAGATAGATGCATATTCGAATTCTCCTCCGTGAGAGCTTCGAAATGATATACTCAAATTCACAAAATGATTAATTGGTGAATGAGAAATTGAGTCTCAAAGTGAACCCATTGTGTAGGGAATAAAGTGAATCCCACATTGCTTAGGGAAATCATTTATATGTAGTATATAAGTGAATGGGTGATATGAACTATCAACATGTGTGGCATAGAGGCTCTCTCTCGCGCACGCAGGGGGGGAGGGGTGCAAATTATGGACCTCGAACCTTTGGTTGGACAACTCGTGTGTGGGCGCGTCCTGCGTACACGAATGCCGCTCCGATTGGACCGTGAGAGTACAACCGACTTTTTGCTACTTCCCTAAGTTAGGCGTTTTTATTTAAGGAAAGTATTAATTGTTTGGATTCTAATTTCTTACTTGATCACTAAGAAAACAGAATTGGTGTTTAATTAGGAATAGATCTCTTCGGAGATTATTCTCTAATTAATTTCCTTTCCCATTTAAAAACGTAACAACAAAGTAATTTCCATATCAATCCATAAAACCCTACGATTAGGTTTTCTATTTAAAAAACCCTAGTCCATTCTACACTTATACATTCCTGAATCACAAAATAAGTAGAGGGCCGAATTCTCTCTTCTCCTTCTTCTTTTCTGTGCTTGGTAAGTTCGAACTTGATTTGAGTTCGCTGAGAGTGGTTTATGTTCAACGCATCCACTGCTGAAATCGTTGTATCCTGGGAGACAATCGCCATCCAAACACATACGGTGTTAGCCGGCGAAATTGTCTTAAGGACACCGTGTGAAACACGGGCCTCAATTTCCCTAACGTGTTGTTCTTTATTCATTGTTATCTGTCTCATGCAGATTCGAACCAGATTGTTTTTGAGCAATACAAACTACAATCTTAAGACAATTTCTTCTTCTTCTATTTTACTTCTAATCGTTTTAATTTCTTCTATAAATGATAACTCTGATTTTTACATATTGTGTAGCCCCTTACTTTCATCTTTTATGCTTGTTTCCCGGGTAAAACCGGGTATTTAACGGCTTAAATAAGTGTTTCAGGATTTATTCCAGCTGAGGGGCGTTTTTGCATAAAAGTGGAACTATTGGGGCAAAAGTGTAATTTTAAAAACTTAGAATTCTGCGCCCTATTTTGCGTTTAGGGGCCGCAGAATTCTTGGCAGAGCTTCACTTTTTTGCAGTTTTGCGGCCTAGGGCGCAGAATAGGGCGCATAAAGCATGAATTTGGGTTTGGCGAAAGCTTCCTGCAGATGGCTCAACTTGCGGGGGCTATATCTCCCTCCTCCGAACGAATTGGATTTCGGTCTACATGTGGTTGGAAAGATCCAGAAGTCTTCTTTCCAACGGTTCTTCAAGATCACGATTCCGATATTTGTGGAGGAAGTTTTGCCCGTTTCCGTAACGGTGCGCGCTGCTGGAAACCCATCCGCGAGAGGCCCAATTTTCAGTTCCTTGGGCCCCCAAATTTCGGCAAACCAGGATCTTGTCTCTGACCATTGCCTTGGCTGAGAGAGGGGAGGTAATGATGAGGAATTCTTGGTGGGCCCTCTTCAATTATGAAGCATGATGGTGTTGGTTGTCATTGGGAGAAGGGAAAAAAGACTTTGGATACCCATTCTTCTTCTTTCCAGCAAGGGGGACGACCACACACAACCCTCTCTGCAAATCCAAACTTCTCCTCTCTCTCTCTTCTGCCCCAAACACATCTTCTTCCATCTTCTCCACCAAATAAGGAGAGATCCAAGCTCCCATGGAGGTTCTTCCTCCATGGGAGCTCACCATACACCTCCACCACCCTTTTTACACTACATCCACCCATCTAGGAGTAGATTACAAGAAGAATGGAGTGGTCTTTGGACCAAAAACGAGCTAGGAAATCAAGGAGAGCTTGGAGGAGTTGTCTTCAAGGGTTGTCTCCTTTACACTCATTTCTTTTTGTATTTCTTGTTTTCTTAGATGTAATCACCAATTTGGGAATTTTGTAAACCTACACTTATTGCAATATATGTATGATTGTTCTTAATTTTCTTTGAGTTTTGTTCTACTCTTTGCTTATTCATGATTAAATCTCTTGTTGTGATATTCATGTGTGTGATGGGTCTAAATTAATGTGTCCATGAATGGGATTAGGAGTAGTGTAATTTAATTTAGGAGTAGAGTAATTTAGCATCCCATAATTGTTGATTGATTGATGGATGATCCAAAATACCATGTTTAGAATGATTTGAGTGTTGAGTATTAGCTCTAAAGAGTGGGAGAAGTTTGATTGATGCATGTACTTGCTAAATTAGACTTTGGTTCAATATTCTTGTACTTAATGGGTCTTTGTTTTCAAAGGCACAATTGCTCACCCATGGTTTGGGTTGGGTGATGGATTGATTTAGGGATAATTCCCAAATCAAAAGAATGAACCCCTAGCTTAAATTGAGTGGTCTTAATGAACAACAATCAACTTGTTGCATGTAGTTGTTTGGTAAGCTTGTTTCCATTTTTAGCCATCCTAGGGAGATTGATAAAACCGAATCCGTATCTAGAGTAAAGACAAATTGAATTCCTCTTATTGCTCGTGTAATTATAGGGGTATTTCATTGCTTAATGCTTTCACTCGGTTGGCCACCTTGTGGATGATATTTAGGCTGTGTGTTATATATTGCGTGGTTCACATTAACATGTCCAGCGTGATATCCTCTACATTTGACCAGTAAGTTGAGAGATCACTAGGCTGGCGTGTAGAGCTCGTGTGTGTGTCCCACAGTCCTTAATGAATCCAAGCATTTATGCATGGATGTAATCTCTAAAACATCGAGAGAGATTAGAGATTAATTAAGGGGACACGAGCATATAACATACGTGTTGTATGGGTATCTCGTATTCTTAATGCTTTCACTTGGTTGCCATCCCGTATTTGGTTAGCCATTGTGAATGAATTATTGGCTGTAGTATGGCCCACGCGGTTGCGCATTACATGCCCAACGAAATAACCACTGTATATGACCAGACAGTTGAGAGATCACTAGGCTGGCATACATTGCTCGTATGTGTGTCCCAAAGTACTTAATGAATCCATGCATTGTGTGGATGTGATTTCTAAGACTCGAGAGAGATTAGAGATCAATTAAGGGGATACGAGCCTATGATATACTTGCATATTGAGGGACTAAGTGAGTCTAGAGCTTAATTAGGAAGATTGTTACGGTTGAATCATTTCTCTAGTGTAACCACATTTCATGCCATCTCTCCATTCCATCCTATCCATGTACATATTATGGTAGTTAGTTTATTTATTTATATTATTACTTACTTTTCCACACCCGCAACACACGAGTTCTCTCGGAGTGTTGTAATAATAGCTAGAACCGGTGACGGTCGGCGGATCCCACCTCCCTGCGGAACGATACCCTCACTTGCCGCTGTGCTAGTCCCTGTGACTCGCGCGCTAGCGAGGTCGAACTTAAATGTTCATCTTTTGACCGACACCGCAACGACGTGTCGTCAATAAACCTTCTGGTTCGGTTTCTATTTTGCTTTGCGACAGAATTGGTTCTTAGACAACACTGGTTTGGGTTAATATGATATTAATATGTGGAAATTGGGTCTGTTTCGAGATACTAATTTCAAATTCATTATCTGATTGGTAATTGGCAAATCGGGTCTATTAATAGACACTAATTTGGAAATCAATTGTGATTTCGACTTGGTTATCGGGTCTGTAATACCAGACACTGATTGTGATTTCAATTGTGAAATCTGGAATCAATTATTGATTCATTGATTTGATATCAAATAATTGATATCAGTGCTATTTTATTTCGTGATTCTAAAACAATTGTGTTTTGTTTCTGAGATTATAGCGGATTCTTGGTAAATATTATATATATATATATATAGATGAACGTTTTGTGATCTTACACACACAAGTCGTTGTGCTTGCATCTGGAAACAGATTAAATAGTTTATATATGTATTGTGTATATGCGTTTATAATATTCATATATATTATTTACACACTTGGTAAATATTGTGGTTATATATGATTACACAATTAAATACTGTTATGTATATCCGTTATGATAACAAAAAGCACGCTGTTCCTATACATCTGGTCAACAGATTTATATACTCGGTATATAATATATACATATATGGTATTCATGAACATCACTATATATACACACTGATTTATAGTTTCATATCAGCGTGTGAAACATATTATATCACTATGGTTGCTATATTATATCGGTGTAGATACTATGTTTCAGTATACATACATGTCGTATTACACTGATAGAGAAGTTTGGTCCATATCTGGTGTAATCTAGTAAATGGATTATATGTGATATATATTGTTGTGTTATTGGTACATATATCGATTGATATATCAGTACTTGATAAAATAGAGAAACAATGATAATTGTGAAATATCAGTGGTTTATATCATTGTGTATTTGTGGTTCTAAAATATTCGGTTTGGTTCTTCTATATAAGATGACTGCCTAATAAACTGTGAACCTGAGCGTAGCTCAAGAGACTCTGGCGGTCATCCCAATTGTGGGTCAGTTGATCGACCTGATGGTAAACCCTTTTGTGGGTCAAATGAATATCATGGCGGTGAATTCGTTTGTGTCTCCGATTTCGGTTTTTATGAGCCATATAGAGAAACCAGAGAAATTCAATGGTATGAATTTCAAGAGGTGGCAATGAAAGATGTTAAATCTTGAATCTTGCGAGATTCTTAACTCGTGAGGCTCCTAAGGCTAATAGTGGTAACGAGTTGGATGTGTAAATGGTGATTTGTGTCAAAATCAATTTTTGAACTTCAAAATTGTAATTATCTTTTTAATGATAATTTATTTATATTAATTCCGGATTAATAGAAATTTTAAATTTTGAATTCAAATACAAAACCGATTTGACTTTAATATTGCCTATTTTAATGAGAATTAATTTCAAATTAATTCAGTTGATTTCCTCCTAATATTATGGCGGATAAATCAAACGTGAACACAAGTATTCCACTCGAGACTCCTAGTGCTAATCCTACTGTCGGACTAGACACTTTAGCTATTAATTTAGTGCTTGTGGGAGATGTGCCTATTTGGGGCCAAGTGTGGCAACATCGACTCCGGCCATCAACTCATTAATGAGAAACATGGCAGAATCGGTGATGAGCTAGTATATGAGTCACGGGAACTTTTACTAATGGCAGCAAAATGTGCCGTTCTATTTGACCACACTAAATCTAGCTAGGTTCTTGACTGAAGATGCTCTTAAACCCAATGTTGGTAAAGATAGAGATGTTGAGGTATGAAATGCTTTTGATGCATGGAACCATTCGGATTTCTATGCCGAAAAACATACTGAACGGGCTATCAGACTCGTTATATAGCGAAAAAGCCAAAGAACTGTGGGAGTTGTTAAACTGGAAATACAAGATTGAGGATGTTGTATCCAAAAGGTTTGTTATGGGTCAGTTTTTTTTTTTTGTAACAAGATGGTGGACTTTAAGACAGTTATGAGTCAAGTCCAAGAGCTTCAAGTGATGTTGTATGAGTTTCATGCTGAAGGGATAACCCTAAGTGAAACTTTCTAGATAGCTGATATCACTGAGGAGCAACCGAGGTGGTGGGTATGAAGCACTGTTTGGTGAATTCTATGCACAACATGGAATTACAAGTCAAACCACTGCGTCATATTCCCCTCAGCAAAATGGTGTTGCAAAACGAATAAAATCATTCCTTGAAGAAATGATGAATGCAATGCTAATAAGATCTGGATTGTCTCAGAACATGTGGGGTGATGCTATATTGTCTAGCAATTACCTTTTAAACAAGGTACCCCGAAAGAAAGAAGACAAGACCCCATATGAACTATGGAAAGGAAGAAAGCCTTCCTATAAATTCTTACGAATGTGGGAGTGTCTTGCCAAAGTGGCCGTACTGTAAGATCCGTTATTTGTATTGGCTTGATTCCATTGCAAAACGCTCTATATTTGTATTAGTAGTTGCTTAAGTGTTTCTTGGAAGAAAGGAGTATCAAAGGTGAAGAAGCAACATCTTGTGCAAATATCGTCTTCAAGGGGAACATCGCATACTTGGATGCTAAGGTATCAAGATTCTTCTTCCTCTTGCAAGGCGTAAGCGCACACACACACAATTCATACATGTGTGTCCCTGCATCGTAGTTCAAACATTTGGTATAACACTTTCACACACATTTAGCATGCACATGCATTTATCTCATTGTTGACAATCTTGTAGAATTGCATGTTTTCTCACTATCGCTTAGATATGGCATGCTTGTGTTGCATAGTGTTTATTTGTTTGTGTTTTTTGTGTTTTGGACTTGAACATGATCTTATTTGATTCCTTATTGAGTTCCGGTCATTTCGGTTACTCATTCGTTAAGTTTCGAGTCCATACGACGTAGTTATGCTACTTTGCATTCTCATTCGTTGAGTTGTGTTCGTCGTCATTTTCCGAGATGAATTCTCAACCATTTTTCAAAGTTTCATAGTCGTCGTCGTGCGTGAGGGAGTCACGGTTCATAATCTGAAAACGGATTCGAATTCGGAGTTCGGATGACCGAATACGGTCGAAGAACGTGCGAGGTGCGCGAGAGGAGCAAGCTGGCCAAAGGCCACCACGTGTGGACCACGTGTGCCACACGGCCCAGCCAGCTCTCTGGCCACGTGTGGCACACGCTGACCACACGTGGGCATGTCTGAAAGGCTTCTTTTGTTGGACAAAATTGCCCCTCTTCCCTCCTCTTTAAATGGCCTCTCTTCCCTCCATTTTCTATGAACTTGAACATCATCAAATCTGATTTCTGCAGAATTGTTCATGATTTATGTTTTCTTATTTTGATCATAACTCTCTCATACGAACTCGAAATTGAGTGATTCAAAAACCAAAATTGTTGGTCTTGAAGAGAGCTACAAACCCCAAGCATTTTCAGAGGCAATTGATTTCGTCATTTTTCACAGCACTCTGTTTTTCAGTACGAAGTCATTAGTTGTATGTGATACTTCTTCTCTTGCAATTTCATTTGATCATCTCTATGATTCTTTCTATTTGATTGTTGAAATATGTTGAGAAGTATGTTAGATCATATGCTAGGGTTGTATGATTGATTAGTTAATTGAGTTTAGCTTTGTGATTTCTCTTAAACATATTTTTGCTAAACTTGAGATTGATTGAAATTGATTCTAGAAATTGTTTTTATAATGTGCTTCATGTTATCTTCTAGGCTCAATTTCTTGATATAAGAACTAAGATTTTTTATGACATATATTGAATATCTTAATCTTGTTCTTATTGTTTTGACATGCTTTGATTTCTAGATAGATTTGTGATTGTGTGTTGATAGTATATTCTAGATTATCATTAAGCATGTTCATAGAGTGTGTTTGATCTACTTACTCTATTTGTGTGTGCTTGCATCATTTGCATCACCTAGATCATTGCCTTGTGAAAGGTTGAAGTCTCTTGTCAAGGTGAGTGAAGCCTATTTGACTTGAGCAAGAAGTCTTGGCTAGGAAAGGATTCCGGATAGCCAAGCAAGAAGCCTTAGTTAGGATCAAGAGGATCCGGATAACTAAGCAAAAGTCTTAGCAAGGAGTTGCGTACTCCGGATGGTTGAGCTTGGGTAGCTTGACTAGGATCCTAGTGATCTAGATTGCTAAGCAAGGAAATCTTCCTAGAGGCTTTTTAGTCTTGGATAGGAAGTTGCTCTCTAGAGGTGTAGGACACATCTTGGATAGAGAGTAGGCTTTGTGAATCACTAGCCCGAGGGTTGAATAGGTTTTGATAGCTTGAAGTGGATATCATAGTGTTGATAGCTTTGAGTGTGTAAGGCCTTTTCGTATAGTGGATTTGCTTTGCCGGTGGTTGTGGATTCAACCCGTGGATGTTTCCTCTTTGAGGTTTTACCACGTAAAAACATTGTGTCACATTTTCGCTTTATATTTCCTTATCTTCCATATGTTCACTTGTATTGATTCTATTGTATATTGATGCTTACATGAATTGATTCATATTATACAATTGTTATATCATTTCAAGTATTCATTTCATTCTTATATTCCGCATTTTTTAATATTGGAAGAATTTGGGACTATACCTATTCACCCCCCCTCTAGGTATAAAACACTATCACTTTAAAGGGAATTTCAATTGGTATCAGAGCGGGTGTCTAGAAGTAATTAGATTGATCCGTATTATAGTGTTTGTGTTTTGTTTTGTTTTGTTGTATTTTGAGCTATGGGTGACTCGATGCCGGTAGGTGCCTTTAGTGCTAGACCTCCACTCTTGGATAGTGGCTTCAATGACAAGATCCTTCAACAAAAGAATGAAGAGAACAACAAGTTGAAGTTGATCAATGCCAATTTAGTGGTGATAATTAAAACACTTGTCAATGAGAAGCTAGAGAATCATGATCTAGGCTCAAAAGAATTAAACGAACTTAAAGACAAGATCCTAAGTCTAGAAATGAACTTAAAAGATAGCAATGATAGACTTAGCATCTTGAAGAAAGAAATTGAGCAAAGGGATAGTTCTCTTGTTAGTGCTAAAAGGCAAGAAAACATGCTTAAGGCCAAACTTAGTGAGCACTTAACTCAAGAGAAAAAATATGAACAATGGCTTAATAAATCAAGAGAAGATGTTAGAAAAAGTGATGACATCTTAGAAAAATATGCCATTAAAAATAGGATGCTTAATGATAAACTTAATGAGGCTAATAGGATGATTCACAAGATGTCATCTAGTTCTAACAAGGTTGAAACCCTCATTAAAAGTGGAAAGCATCCATGTGACAAAAGAGGTTTGGGTTATATCAATGAGAAGGAAACTCCTTCATCTAACAAATCTATTTTTGTCAAAGCAAGTGTTGAACCAAATGTAGGTACTCTCTCTCAAGGTAAAGCAATGAAAGCTACCGGAGGTGCCACTACATCAACAAGGAACTCAAATGGAAGATCTCAACAAGATCAAAGTCAAAGAGCATCAACCTCAAATGCAAGAGGTAAAGCATCAAGGGTTGCACTTCAAAGAGGTAAAAATGTGAGAAGACCAAATACTTTGGAAGCAAATGCAAATGGTAAATTTCTCAAATTCATACCTATTTGTCATCATTGTAATATGGTAGGACATATTCGACCTAGGTGCTTTGAATACATTCGGAAATGCAAATTTGATAATGCTTTGCATGATATGTCTTTGAATGGTCCTAGGCAATCATCCATGTATGGATTTAGAACTAGACCTAGGAAGACCTTGGAAAAGCATGTTGAGAAGAAATGTGTTGATGACTTGCTTGCTAAATCTTGTGTTGTGCCTCACTCTACTATGCATAAGAAAGTTGATAATGCTTTGTTTGATATTTTTGAAAATGTGACTAATGAGGTCAAGGTGCATGTTAAAAAATCAAACATTGAGTCAAAGCATGTTAGTGGTAAGAGTGAGAGGCGTATTGTGAAGAGTGTGTGGGTTAGAAAAGACACACCTAAATGTCTAGTTGCACAATATGCTATAAGAACCAAATCCACGCATGATGTGAAAAATGTTCATAGTCATTCTTCTAAACATGTTTCTAATGATAACTCTTTGAATGTTTCTAAACATGATAATAGCTTTAATGCTTTGAAAAATGTGCATATTGATCATATTCATGTGAAGAAACCTACAAAGAAAATTTGGATTGAGAAGAATAACATGCATGTTAATGATAATCATGTTAAGAAAAATGTTGAGAAGAAATTGGTTAAGAAGAGTGTTAACCATGATCATTTGAAGAGTCTTGATGATATATTTGTGCGTGGCAACAATGATGAGTTTGATATGAGTGATATTCTCATAAAGAAGATAGTTGATGATTTATCTTCTAGATTTCATATTGTCATGCGTAATGATCATGATGTTGTTTGTGTTGGTTCACCTAAGACCAATATGGTCAAAGGTGAGTGCTCTCATGCTTGATTGAGTAGCACATATGAGAATATTTTTGTTCTTGTTTGATAAGAGTTCTAAGTTTGATGCTTGACTAAGCTATTTGTAATGTGCTAGGTCTAGTATTCAAACTTGGTGTCTCTAATCAATTCATGAACTTAATATTCTCATAATCACTATGATAGTCAAAATTTGTTGATTAACTTTAAAGAAGTTGAATTTTGAAATCTATTTGGTGAAATTTTTGTTAAGACTTTTAAAGAAAGTCATTTTCATGTGTTTGTTTGAGTTGAAAGTGTTTGGTCTTTATTCTCTTGGGATGACACACCAACAACTTGTTGTCATGAGGACAAACAAGCCAAGAGAGCTCATAAAAAGAGCGGAGACCTTTCATTGGTGAAAAAGCTTGCTAAGGTATTTCTCTATTCTAAAAGCTTGCTTTTTATTTCATCGTTTTAACTCTATGTATGCATGATATCTATTGCACATAGTTATTAGGCATCATTTCATTAGAGAACTTGTTGAATGTTCTATTGTTACTCTAAAGCAATGCCTACTAAATAATCAACTTGCGGGTTTGTTCACTAAGCTCTTGGAAATAAGAGGTTTAAAAACTCTTTGAAAATCCATTAGCATGTTTTGTGTTGATTATTGTCTATGTGTGATTGTTGAGTGGCTTGATGAGCAAAACTTTATTTGTATATCAATATCTTTGAGAGCTACTCACTTGAGAAGTAATGATCTTGAATAAATAACTTCTATTGTTTCTAGATCATGCACTTGAGCTTGAAAAACAAACTTGTTTTTGAAAAGTGCACTAATGCTTCTCTTATATGTTTTAGTTTTGAGTATATGTGATTGAATATGTGTAGATAATGGATGCATCTAGAAGCCTATTGCTTAGTACATGATAAATGACCTATGATATGTATCCATTTTGCTTCGGCACTACATAGTATTCAACGAGCACCCTCTTAGAAAGGGCTACACGCATTGGTTGTGAAGCCGCCCAATGTTGGAAAGGGCTACGCCTTTGTGTTGAGTGAAAGCCGCCAAGAGGTGTATATGTTTTTGTTAGAAAAATCAAAGAAGAGTTGAAAAGAATCATTAAAAAAAAAAAAAAAAAAAAATCTTTGATTCTAAGCCTAAAAGAAATAAAAAAAAAAAGGCTTAATGGTGTATAGTTGAGAATTGTGAAAAGCTCGGGTTGACAAACAGAAACGGGAAAACGAGCCACATGCACACACACGCTCACATGTTGATAACTATTCTTTTAAAGCGAAAATACGGATGAATATCGGTTTGACTTATTTTTGGAAAAGCTTTAGTTGGATAGGTGTGGAAATCGTTTGCATGTTAATATCACAATTACTCCTTCTATATATGTGAGAAGCATTCACACACACACAAATTTTGCTTATGTGCTTGATTCATTAGCAATGTGAGAATATTTTTGAGAGATTAATGAAAATCTATGATTCTCTCTTGGACTTTGAAAAGTGATGAAATATTTTCTCTTATTGCTTGAATGTGTGAATGTGTGAATGTGTGAGTCCCTTGTGAACAAATCTACTTGGTGATAATATGTGGAGCATATGTTAAGGGGGAGCTTTAGTTTATTCAACTACGCTTTCTATACGATTTGTTTGCTTAATATCTTGTTCTTTATCTCTTGTCTCCTTTGTCTATTCCTTGACAAAAAGGGGGAGAAACCTCACCATCTTTATAAGGGGAGATATCTCACCTTGGGGATCATATAAGGGGAGAAATCTCACCATGGGGAGAAAACTTCACCATGTTCAATATGGAGAGTGAGTTTTGTACCTCTTTGTGCTTATTGGAGACTTTGTCTTAAGGGGGAGAATTCTTGTCCTAAGGGGGAGAAAAGAATTCTTACCTTATTGTGTTAAGGGTCTAAGGGAGAGCTTTATGTGATAACATTTATTCACTTGAGATAATGCATTTTTGTATAAGATAAGGGAAGTTTTGTTATTTTGTTTATGTGATAATATCTCACCATTCTTCTTTGGAAGAAGTTCTCTTGTTGGTTGTTTCTTTTCTCATAGGTACTTTGAAGTTCAAAGAAGGGATTCTTGAAGATTCAAGAAGACTTGAAGACCTTTTAGTCTAGGGATGTCTTTGTAATGTGAGGTGAGAGAATGCTATCAACATTGAGTTTATTGGAGTGATCAATGTATGGTGAGGATGAGGTTTTGCCATGGAATAGCCAAAGGGGGAGATTGTAAGATCCGTTATTTGTATTGGCTTGATTCCATTGCAAAACGCTCTATATTTGTATTAGTAGTTGCTTAAGTGTTTCTTGGAAGAAAGGAGTATCAAAGGTGAAGAAGCAACATCTTGTGCAAATATCGTCTTCAAGGGGAACATCGCATACTTGGATGCTAAGGTATCAAGATTCTTCTTCCTCTTGCAAGGCGTAAGCGCACACACACACAATTCATACATGTGTGTCCCTGCATCGTAGTTCAAACATTTGGTATAACACTTTCACACACATTTAGCATGCACATGCATTTATCTCATTGTTGACAATCTTGTAGAATTGCATGTTTTCTCACTATCGCTTAGATATGGCATGCTTGTGTTGCATAGTGTTTATTTGTTTGTGTTTTTTGTGTTTTGGACTTGAACATGATCTTATTTGATTCCTTATTGAGTTCCGGTCATTTCGGTTACTCATTCGTTAAGTTTCGAGTCCATACGACGTAGTTATGCTACTTTGCATTCTCATTCGTTGAGTTGTGTTCGTCGTCATTTTCCGAGATGAATTCTCAACCATTTTTCAAAGTTTCATAGTCGTCGTCGTGCGTGAGGGAGTCACGGTTCATAATCTGAAAACGGATTCGAATTCGGAGTTCGGATGACCGAATACGGTCGAAGAACGTGCGAGGTGCGCGAGAGGAGCAAGCTGGCCAAAGGCCACCACGTGTGGACCACGTGTGCCACACGGCCCAGCCAGCTCTCTGGCCACGTGTGGCACACGCTGACCACACGTGGGCATGTCTGAAAGGCTTCTTTTGTTGGACAAAATTGCCCCTCTTCCCTCCTCTTTAAATGGCCTCTCTTCCCTCCATTTTCTATGAACTTGAACATCATCAAATCTGATTTCTGCAGAATTGTTCATGATTTATGTTTTCTTATTTTGATCATAACTCTCTCATACGAACTCGAAATTGAGTGATTCAAAAACCAAAATTGTTGGTCTTGAAGAGAGCTACAAACCCCAAGCATTTTCAGAGGCAATTGATTTCGTCATTTTTCACAGCACTCTGTTTTTCAGTACGAAGTCATTAGTTGTATGTGATACTTCTTCTCTTGCAATTTCATTTGATCATCTCTATGATTCTTTCTATTTGATTGTTGAAATATGTTGAGAAGTATGTTAGATCATATGCTAGGGTTGTATGATTGATTAGTTAATTGAGTTTAGCTTTGTGATTTCTCTTAAACATATTTTTGCTAAACTTGAGATTGATTGAAATTGATTCTAGAAATTGTTTTTATAATGTGCTTCATGTTATCTTCTAGGCTCAATTTCTTGATATAAGAACTAAGATTTTTTATGACATATATTGAATATCTTAATCTTGTTCTTATTGTTTTGACATGCTTTGATTTCTAGATAGATTTGTGATTGTGTGTTGATAGTATATTCTAGATTATCATTAAGCATGTTCATAGAGTGTGTTTGATCTACTTACTCTATTTGTGTGTGCTTGCATCATTTGCATCACCTAGATCATTGCCTTGTGAAAGGTTGAAGTCTCTTGTCAAGGTGAGTGAAGCCTATTTGACTTGAGCAAGAAGTCTTGGCTAGGAAAGGATTCCGGATAGCCAAGCAAGAAGCCTTAGTTAGGATCAAGAGGATCCGGATAACTAAGCAAAAGTCTTAGCAAGGAGTTGCGTACTCCGGATGGTTGAGCTTGGGTAGCTTGACTAGGATCCTAGTGATCTAGATTGCTAAGCAAGGAAATCTTCCTAGAGGCTTTTTAGTCTTGGATAGGAAGTTGCTCTCTAGAGGTGTAGGACACATCTTGGATAGAGAGTAGGCTTTGTGAATCACTAGCCCGAGGGTTGAATAGGTTTTGATAGCTTGAAGTGGATATCATAGTGTTGATAGCTTTGAGTGTGTAAGGCCTTTTCGTATAGTGGATTTGCTTTGCCGGTGGTTGTGGATTCAACCCGTGGATGTTTCCTCTTTGAGGTTTTACCACGTAAAAACATTGTGTCACATTTTCGCTTTATATTTCCTTATCTTCCATATGTTCACTTGTATTGATTCTATTGTATATTGATGCTTACATGAATTGATTCATATTATACAATTGTTATATCATTTCAAGTATTCATTTCATTCTTATATTCCGCATTTTTTAATATTGGAAGAATTTGGGACTATACCTATTCACCCCCCCTCTAGGTATAAAACACTATCACTTTAAAGGGAATTTCACGTACCTATACCTAAAAAGGTGAAAATAGGTCCAAAAACTGTTGACTACATTTTCATTGGATATGCACAAAACAGTAGTGCTCATCGATTCTTGGTCTATAAATCTGACATACCAGATATACACAAAAATACGATAATGGAATCTAGAAATGCAATGTTCTTTGAACATGTATTTCCATGTAAATCCAATGATGAAGCAAGTTCGTCAAAACGAACACATGCTGATAGTTGTGAGGACCAAGAACAAGAAAAAGAAGTAGAGGATGAACCTAGACGTAGCAAAAGAGCAAGGACGGAAACGTCTTTTGGTCCAGATTTTATGACCTATTTGCTAGAAGGTGAACCTCGAACTTTCAAAGAAGCAGTAAGCTCTTCAGAAGGACTCTTATGGAAAGAGGCTATTAAGAGCGAAATTGATTCCATTCTTCAAAATCATACTTGGGAATTATTGGATCTTCCTCCGGGATGTAAACCGCTAGGATCCAAATGGATTTTCAAAAGAAAGATGAAAACAGATGGAACAATTGATAAGTATAAGGCCAGACTTGTAATTAAAGGTTACAATCAACGAGAAGGCCTAGATTACTTTGATACATATTCTCCTGTGACGAGAATAACCTCCATTAGGATGATACTTGCAATCGCAGCTTTGTGAAACCTTGAAGTACATTAAATGGATGTGAAATCGGCTTTCCTAAATTGAGATTTAGATGAAGAAATTTACATGGAACAACCTGAGGGTTTTTCTGCTCCAGGACAAGGAAAGAAAGTCTGTAAATTGGTGAAGTCTTTATATGGTTTAAAGCAAGCACCAAAACAATGGCATGAGAAATTTGACAATGCTATGATGTCAAATGGATTTAAAATCAACGAATGTGACAAATGTGTTTATGTCAAGGACACAGAAAATAGCTATGTCATTGTGTGCCTTTACGTTGATAACATGCTCATTGTAGGTAGTGATGATAAAATGATTAAATCTACCAATGATATGTTGAAATCAAGATTTGATATGAAAGATATGGGACCAGCTGATGTAATGTTGGGAATGAAAATTTCAAGGACATCTAACGGACTCATACTAAGTCAATCACACTATATTGACATGATTCTTGAGAAATTCAACAAAAATGATTCTGGAATTTCCAGAACACCAGTAGATACAAATCTATACCTATCCAAGAATAAGGGTGAGAACGTCTCTCAACTAGAATATTCTCGAGTGATAGGAAGTCTGATGTACTTAACAAGTTGTACAAGACCAGACATAGCTAATGCAGTCAGTAAATTAAGTAGATACACGAGTAATCCAGGAACCGATCACTGGAAAAGAATAGTAAGAGTACTGAAGTACTGAAGTACTTATGATTCACTCGTAATCATGGACTGCATTATACCAGATATCCTGCTGTCCTAGAAGGATACACGGATGCTAACTGGATATCTGATATGAAAGATTCAAAATCCACAAGTGGGTATGTGTTCACACTGGGAGGTGCGGCAGTATCCTGGAAATCCTCCAAACAAACATGTATAGCCAGATCCACCATGGAATCTGAGTTTATAGCATTAGATAAATGTGGTGAGGAGGCTGAATGGCTACGCCAATTCTTAGAAGATATTCCAAGATGGCCGAAGCCTGTGCCAGTGATTTGCATCCACTGTGATAGTCAACCAGCAATTGGAAGAGCACAGAGCAACATGTATAATGGGAAGTCTAGACATATACGTCGAAGACATAATACCATTAGACAACTAATCTCAACTGGGGTTATCACTATTGACTATGTAAGGTCAAAAGATAACATTGCGGATCCGCTAACCAAAGGGTTAAACAGAGAATTAGTTGAGACATCATCGAGGGGAATGGGACTAAAGCCCATGAGATAAAAAGTCGATACAATGGACACCCAACCTAGTTGACTGGAGATCCCAAGATCTAGGTTCAATGGGACAACCAAATTGTAAGACTTAGTTGGATCACAGTGGAGGTTACCCTTAAGTCCATTCCTATAATGAAACAGTGATGCCCGTAGGGAAAAGGTTAAACCATGTTTTTAATGATTCTTATGCGTCGAAATTCCAAGATATGGAAATCCGAGCAGAGTAATGCGGGTTACTCTTAATCTAAGAAATCACCTATGTGAGAGAGAAGTGGGGCCGCTTCTAAAAGAGAATAGTGATGGGCTATATTCTCCAGTGACTCTCACAGAACCAGGCGCATGTTCATGGCCAAAACGAACATAACAATGAGAACCAAATCGGGTCTGGAAGATGCCTGTGTGAGGTATGTTATCGTTTACATAAACGGCAGAGCAGTTCAAGGATATCACATCTACTGATCAACCAGTAAAGTAAGCATACCTTTACAAGGGAAGGTTCAAAGGGTAACACCTACCTATCCTATGCAGGTTTCGACCGTTTGAACTTACCAAACTTCATCTCTCGTCTCCTAGGTCAATTTCATTCATGTGGGGGATTGTTGGAAAATTTTGTGTATTTTGTGATAAACTCATATTTTGAGAGTATTATTTGGGTATGATTAATTCCATGAAAATGGGAGATAGATGCATATTCGAATTCTCCTCCGTGAGAGCTTCGAAATGATATACTCAAATTCACAAAATGATTAATGGGTGAATGAGAAATTGAGTCTCAAAGTGAACCCATTGTGTAGGGAATAAAGTGAATCCCACATTGCTTAGGGAAATCATTTATATGTAGTATATAAGTGAATGGGTGATATGAACTATCAACATGTGTGGCATAGAGGCTCTCTCTCGCGCACGCAGGGGGGGAGGGGTGCAAATTATGGACCTCGAACCTTTGGTTGGACAACTCGTGTGTGGGCGCGTCCTGCGTACACGAATGCCGCTCCGATTGGACCGTGAGAGTACAACCGACTTTTTGCTACTTCCCTAAGTTAGGCGTTTTTATTTAAGGAAAGTATTAATTGTTTGGATTCTAATTTCTTACTTGATCACTAAGAAAACAGAATTGGTGTTTAATTAGGAATAGATCTCTTCGGAGATTATTCTCTAATTAATTTCCTTTCCCATTTAAAAACGTAACAACAAAGTAATTTCCATATCAATCCATAAAACCCTACGATTAGGTTTTCTATTTAAAAAACCCTAGTCCATTCTACACTTATACATTCCTCCCATTTAAAAACGTAACAACAAAGTAATTTCCATATCAATCCATAAAACCCTACGATTAGGTTTTCTATTTAAAAAACCCTAGTCCATTCTACACTTATACATTCCTGAATCACGAAATAAGTAGAGGGCCGAATTCTCTCTTCTCCTTCTTCTTTTCTGTGCTTGGTAAGTTCGAACTTGATTTGAGTTCGCTGAGAGTGGTTTGTGTTCAACGCATCCACTGCTGAAATCGTTGTATCCTGGGAGACAATCGCCATCCAAACACATACGGTGTTAGCCGGCGAAATTGTCTTAAGGACACCGTGTGAAACACGGGCCTCAATTTCCCTAACGTGTTGTTCTTTATTCATTGTTATCTGTCTCGTGCAGATTCGAACCAGATTGTTTTTGAGCAATACAAACTACACAATATCCATTCAAGTATGACTCGAACTCTCAAACTCAATCTCAGGTTAGTTTTTATTTTATAAGATTAACATATTGACCAAAACACGCGGTTGTCCTTACGGTTGTGATCTTCATTGGTATTTGATTGGCCCATCGAATGTAAGTTTAAATACTTTAACGCCGTTCTATTTTGAACATATGATATGGTCATGCTACTTACGTTATATAAAAAAATAATGGGGTTGGTCAATCACGTGTACCTTCCTAACATATATTTTTATTTGTGGATATAAAAATTGGAAAGCACTTATTTTATTTTTATTTTTATTTTCTATATTTCCAAATTTAATTCTTGCAGAATGATTTGATTAAGATATTTAACTATAACAAATTATTAATTAAACGGGCCGTGTTTGGTTTCATTAAATTATCAGTAAATTTATTTATTTATTTATTTATTTTTTAAGGAAAACAAACCAACTACAAACTCCGTTGATCCGCCGCAACAACAGAGTTAACAGATGGAGGATGGTCCTCCAGCCAAAACATGTCCTCAACGTAGGAGAGATCGTTTTATTAGTAAATTTATTGTTTAATCAAACTTTAGATTGTATTCCATTGAATTATGAATATATTGTGAATTTGTGATAACACTGATCATGAAATTTTGAGATCTATCATGATCATCCGGAAAGTTAGTGGGGGTCCGGTGGAGGTGTTGATCACATGGCAACTCAAACAATCTGATCATCACCGTGGGCCCCTTCAAAAGATATGTGGTGCTGATATTGTATGGTTGTGAGTTGTGACTTTGCGTGCTGCGTGTTCATGTGGTTGTGATCTAATTTTCTCAAGAATTGGGCCTCACTTCACTTCTTTGAGTCGATAATAACAAGAACCGATCCAAAGGGAATATTATTTTCGGTGTAATGATATTCATATGGTATTATATTGGATATACTAAATCATTTCTCTTTTATTTTCTTTTGAAAAAAAAAAACTGATTGAGTGGTTGTTCACTCCTATTTCATATGAAAAGTATTCGAGTTTCACATTTGTTCGTTAAACTGCCGTGTTAAAATTCTCTTTTATATTATAGAAGTAGCTATCGAATCATGCTTGAAGAGCCCGAAAATCTCCAGTTGAATTTTTCGTAAGTCGGTGGGCACTGACAATGGTAGAGCGAAAAACAGTAGGTCGTGCGCTACGAAATCCTGTAAAAAATAAGAGGAGCGAGAGGCGGGGGGTGTCCCGTTGGGGACTCTCCGATGCTCAAGTTAGACGATTTATCAATAAATAAAATTGTTAGGCATGTTTATAACCACCGGTGTTCTGGACTCCGATATTCAGGAAACATCCGATTACAACACGGAGTTCATACCCACTGCAGCGCATATCATCCGAATATTCACCCACCGTATCCAGATGAATACCGACTATAATTCGGAGGGCATAATTGTCAGACCTGACCCTTACTGAGCACATTTTGGCAGCTGTCGGCATCAGCAAATACGGTCTCGACGCGTGTCCCGAGCTGTCAGACTTTAGGCTATAAAATGCCTCATTTTTACCTTACATGGGACTTTTGAAATTTTCTTACCTTTAACTCTGAATAATTACTGTACACTATCAGTAAATCATTGCTGTAAATTCATTCTCATATATATATATATATCTCCGTCTCGGAGGACAGTATTCCGGAGGCTCATTTTTGCCCTCAACATTTGGCGCTAGAAGGAGGGGGTGAAGATCAACGCCTTCGCGGAAACAATGAATCCACAGCCTGACGACGCTTATCCGAATATAAACCTCGAACTGAGACCCCCCGGGACGAGCGATCATCCACAGATCCCGCAACAACAGCAGCCCCTTTATCCAGCACCGGCCAACCTGGGAGCCACGGGGGGACCACAACCGTTACCCGTAAACTATGGATATTACCCCTATCCAGGCCAGTTTCCGATTCAGAACCAAATGTTCGGTTATCAGGGACTTCCGCAACAGTATCCCCAGATGCCGATAAGCCCATTTTATCCTTCAATTCCGCAACAGGCTTATTATCCACAAGGTTACCCGCCGATGTATGCGACACAGCAGGTGTAACAGGTCCCTCCGCAAGTAAATGACCTGGTAATTCAAGGGATTACTAGCAGATTGGAGACACTGGCTCAGAATGTAACAAGAGTAATCAACGTTGTGGATGGGGGTGGACACCAGGGGGACTCGGACGAAGTGAATTCCCGAGCGGAGGGAGATCTCCCCCAGGGACCGCCTACCGAACGAAGAAGAAGGCGTCACCATACTACTCAGTTTGTGGAACCGAACCAGAGGGAGCACATGAATCAACAGCCACCGCAAAGAATCGCAGGGACAACTCGTAGCCGAGAAGAACGAGATGGTATTGTCCAGGAGGAAATACCAAGGAGAACGAGGCACCGACAGAGCCTTCCCGGCGGATCTCGTAACCAAGAAAGAGATACCGAAAGGAACACCTTCGCTGATCCTGAGGCCTTCCGCGATCTACAGGATCAGCTCGCAGACATTCAGGACCAAATCCATTTCGGCCACCGACGTTCATCAAGCCATAGAGAGAGCCCCTTCACCGAAGAAATTACAACAGCACAGATTCCGAACAACTTTAGGATGCCCCGTAAAGATATGTGTGGTTTCGGAGGAACAGGTGACCCCGATGATCACCTTGATTCATACCTCGACTGGATGAATATGCAGGGAGCATCGGACGCCATTAAATGCAGGGTTTTTCCGCTGACCCTTTCGGGAGATGCACGAACATGGTATGGGGGCCTGAAAGGACAGAGCATATCTTCGTTTAATGAACTATCAAAAGAATTCCGAAGTGGGTTTGCGGCAAGTCGCAGAAGACGAAGACATATGGTCCATTTGACATCCATCAAGCAAAAGGATTCGGAAACCATCAGAGACTACATGAAGAGGTTTACGGAGGCAGCAAGGCAGGTCCAAGACTTCAGTGAAGTGGGGGCCGTGATGGCTTTCACCCAGGGACTTCAACAAGGCCGCTTGAGTTGGTCATTGTCGAAGAGAGGCCCCACTACCTACCGAGAATTGATGGAGAGAGCAGAGAAGTACGCCACTGCCGAAGATGTCAGTGACAGTAAAAGCCATGCAACCTCTGCAGAGCCTAGTGAGCCCCCGAAGAGATGGGGAAGGCAAACCAGAGACAAAGGAAAAGAACCTCAGGTATCTAGGCAGGTTAATACCGGGAGTTATGTCCGGAACACAAGGGTGCCTCCGAGAGATAAGTTTGACCAATACACTCCCATGAAATTCCCACTCGACAGAATGCTTGAGATAGCCAGCAAAGAAAAGCTGCTGCAACAGCCAGGCCCGCTACATACACCTCCCGAGAGGAGAGATCAGAGGGTATATTGCAAATTCCATAATGACCACGGTCATGAAACAAGGAGGTGCCGAGATCTCAGGGATCAGGTTGAAGAAATAGTACGGGGTGGAAAACTTCGAGAGTACGTCAAGGCACAAGAAACAGGTGAGAAGACACCGAAGATAACACAATCAAGCCACCGATCCAGTGCGGTTGCACAAGACTCCGATGATGAGGAGCCCATCAATTACATAGATTCTGTACCCGCAATGGGGGATTTCGGGTCAACATCTTCAGGAAAGGCACCAGCTCCAGTGTGTTTAGCAACAGCCCCGGAAGAAGCTCCTCAAGACTGGGGACCAATCACATTTTCTACCACAGATACAACCAGAGTTAGATACCCCCATTGCGATGCTTTGGTCATCTCGGTAAAAGTAGGGACCCGTACGGTAAAGAGAACCCTCATCGATCACGGGAGTTCTCTAGATATTATTCATTGGGATCCATTGCAGAAACTGGGGTATACTCTTCAACAATTACAGGCTTCAAGATATTGCATCAGGGGTATCGGAGGTCATCGAACAAGACCGGTGGGCCAGATAGATTTACCAGTAAGATTCGGAACCAGACCTCAGATACGCACTGTTTGGGTCTGCTTCCAGGTGGTCGACATCCCTTTCCCCTTCAATATCCTGATCGGAAGACCAACTTTATACGCCCTCCGGGCGGTCACTTGTATTTATTCTTTGAAGATGAAATTCCCAACCGAGGCTGGCACGGGGGAAGTGAACGCCGATCAAGAAGAATATAAGAGATGCATCCAAATTGGGTCGAATCCGGTGCTCACCATCGGCAATTATAATGCAATGCCTCATCCAATGCCGAACATGCCAAAGGTCAAAAAACCAAAGAAGAAACAGATAGGAGAGATAGCCGAAGCTGAGGCTTCCGATCCAACCCCCTTTGATGAGATTCATGTTACAAGTCTTGAGCCCCGAGAGGTAGGCTCACAACCAGTCGGCGAGCCCACCGAAAAGTTGTTGAACGTCGTACTCCGCGACAGTGAACCAGAAAAAACAGTTCTCATCGGAGCCGGTTTAGACCCGAAAGTTAAAATGGAAATGATAGAACTCCTGAGGGAGTTTTCTGACATATTTGCATGGAGTCACACAGACATGCCCGGGATTGACCCTTCAGTAATTTCGCATTCCCTCAATGTTGATCCCATGTCAAGACCAGTATCCCAGAGGAGAAGATCCTTCAACAGTGAACGATACAAGGCGATAGCCACCGAAATTGACAAACTTCTTGCAGCAGGATTCATTCGGAATTTAGATTACAACGAGTGGTTATCAAACGTGGTTTTGGTGAAGAAGAAAGACGGAAGGTGGATGATGTGTGTTGATTTCACCGATTTGAATAAAGCATGCCCGAAAGACAGTTTCCCTCTACCGAGGATAGACCAGATGGTAGACGCCACAGCAGGCCACGAATTACTCAGCTTCATGGATGCTTATTCCGGATACAATCAAATTCGGATGGATGAGATAGACGAGGCCAAAACAGCTTTCATCACTGACCGAGGAGTATATTGTTATAAGGTAATGCCATTCGGCCTCAAGAATGCCGGGGCTACCTATCAGAGGCTCGTTAATCGCATATTTCACCAGGAGATCGGAAGAACCATGGAAGTATACGTGGATGACATGCTGACTAAATCAGTAACTGCTGAAGAGCATACTCCCAACCTCCGAAGAACCTTCCAACTTTTGAGACAATATCAGATGCGGCTGAATCCCACGAAATGTGCCTTCGGAGTTTCATCAGGAAAATTCCTCGGATTTATGGTTCATCAGAGAGGGATCGAGGCCAACCCCGACAAAATCAGAGCCGTAAGGGGGCTGCTCCCGCCAAGAAAGGCAAAAGACATACAGAGGCCGAATGGCATGATTGTGGCCCTATCCAGGTTCATTTCAAGATTGACTGATAGATGCCTCCCGTTCTTCAAGGCTTTAAAGCACAAAGGGGACTTTTGTTGGACGTCCGAATGTCACACCGCGTTTGAAGAACTCAAAACTTACCTTCAAAAGCCTCCGATGTTGGCAAAACCTTCGGTAGGAGAAACACTGTTCCTGTATCTAGCTGTTTCGGAGGTAGCAGTCAGCTCGGTACTGATCAAAGAAGAAGGATCTACTCAGAGAGCGGTATATTATGTAAGTAAGAGCATGAGTGACCCCGAAACACGATACCCAGCAGTCGAGAAGATGGCACTCAGCCTTATAGTGGCGTCCAGGAAACTCCGACCTTACTTCCAATCCCATCCAATTACTGTACTGACTAATCAACCACTCCGGCAAGTCCTTCAGAGGCCGGAACTGTCCGAAAGACTCACCAAATGGGCGGTGGAACTCAGTGAATTCGATCTTCAGTTCAAACCAAGAACCTCCGTAAAGGGGCAAGCAGTGGCAGACTTTATCGCCGAATATTCGAATCCTGAAATTCTGAGTCTATCCGCGGAGGTGGTGCCACAATGGGAAATGTATGTCGATGGATCTACCAACCGGCACAGAAGTGGAGCCGGAATAATCATCAAAACCCCCGACGGTAGTGTCACTCAAACAGCCCTCCGATTCAATTTCAAAGCCACAAACAATGTCGCTGAATATGAAGCACTTACCACCGGGCTGAAGATAGCGTTAAATATGGGAGCAGAACTTCTCACCGTCTACAGTGACTCCCAATTGGTTGTCAATCAGATAAACGAAAACTATCAGGCTAGAGACCCCGATATGAAGTTATACCTCAAAAAGGTAAAGGAACTGATGGAAAAATTCGTTCAATGTATGGTCATTCGGGTATCAAGAGACCATAATTCCCAAGCCGATGCTCTAGCAAAACTCGCCTCCACCACCGAAATGAAGCTTCCGAGAACAGTAACAGTATTCCGTCTCCTAGAGTCTAGCATACATGAAGACCAGGAAACCGCGGTACTAATCCCCGAGACAAACGCCGACACATGGATGACCCCGGTAATGAATTATCTCCGCGACGGGACTTTGCCATCTGAAAGAAATCTTGCTCAAAAAATCAGAAGGCAAGCACCCCGCTACCTGATAATTAACGGATCGCTCTTCCGGCGTGGTTTCTCTCTACCTTATCTCCGATGTGTAGGGCCTCCGCAAACCAACCAGATACTTCAGGAAGTCCATGGTGGCACCTGTGGCAGCCATTCAGGCGGAAGAAACCTGGGCCACCGAATAGTCCGACAGGGGTACTTCTGGCCTACATTGTTCAGAGAAGCAAAAGCATACGCGGAGTCATGTGATCGGTGTCAGAGAACCGGCCCTATACCACGTCTACCCGCCGAAGCATTAACTCCTATGTCCACGCTCTGGCCATTTGCAAGATTCGGGGTTGATATTATCGGACCCCTTCCTAGGGGAACCTCGGATAAGAAATTCGCTGTCGTTGCGATTGATTATTTCACCAAGTGGGTGGAAGCGGAGGCTTTGAAACACATCACCGAAGCAAATACAACGAATTTCATCAAGCATTCCATAATCTACAAATTCAGAGTTCCTGAAATTTAGTTGCTGACCATGGGACCCAATTTGACAACAACAAGTTACGGAAGGTGTGTTCAAATTTCCACATAAATCTGAAATTTTCTTCTCCCGCCCATCCTCAAAGCAACGGTCAGGTTGAGGCTGTCAACAAGACAATCGAGGCTGTCAACAAGACAATCAAGACTCTCCTCAAAAGGAAACTGCAGTCTCGGAAGGGGGGATGGGTCGAGAAACTCCCGGAGGTTTTATGGGCCATACGAACCACACCGCATTCGGCTTCAGGGGAAACACCATATTCCTTAGCCTTCGGAACAGAGGCAGTCATACCGACCGAAACTTCTATTCCTACAAGAAGGGTTTCTTCATACAACCCGGGGGACAATGATGAGGAACTCCGAGCATGCCTCGAAGAGTTGGAGGAGAAGAGAGACATCGCGAGAATAAGAACGGCCCATCACCAGCTAAAAATCACCAAATACCATGACAGTAAAGCCCGAATTCGAAGATTCAACCCAGGCGACCTTGTCCTGAAGAAAATCCTACCTTCTTCCGGTAGTCTGGGGGACAAATAGGAGGGTCCATACATCGTGGATTCCGTATCAATGAAGGGAGCCTACAAGTTGAAAACCGAAGATGGCACGCCCTTGAAGAACCCATGGAATGCAGACCACCTGAAGAAGTACTACCAATAAACCCTGGAATCTGTAAGAAAATGTTAATTCGGTGTGTCAACATTCGGGTATGTTTAATATATACAAATTCAGTTATGTTTGCATCCCTTTACTCTCTATCGTCCTTTATCAATGATCGGATCACAATTATCTCCAGTGGGTATTAACCCCGAGAAATGCACCTTGAGTGCCAAAGACTCTCTAAGGGGAGCATAAAAGTCTCCAATCTCGGAGCATAATTATCTCCAGTGGGTATTAACCCCGAGAAATGCACCTTGAGTGCCAAAGACTCTCTAAGGGGAGCATAAAAGTCTCCAATCTCGGAGCATAATTATCTCCAGTGGGTATTAACCCCGAGAAATGCACCTTGAGTGCCAAAGACTCTCTAAGGGGAGCATAAAAGCCTCCGATAACGGAGTACAATTAGCTCCAGGGGACATTAACCCCGAGGTAAGCACCTTGAATACTAAAAACCGAGTGCTATTGTCTCAGAAGTCACGAAGATATCACAATCATTCAGAAAATATTTAACTATTAAAATGTCATCATTCAGAATTACAATACCGTTTCTATGAAACTCCAAAACCCTCATACACCGAGTTAATAACGATCACAAGTAAGCAAAGATAAAAATCGAGAGAGAAGGGTCAAAATCTGATATCATTTCAATACCGAAATAGAAGTACAGAATACATATCATTAGTTCATTCACAAATAAAAATAAAAATAAAAAATTCGGTTCACATTAACCTCCGAACAAGTACAGATAAAAAAAATCAAAAGTTAAAAACAAAAGAAAGCAAGGCTGTCAGGCTCCGATAATCATTCTTCGTCGGCAGCTTTATCGGCGGGGCGGTTAGGAGCGAACCTCTCGTCATCATCGGAGACTGCTTCAGGCTCATTATCCGAGAAGGGCTCCTCATGAAATTTTTTGGATAAATCAGCCACCGAAGTAGCTTCAACCCTTTTGCGATTCTCGGTAGCCTTCTTCACATCCCCCTCAAACGCCGAGAAGTCGAAGTCAGGGTACGAGCGAAGCAGAAGCTTTCGCACATCATCCACCGCTTTGTCGAAGATGTCCTCCTGCATCTCAGCAAACTCGTCTGATGCCAGGAACATCTCGACACCGTTCTCGCCAAGCTCGCCCTTCATCCTCCGAATTGATTCGTTTGCCTTCTTTAGACGCCCCCGATAGTCGCACAGCTTCGCTTGCTTTGTCCTGCAGAGGTCTTTGGCCTTCCAATAGGACTCAGACATCCCACTTATTATGGACCTCTGATGTCCCACCAGCTCCTCAGACTCTCGGAGCTTGACGTCTGCATCCCCCTTCTCTTTGCGGAGTCTGTCGAACCTCCGCTTAGCATCTCCGTACTTGTCTTCCATATGAAGAAGACTGGCGAAGGCCTGACATCCGAAAAACAATTAACGGAAACATTAAGGTCAGTATTACCATCCGAAATGATTTACTTGCAAACAATTCATTGTCCAAAGAATTGAGCATTACCTGGAGAAAATGAGCTTGTCCGTGTCGGATTCTGTCGACATTCGACATCTTCCCATACCCGGAGATCTCCCCACTCCGGAGAAGATCCTGCCCATGCCTGCACAGGTACTCCACACCTGTTTCGGGATTAATGGGCTTAGTCCCAGAGCTAGACCCCAGAATGGGGGGTTCTGAAGTAGTTGGGGGAGACACCCGTGTCCCTCAGAGCCAGGCCACGGTGTGTTGACTCCGGTAAGTTACCATCGGAGTCTATTATCTCCACATCCTCCACCTCATTCACGGGAACTTCTCCTGCTCCTGGTGCGGAGGGAATTGCGTCGAGAACCCGAGAAGGATCCCCGACAATAGCGACTGACACGGAGGGTGTCTCGCCCCGTGTCCTCTTAAGCGGAGGGACATCCTCGAGGTGTTCCTCCTCATCTACAAGAGACGGAGGAGGTCTGATCACCCTCCGCTTTTTCTTCTCTGTGGCTCTTGTTTTGTCGACCATCCTCCCCTTGGCGGTCTCGGTGATTTTCTCTGATAAAGAAAAAGACAAATAATGAGGCATGAACTCAGAAAGTATGAATACCAAAAAAATCATTAGCATCAGAAGCTTACTCTTCTTAGACAAAGTTTTTTCTACTTTACGTCTTCTGGCCTCCGTAAGATCCACGATGAATCCTAACTCGTGCAACCTTCGGTCGTCCAGAAGAAAGTCGACGTGTCTCCTATCGGGGGAAACAAGCCAGGCGTCTGAAATACGCTTCCGCTCCTCTCTGGTAAGATCCTCCGATGGTACACACTCCCACGCAGCTGCAGAAAAAACACACTTAGCAGATAAACGAAGTAAAAAATAAGCAACAAACAAAGTTAAACACCGATAAATCACGAGGGATTCCAAACACCTGAGATGTTGAACACTGAGCGAACTCTCTAAGCTTTGCCACCGAGCCGCAGGTCTTTGCCCCAGTCGCCACCCGCGACAAACCAAGTCTTCTTCCACTCCTTATTTGAAGACGGCAGCCCGGTGATCAGAGGTTCGTCGTCTTGCTTATCACGAGAAGCAAGAGCCCACCAGCCATCACCCCTCGATTTATGGGAGTAGAGGCTGTAGCAGTGTCCAATCTCCGCAAATGTTGGAGGCGAATACTTCATCCCCCGCCACAATGAATACATCCCGATTATCACTCTCCAAGCATTCGGATTTAATTGGGCCGGGGCTACCCCTATTTCCCTTAACACCCTCCTAAGGTACGGTTGTAACGGTAGTCTAGCCCCAATCTCCAGGAATGCAGGGTGGAAAGCCACCGATGATCCTTCCGGATTGCTAGCTCTCTCTCCCTCCCTCGGGATCCTCAGACCCACCGTTCTCGGGATTGAGAACTCTGTGGCAAATTTGTGTAACTTCGCCACATCTATCCTATTCTCTTCTATATGGTTGATAGCAAATCTCGTATGATCTATCTTATCTCTGACAACCTCCTCAGAGTTATACCCCGCAACACACCCAACAGGATCGGCCCCCGAAGTACCGGCCTGAGCATTTTGAGGCAGCTGCTGAACCTCCGGACTACCAACATCCGAATCATCTCTACCCCCGAAGACACTCCTAGTGCTACTACCCGCAGACACTCTCCCCGACGTAGACTCCGAAGAGTCAGATCCTGAACTAGACATGTCCCTACGATTCGGAACTCCGACCTTCCTCACCATCAGGACACTTTGACTACTGCTGAAGGTAAAGAATAAGTATTTTGTTTCGGAGTCTAACCTGTTCTTTTCTACTTTTGTCCTTTCTGCTGAAAATACCGAAGATGCTCTGATCAATTGCAAAGAAACAAGTGAGGAGTTTCAATCTCTACACCACTATATATAGGGGACAAAATGCGCGGGAATACGCAACGCCAGAATCGAGGCCACCGCGAAATGACACCTGTCTGCCGCCATCCATGGATTGCCACGTGCCATTCGCCGATTGCGCGTCATGCCGATCAAACGATCATAAAAAGCCCGTATACTGACACCGAGTCCATTCTTGAAGGCCGATCAATCAACTCCCGCAGTCGATCACATCCCGAGGATCTCCGACTGAGGGACTTGAGGGGGAAATGTTAGGCATGTTTATAACCATCGGTGTTCTGGACTCCGATATTCAGGAAACATCCGATTACAACACGGAGTTCATACCCACTACAGCGCATATCATCCGAATATTCACCCACCGTATCCAGATGAATACCGACTATAATTCGGAGGGCATAATTGTCAGACCTGACCCTTACTGAGCACATTTTGGCAGCTGTCGGCATCAGCAAATACGGTCTCGACGCGTGTCCCAAGCTGTCAGACTTGAGGCTATAAAATGCCTCATTTTTACCTTGCATGGGACTTTTAAAATTTTCTTACCTTTAACTCTGAATAATTACTGTACACTATCAGTAAATCATTGCTGTAAATTCATTCTCATATATATATATATATCTCCATCTCGGAGGACAGTATTCCGGAGGCTCATTTTTGCCCTCAACAAAAATAATTTTAAATCAACAATTAAATTGAATTAAATCTAAATTGAATAAAATCCAAATCAAACCGTAAACGAAGTTGTCGAATCCTGGGTGGTGTCGTTCGGAGAGCCTTATGTTCGCTTGGGCTGAGCATTTAGCAAATTAAATTGCTGAGAGGAGACGAGGCAAGGCCGTCATCGATCTATTTAGGATTGATTTTCTATACTTGGACGTTCGTCGCATGCAAAGCAATCGATCGATGATAGTTGGAGTGGAGGTAGGTTGGCAAGTGCATGGCAGATGTAAGGCTTAGAAACGACCTTTTGGATTGTTGAGATGCTGAAGGTAAAGAATTAAATAGGTGTCGATGTCGAGCAGGTGTGATGATGTTAATACAATAAATCCCAAAACTGGTATGAAGGATGGTGTAGTTGACACTTGACAGCAAATGCATGTAAAGTATCTAATTATTGCTTGGACTATGTTGAGTCCAGTGGATGTCGTATGAATGGCCTTTTAGAAATAATGTGATTTTCAGAGCTTAAAATGAGGCATTTTCTAGATAATATCTCCCCCCTCTCTGTGGAGAAATGGGGTCTTATTTATAGGCCTCACAGGGAGGTTGTTTCGTTTTTTTTAAGAGAATCAAATCTCAGAGATCATGCCCTGATTTCGTGGGATTTTATAGTTTAAGACTGAATGGAACTAAAACTAGGTAGTTATCAAATGATAACAACTAGCTGACTTTGTCAATTTCTTGAGCTGAATAATAGCCAGCTGACTTGGTCATTCTCAGACTTGTCAAAGCTTATCACATCAGATTGGGCTTGTCTTTCGTTGGGCCTCAATATTTGGGTTGTGCTATTTTTGGCTACCACAGTTAGCCCCCCACTCTCTGAGTTGAAGTCTTCAAGTCAAGAGAGTAGTTTGTTTCAATTGGTCTCTTGCATCGAATGAAAGACAGATTTATCGAGTATAAAGCGAGGGTCGATTGACCATTTGTTACATTGAATTCGTGCACATGCGTTATGGGTCGACATGAAAACAAGCCTGTAAACTTGTGCTCATTCGATCGATATGATAATTTTTTATTCACAAATTCGCGTACATGCGTTATGGGTCGATTTGACCATTTCATTGATAAATCGCGGACTCGCGTTATTGGTCAATACGACCTTTTAATCACAAGAAATCGCGGACTCGCGTTATTGGTCAATACGACCTTTTAATCACAAGAAATCGCGGACTCGCGTTATTGGTCGATATGACCTTTTGCTAGTACCATATAGAATTCGAACGTGATAACAAAAGTTGAAAGAGTGACATTTATAACGCTCGTTGTAGATCGATATTTGTAGATCCTTAAAATGTAAGTATGCAAGTAAACAATGTTTTTATTAATTCGTTAAAAGTAGGAAACAGAGAATGAGATGTCTGTTTGAAGATGGATATAGATAGATAGAATCTATCACAGCATCCCTAGTAAATATACGAATATGAATAAGCAACCGAAACATAGATTGTAATTTCAAGCTTCAAAAATCTAAGCTTCAATTTTTGTAGATATATATATATATATTTTAACTCAAGCTGCAATTGCAAATTAATGACACAATACAAAGTTCTAATTGATTTCAAAGAAACAATTTTTAAAGCTTTTAAACATGTTGATATGTCAGTAAAAATACTCAAAATGATATCAAAATGACAATCTTTATGTAAATTGAACGAAATTGGAGAGAAAAATAATCGCGAAACGTACCGGAAATCAGTAATCTCAGGCAAAATCTCCACCGACGACAGTTGTCTGAGCCATCTTATAATTCCAATTTGTAATTTTATAGCTTAACACAAAGCGTAAGGCAACATATTTCAATTTACTAACACAACATGTAGCTTAACAGAGAGATCGACATGTTGGTTGTAGCTTGGCATAGAATCATAGAAATTTGTAGTTCGACATGCGAATTGATATGATATACTTATCACGTTATATGATGTTGTGGTTCCATGTTGTGCAGTGGGACCTAGATCGCTTTAATATAATTGCTCGTGCATGTCGGATCAATCGTATATCGCCGTTCGACAATATGGATCAACAACTGGTCGTCGTCTTGAGTGATTTCGTGAAGATATTTAATTTTCATGCTTTATAGAATCTGAACACATGTCGCTCGACGTATAAAATCAACATGCATGAAGTACTCATTATAAATTGTCGCTCGACCATTCAGTTAAACTTGCATGTAGTTGAAACATTTTAACACAATCACTGTGTCGTTTGGCAATTGTAGTAATTGCATGCAAATGATAAAGTAATTGAATCATATAACTCATGTGTCATTCGACAATTGTAGAAATAGCAATAGCATATTTATGATAAAGTAATTGAATTAATATAATTCATGTCGTTTGCCAACATAGATCAGCATGCAATTTTTTTTTTTAATAATTTTTTATTTTATTTTTTTATTTTTTTTAGGCTCCGTAGAGCACTTTTATTTTCAGCTCCGTAGAGCACTTTTTGTAGTTCATTGTAGAGAGTGCCTTTCGTGGCTCCATAGAGCACTATTTTTCATAGTGTACTTGCTATAATAAGTTGAACCTATTCTTTCATGTCAGCAAGCAAGCCAAGCATTCATGTTATAAAAAAAATTAAAAAATGTAGCGAAACAGAGTAATAGTAGAGTTTATTTTACTAGAGTTCATTAGAGCATGCCAAGGCAAGGTAAATATGAAATGGTGAATTTAAACAATTAGTAAAGTAGGATGCAGAAAATATGGATATCTTAAATTGCTAAGTACCTCAGCCAGCGTTGATAGCATGACACGAATTTCTAGGTTTGTCCTTTCTCGTGGGTAGGATTACAATTGCGACGATCGGTGTGCTTGAATCATCTTCTTCTGGAAATAATTGGATTTATCTTTTATTTTGATTTTTGTTTTGATAGGTTTTGAAAACATTTTATGCTTTCAATCAATGAAAAACCAATAGTTGTACCTGTAGATTCAGAATACACAAAAGCAAAGAGAAACTAGAGATTGCAAATGCTTTAGTTACAACCAGAAAGGTTAAAGATTGGAGCATGTATAGACTGGCTTCAGGGCTTCAAACATACAAGTTGCAAGACAAGAAAAAAGGTCATTATATCGTGATAGTATAAGTTTTAAAAGATAGGAGAAGATATATAATTATAAAACCAAAAGTGAGAGAAGCTTGATGTAGAGTACAGGATATACCTTGTAATTCCAATTTGGCGGTAGTATGCTAACTTGGCAAGTAGTAATATATTCATCTAGCTTTAGTTTTTTATTCATTTTTCGTCGTTCGACTTGGAGTTCAAAACTTTGGCTTGACTTGGAGCAAGCAATGTAACACAACGGAGAGAGCTCGACAGTCGACATGTAGCTTGACAAAGATTCGACAATTGACATATAGCTCGACGGTGGGAGTTTTGACAGTCGTCATATAGCTCAACAGAGAGTTCGACAGTCGACATGTAGCTCGAAGAGATTTTTGAACTTTTCAGATTATAACTCACATTTTATCACGTGGACTGACGACTTATCACGAATAGACACAAAATGCTGTACAATAGCTGGGAGAAGATCAAAGCAATGAGTGCTGAACTAGTTGCCCAAGTCGACCTCTATTAAGCCTGCTTTGGAAGGAATTGAGAAAGAAGCCATTGATGATGTTGTCGATCGCCAAGAGGAATAGAATCAAGATTGTTGCTTTATTTGAAGTGTTTTCTCAAGATGTGTCGAATGTAGACTTGAGTAGTTTCTTGAAGTCATTTAACTTCACAACTATAATTGTCGCTCGACCGTATAGATCAACATATCATCATGCATTGAGTCATTTCACTTTAATTCATGTCGTTCGACAATACGGTGCAGCATGCATATGATAAAATAATTGCATCATTGTACTACAATTCTTGTGTCGTTAAACAGTATAGAGCAGCATGCATATGATAAAATAATTGCATCATTTTTCTACATGAATTCTTGTCGTTCGACAATATGGTGTAGCATGCATATGATAAAACAATTGTATCATTTTTACTACAATTCTTGTGTCGTTAAACAGTATAGAGCAGCAGGCATATGATAAAATAATTGCATCATTTTTCTACATGAATTCTTGTCGTTCGACAATATGGTGTAGCATGCATATGATAAAACAATTGTATCATTTTTACTACAATTCTTGTGTCGTTCGACAACATGGTGCATTATTATTTTTTATTTTTATTTTTTAGCTTTGTAAAGCTCTATTTTATGGTTCGTCGTAAAGCGCTTTTATACATCTCCATACTTCATAGCTTTATGGAGAACGACAATCATACTACTCTTAAGTCGACCAATAATTTTACGTCTATGACAACCCGAGATAGAGCAATTGATGCAATCTCAGGGATCGATGTTGTTTGCTTGACTTAAATCGAACTAAAAAATATGTAATCTAATAAAAACAAATGCTGGATTTAAATTTAAGATGTAGTAGCTTGACGTGAAATAATTACCTTAAATATCATGTTATAGGTTCATCTAACGTCGGAAAGCAATATAAGGAGTGGTAAGATTAAAACATTATATGGACAAAGTGGTAAGACTATTAATGCCATAATAAATAGCTGAGAAGTAAAGTATTCGACATTATAAGTATCAAATTACCAAACTCGACGACCAATCAAAATTTTCAATTAACATGGCAGCATAAGAACAATATTTCAGAATAGATATTCTAACCTTTTGTGATTCATTTTACTTGTACTTGCAGAATCATGAATTTTTTTTTTTTGGTCGATCGGATGTCGTAATTCGTTCGTCAAGGGGGATGCTTGTGCCATTTCGTTTGGTATCAGTATGTTAGTTTTTTGCCGAAATAATTGTCAAGGCCCCACGGTGGGCGCCAAACTGAAGAGCCCGAAAATCTCCAGTTGAATTTTTCGTAAGTCGGTGGGCACTGACAATGGTAGAGCGAAAAACAGTAGGTCGTGCGCTACGAAATCCTGTAAAAAATAAGAAGGTAGAACGGAGCGAGAGGCGGGGGGTGTCCCGTTGGGGACTCTCCGATGCTCAAGTTAGACGATTTATCAATAAATAAAATAATTTTAAATCAACAATTAAATTGAATTAAATCTAAATTGAATAAAATCCAAATCAAACCGTAAACGAAGTTGTCGAATCCTGGGTGGTGTCGTTCGGAGAGCCTTATGTTCGCTTGGGCTGAGCATTTAGCAAATTAAATTGCTGAGAGGAGACGAGGCAAGGCCGTCGTCGATCTATTTAGGATAGATTTTCTATACTTGGACGTTCGTCGCATGCAAAGCAATCGATCGATGATAGTTGGAGTGGAGGTAGGTTGGCAAGTGCATGGCAGATGTAAGGCTTAGAAACGACCTTTTGGATTGTTGAGATGCTGAAGGTAAAGAATTAAATAGGTGTCGATGTCGAGCAGGTGTGATGATGTTAATACAATAAATCCCAAAACTGGTATGAAGGATGGTGTAGTTGACACTTGACAGCAAATGCATGTAAAGTATCTAATTGTTGCTTGGACTATGTTGAGTCCAGTGGATGTCGTATGAATGGCCTTTTAGAAATAATGTGATTTTCAGAGCTTAAAATGAGGCATTTTCTAGATAATATCTCCCCCCTCTCTGTGGAGAAATGGGGTCTTATTTATAGGCCTCACAGGGAGGTTGTTTCGTTTTTTTTAAGAGAATCAAATCTCAGAGATCATGCCCTGATTTCGTGGGATTTTATAGTTTAAGACTGAATGGAACTAAAGCTAGGTAGTTATCAAATGATAACAACTAGCTGACTTTGTCAATTTCTTGAGCTGAATAATAGCCAGCTGACTTGGTCATTCTCAGACTTGTCAAAGCTTATCACATCAGATTGGGCTTGTCTTTCGTTGGGCCTCAATATTTGGGTTGTGCTATTTTTGGCTACCACAATGCTTATAGTTATTGATTTAAATATATTCCATAAGACTTCTAACTTGGCCCGATGAATATCATAAATATATATATATATCGTAATTTTCAACTATTTTTTTTTAATTTCCCTATATATCTCCTATTTTTTCGATGTCTCTATATTTAACAAAATCAGGATAAATAGTTCTAGTGCTTGAAAGGTTCTCAAATTTTATTTATAAGTAGATTTCAATGAACTTATCATCAAAAAAAAAAAAAATTCATATCAAAATTCATACAAATCGATGTGATTTCATCAAGTTGTGGACCAAAATTAAAGTAACGAATCCCTCACTTGAAAGTTTATATATATATATTATCATATGAGAGTGAATTCTCTCAATTGTATAACGTTATGTTAGAGTGAATGTGTGTGTTACGTAGCCTTTCGTGCATCCTAGCTATAAACTTGTTTAGTAGAGAAAGGAGGGGAAAGAATATGAAGTAACAAGGTTCACAATAACAATTGTGGGGATCCCTTTTCAGCCATTGATTAGGAATTCTTGTGATTTGCATCTGGGTTTGTCTTGTTTGTAGAATTTGCATAAATCTCTCCATCAGGGGATTTGATCATGGCTGTTTCCTGTTTGTTGTGAAGATGTGAAGGGATGGGGCCCATGCTATTGAAGCTGGAGAGGATGACAAGAAAATATTTGGGTGTCCAGATTCCTTGGAACTTCTCATTTTATTTTATCTCTGAAAGATTTGGAACTTCTCATTTTTTGAGAATGGTTTTTGTTGATTTGTTATATATAAAAGGCCATGGCATCTTTTTGTTTAAAAAAAAAAAAAAAAATTGGCATGAAAGGTATAGGTGCTATGTTTGTTAGCTAACAATAACATCAACTTGGGGAATCTCTAGGTGAATATTCAGGAAAATTAATATTTTTATCAAAATATTTAAAAATAGTTTTTAATTTAAAAAATATTTCATAAAAATATCTTATTAAGTAACAATAATGCTACGTAGCACAAAAAATTGGTCAAAAATTTAACCTTGACGATGTGGTAAGTAAGTGATTTTATTATTATTATATCATTCACTGCATCACTCCATGAATTATATGATAAAAACAAATCATTTACCATGTTTTATTTAAAATACTCCTAAAATAATACATCCTCTCCTTTTTTTTCTTTTTCTTTTTTGCCAAAGAATCTAAATACATCTTTTTCTTATGAATAGCTTTCAAAATAAATAAATAAAATAATTGATGTTTAAAACAATAACATGACAACTACTCCTGTCTCACTCCCCATAGCCTGCCTCTTTTACATAAAAGTGCAATTTCGCCCTTATTTATTTTGTCTTTTTTAAGATTTGCCGTCATTTGTATTTCTTAATTTCATGACTATAAGAGCTTCTTTGATTGGACTATTGAAAAGCTCCTATTGGTATAAGATCTACTACAAGTAAATCTATTGGAAATAGAGTTTTTGGAAAAAATAAAATAAAAAAATTATAGTGGTTTGTTTGGAAGACTTTTTAAATATATATATATATTTGGAGAAGTATCTCTTCTAGGGATTGGCGTGGGGGCCCATTGAGGAGGGGGAGGGTACCCCCATCCCCATTCCAAATCTCCCCCCACCACTCCCCCAAAACCCATTTGGGGGGACTGAGGGTGGGGGCGTTTTGGGGGTAGGTCCCCCCTCCCCTACACCTATTTTCCCCGTTTCTTTTCAATTTCAATTCTAAATTTTCAATTTCCAATCCAAAAATCGAAATTTGAAATTTGAAATTCAGACATTTCAATATTTAATTTGACACTATTAAAATATTCAATCCAAAAGGTAATAAAAATATATTACAAAATACAATACAAGATAAATTTTTTATATAAAAATAAAAATAAAAATAAAAATAATATATATATATATTTATTTATTTTGGGGGAAATGTGGTTATAGGTTTGGGGGTGGGTACCCCCACTCCTACCCCTAAAATCCATTTGGGGGTAAAGTTTGCTCCCACTCTCAATGTTTGTTAATTAATGATAAAGTTGTTTCTATATGTAAGAAGTTAAACCTCAAGGGGGTTTAGTAAAATTTGCTCTTATTTTTATTGTTAACTTATTTAATTATTTCAATTTAATAAAATAAAATATGGAATGTGTGACAAGTGACATAAAAGTTGCCTACGTTAGGTGCGAAGCCAAGAGCATGTCGGTACTCGGTAATAACAATGTGGTTGGCCGTTGTTGGAAGTAGCTGATGATTTTGTTGTCAAGCCAAAATTACAAAATCAAAACAAGTGGCTTGGTAGCATTTGGCAATCAATTTGGGTCTGTATGTCACTTCAAAGTCTATGTATTTTCTTTATGAAAGTGATCTCTAATTTAGAGCTGTGGATTATTTGTAATATAATGAACTATGGTCATAATTTATCGATGGTTTTGACACGAAAACACGTGAAACAAATGCGACACATGAAGGCAATTAATTATCATTAGTAGGAGTTGAATTTGAGGATAAATTTAAAGGTTGTAAGTCTTTACCACTTGACTACAACCTTTAATGTGTTAACAATTGAACAATATTTATATATAAACTATATGAGTTCTTAGAAATTTTAAAAATAAAAATAAAAACCTTGTTAGAGAAATTTAAATTTATTCAACTAATCAAAATTCTAATTTCTACGATAGACATATATTTAAAAATATTTATTAAAACTTTTAATAAAATTAATTTTTTTAAATATATATAGTGGAGTTATTGGTCAATACTCTATGGTCACGTTTGGGTACATGGTGGAACGGTAATGGAAATGAGAATGAGAATGCAAAGGAAAGGAAAACTAAATTTTTTGATTGGTTGAAACTTTAGAATTAGTCTCTGAATCAATATTATTTTGTTTGGTTAACAACGGAATGGAATGGAGTTAACTGTATTTTGACCAAAATACCCCTAATTATTAATGTATAATAACATGATATATTATGGATAATAATAATAACATATAAAAGTATATTATATATAATTATATATTATTTAATATTATAATATATAATATATAATACATATAATATATAATTATATATTATTTAATATTATAATATATAATATATAATACATATAATATATATATATTATAGTAATATAATATATAATATAATACATATAATACATATAATAATATATATATATAACATAATATAACATAATAATAATATATATATTATATTATATAATATATATAATACTATATCATTAATATAATATATTTTTTGATTGGTTGAAACTTTAGAATTAGTCTCTGAATCAATATTATTTTGTTTGGTTAACAACGGAATGGAATGGAGTTAACTGTATTTTGACCAAAATACCCCTAATTATTAATGTCTAATAACATGATATATTATGGATAATAATAATAACATATAAAAGTATATTATATATAATTATATATTATTTAATATAATAATATATAATATATAATACATATAATATATATATATATTATAATATAACACATATATATATAAAAAATATATATATAATAATATATATTATACAATATATTATAATATATTTATATATTATATATTATACAATATATTATAATATATTTATATATTATATATTATTAATATATATAATAATATAATATATAACATAATATAACATAATAATAATATATATATTATATTATATAATATATATAATACTATATCATTAATATAATATATAATAATAATAATATATTATTTTTGGAAAGGAGCTGAGGGTATTTTTGCAATGGAGTTGGGGCATATGAGAGTATTTATGGAATATAAATTTTAGTTAGAATGGGATGACTTTCCATTGGTTTTTGGATGGAATGTCCATTCCAATCCCTATTCCGGTGGAATCCCTATTCCAATGGAATCACTATTCCATTGCATTTTAACAAACCAAACGAATGAAATGGCTTCCTTTACATTTCATCCAACCAAACATAGTTTATATGAGACTTGTGACATCAGTTGTAATAAGCATGATTTGGAATACAACTCTCACTACATAGGAGATATTTCTCAACATGCGTCTTGCAATTGAATGAACAAATGTAAGACTCAGAAAACTAATTTATATGGGTAATTGGATTATTAATGTATCTCTTAGTATGAAACAAGATGGTGCAAAAATAAATAAACAATTTTTTTAAAAATATATATATATTTTTAAATTTTTTAAAAGTAAATTTATTAAATTTAAAATTTTACTTATCCAATATCGGTTTGCTCAAAAACTGCTATCTTCCTGTAAAATAAATCCATATCGGGATTTTGTTTGGTGTTGAAAATAGGAAGTAAAAGTTTAAAAAATTTATTAAAGATAAATAAAAAATTATATATTATGAATGTTTTATAATATAATATATAATATATATTATTATATTAAATAATATATAATATATGTTTATATTATATAAATATATTATTATATATTGTTTAACAATGGAATGGAATTGAGTTAACTATATTTTGACCAAAATACCCCTAATTATAAAACATTCATAATATATAATATAAAATACATATATATATATATATTACAATACATATAATAATATATATTATATAATATAATATATATATATAATATATTATACAATATATATAATAATATATTTATATAACATATATTATTTAATATAATAATACATAATATATAAATATATTATATTATATATTTATATAATATATATTATATTGTATAATATATATATATATATTATATATAATAATATAATTATATAATATATTACATAATATATAAAAATTGTCTTTCTTGACAGTTAAAAACTGTTAAGAACTGAAAACCGTCAAGAAAAACGGTTTTTCTTGACAGTTAAAAAATGTCAAAATTTTGTTATTCTTAACAGTTTTTCAAAACCGTCAAGAAAAAATTGTCAACAAAAGTAGTTTTTCTTATAGTGAACTTGTGTTCATATATTGTCTGATTTAATCAAACATAAGCTATCACATTTTACATAACAACCCAATAACTTCTTTTTTTGAACGACTTATAAGGCTATAAATTATAATGTCTTCGACTAATTTTGACTAAAAATTAAAAAAAGAATCATTCTTGAGATATTATCGTCAAATATGGTTCAGTAGCAAGAGTGATCATTCAATCTAGTAATGTACTAGGTTCGAGTTGCCACCATTACTATATATATATATGTACACGGTCTCGTTCTGGTAAGTGCGCACTGATTTAACTACATTAGTACCAATAATTATAACAAAATCCTAAAATATTATTAATGAAACACAATTTGTACATTTTTTAATTAAAATTTTCTAAAAATATCTAAATATATTTTAATAAGATAATGTCAATTATACCCTTATTTTATAAATAAAGTTACCATTCATTCTCAGTTTAGTTTTTTACCATTTTTATATAATTGTTTATTTTTTGTTAATATTATGCAAGCCACAGATAAAATAAACAAAATATACATGTGTTAATTGTTTAGGAGCAAAGTACAATTTCACCCTTACACAATTAAAGTTGACTGACAGATTAGTTAGATGGACTAATTTGACACTTGAAAAAAATGTAAAGACCAATTTAGTCACTTTAATAAAATTCGTAAACAACTTGGGATTTTAAAAAAGTCTAGGACCTAATTAATAATTGTCCTTAATAAATTATTTGTTAGTTAATATCTTTGAATGAAACGACACTCAAAAGATACATTCTGCGTAGAAGAAATAATGAATTGTAGTAACACTCAAAAGTTGTTCTCCAATTTTTATGGTCAAACCTAAAATAAGCAAAAGAAACTCAAGACCTATTTGAAAATTTGGTTTTAGCTACGTGGGAATATTATTTCGTATTATTTGTGTAAATCCATGTTGTGGGAGTTTCACCCTACACATTTTATAAACATGAATAAAACGTTTTTATCTTGATATCGTGATAATAAACATTCGGGACCGTGTTTATAGTATTTGATCTTGTTAAGTACAACTGTCCCTTAACTCGTTGGGGTCAAATTTTTTTTTTTTTTTTTTTAATAATTAATTAAGGGTGAACTTTGTTTTGTAGTTGAGCTACGAGCCTACAATTATGGCCAATGAAAAGTTTGGTTGCATTAATTTTTTTTCTCAATTTGGTGCTTGGGAATTTGCGTAGTCCAACTATTTATGCAGCTAATAAATTAGTGGGCGAATGCAAAAATAGGCTATGAAAAAAAAAAAATGTTCTCCTGACGAGTGCATTTTTGCTCACCCCCCTTCCAAGGGGGTAAGCATTACCCCCTCCCATACACATGACATGTGTCTATGGAGGGATAAAATTGTCTAAAAATTTACTCCTTTATGACACATGTCATCCATTTAAGAGGGGGGTAATGGTTATCTCCCTTGAAAGGGGGTGAGCAAAAGTGTTCCCTGACTAATCAAGTCAGTACCCAAGATATCGATTCCATTATTGAGAGTGTAGCATGTGGTCCAATTTGTAAGATAATGGACTCTTTCATGACTTGAAGTTTGGGATTGATGGTGATTGAGTGTTCTCATTTGAAAATGAAAGTCCGGTGGGTCGTATTTAGAGTTAATGAATAATTCAGTTAAGTTAATACAAAATTAAAAGGCGATGAAATTAGAGGACATTAATTCAAATCACTTGCAATTTTTTTATTTTTTTTTTTGACATTATCTATGTATTTAGATTAGGTATTTTTTGTAAATAATATGATTCGAGCCACTGACTCATTTGCCAAAACCTCAAACTCGTTCATCTACCAGGTGAACTACGCCCCTGTGGCAACTTGTATTTAACTTGTATAAGTTATATTATCTAATACAACACGAATCAAAATTTATCCCAAAATTTTCATATCAAATGACGTAGCGGTAATTTACAATTTCAAATACTTGTGGCACTATTTAGCATAACCATATATCAAGGTATTGCCGGGACTTGTGGTTTAATGGTCGATGGATGTGCTTCATCTATGTAATATCAGTATGTGATTTAAGGTTTGATCTTATTTTTATATTATGATCTATTGATATATCTAGTTTCTTTTTTAACTATTACAATTAAGTCCGTGTTTGAGAGGGTGAGTGGGCGACACAACTCGAACCCCCATGACTTTAATATTGTAGGTGTGCATCAACATCATTTTATCTATTTATTCGATTTCTAATAGAATAAGGTGGCACATCACCTCTTAGTGGAGATGATACTATGATAGTGCACCTCCTTCTAACAGAAGTACTTGTGATGGATTCAAATCCCACCATGTACATTTTACAAGTATATGTGGAGAATTTTTCTCCCGGTTTATGAGAGCAGTTATCCCGACCCGCACATGTATTGTCTTATTTTAATTGGTATGTTCCGATAGTCCTATTGACCTATTGTAATAGTTGTAGTTTATAATACTTCAAAATAATAATAATAATAATAAGAAGAAGAAGAAGAAGAAGAAGAAGAAGAAGAAGAAGAAGAAGGTGGGAAGCTTCTCATTAACCAAAAAAAGAAAAAGAAAATTATGAGTTTTTCTTCCTCTCAACAAATAACAAGTATAACAACTAAACTATTGCACCTGGTGAAGGCTTATCTGGGTGTGTCAGCGTGTGTGTCGCCGGTCCTCATTATTACTATTTTTTTTTACTTCATTGAATTAATTGAAGTTTAAAAATCAGACTTTTTCTTTTTATGCTAAGATGCGGAAACATGATGTAGTTTACCAAACAAGAAAGTAATAATCAAAGCTACCATCCAACGCATATTATAATAAGAAAAAAATTGGTCTATCTTAAAATTTTGATTCAGAAATTTGTTTTGTAATTTAGAAATAGAAAAGTTGCCTCAAGCACCAGCCGGTTGAGTTGGTTGTGTACCCATTTATTCCTATTTGTGAGCTAGGGATATCTAATTATAAGAGAAATCATCAGTTATGTTTGATCAAAAGGTAATTAACGGCAGACTTTCGATTTCTCCCCCTTTATTTGTAAAAGGATAGTGTTAATTCAAGGTATATGATAAAAATGTAGAAAGGAAATTGAACCACTGTATTTATTGAAATAAGATAATAGATATAGAGATTGACTCTTTTTTTTTTTAAGTAAGTTTAATGTTTTATCCTGTACCTTGGGCATATGCTAACATGCACTACCCTTTATAAAATCAATAATACTAAATATCCCACCTAAAATCCCATTTTTTTCATCCCACTACATGTGGCATGTGAGGTGTCAAATTGTGAGTGGATACACATTAATAATGATTTATCTCACCTACTTCATGTATCTACTCACCATTTGACACCTCACATGCCACATGTAGTAGGATGAAAAATGTAGGATTTTAGGTGGGATGTGTAACATTACTGTTATAAAATTGTAAGTATATAGAGAGTCGAGAAACCTCTCCTTTATGGAGTAAGATAGTGTTAACATGTGTCATCAGGGTACAGAATAAAATATTATAAAATAAAAGTTACATACTTCATTTATTGTCTTTAATTACAAAAATATAGAAACAAGTCAATAAATCCGGTTTGACTCTACCCTTATTCAAATGTTTTGATAAGTCCATTTTATAATTAAAAAAAATGTAGTGTTAATATGTGCCCTTAAAACCGTATTAAACACTATGATACAACCAGAATGAAAAAAGAAAAATCAGAATTATCGGATTGTATTTTTGTGAATGATGAAAAGAAAGAGTGTAGTTGTTGGAATTTAATTACATTAAAGTTGAATGGTTGGAAGGAATAGAGAGGGAGAGAGAAAAGACGCGTAAAGTAGGTGGCGCCACCTTTGGACGGAGAAACCAAAGGTGGTGTGGTGGTGAGTGGCATCCACACGATTTGCTTCTTCAATATTCACCATCAAAATTTTATTATTAAATAAATTACTTTTAAAAAAATTAATTTAATATTAAAAAGGTTGGTTGAAATCAAAGTGTTTTTTCATATTTCAAATCGGACATTTAAGACCTAGGAAGCACGGATACTTCATTTGGTGGAGGTAACTCGTATCGAACTCGTATCCAGTTCCGATACTTCCCGGATACTTCAGGATACGTATCCGATACACCAAATGGCGTATCCGTTGACTTTTTCACAAGTTTGACTGGAGGATACTTGAAGGATACTTGGAGGATACTTAGGGGATACTTCGAGGATACGTTTGGGGCAATATTATAATTATTTTAGTATAAAACGGGGTTAAATTATAATTTCAAAATTTTAGGGGTCAAAATGAAACTGTAAAGAAATTTTGGCTTTAATTCCATTGACATGGAGAATAACGGGATACTTGAGATTACAAACCTTTCACTTGATGAACCAGAGTTAGATGCCGAATTATTTAGATCCTTTAACAATGTGAATAATGATAATGATTAAGAATTTAGTATCTATTTTATGAGTTTATTTTATGTATTATTTGGATTTTGTAATATACTATAACTTATGTGATGTATGTTTTTTTTGGATTTTCAATTTTGTAATATGTTACGACTTAATTTGGATATTGTAATATGTTAAATTATTATGGCTTAGGTTGTTATGTGACATGTTTTATTTGGATGATTAGATATGAATATGTTTTGATTTTTGAATGAATTATTAAATATCTTTTTATATATTCTTATTTAAAAAAATATATAAATATATATTATTTTAATTGACGTATCCTGCCGTATCCGTATCCTAGTTTTTTGAGATTTACCGTATCTCCGTATCGTGCCGTATCCGTATCCCGTATCCGTATCCGTATCCGTATCCGTGCTTCCTTGTTTAAGACCATTTGTTTTGGCATTTTTGGGCAAAATTAGTGTGTGCTCATCCCCCACCTCACGTACTATCATTCTGGAACCGACAAAAATTAATTATTGTCCAAATATTTAAAAAGATGTTTGAATTCATTTAAAATTTACACTTATACGAAAATTTTATGTTTTAGGTTAACATACGAAAATTCATTCCCACAATCCATCCATTTGTAAAATTTTATATTTTAGTGAAATCTAAAAGTTTAAAATTCACTAAATTTTAATTTTTTAAAATGAATTTCAAACATCTGATATTTAATAAAACATAAAAATCTACATCAAAATCATTGGTAGAAAAACACCCCAAGAATGTATAATTTTATATATCATTTATACAAATTTTTTTAAAAAAAAATAATAGTCAATAACTCAATGTTATATAAATGAAAATTGAAATTTTAAATAAAAAAAAATATTATAATTAAACAAACGCAATCATACAATCTGATGCAATTTTGAGGTGTCAACAAATTTAATCTATAACCCAAAAAAATGGGGTCAGGTAACAAATAATGATATATATGATATATCATTAATATTTTTAATGATAAATTTTTTTAAAAAAAGGATAAATTTTTTTTAAAAAAAACAATAAATTAATGTGTTCTCTATAGTGCAACTACTGTTGTTTTGTATATCAGTGAAGTCTAATAAAGAAAAGGGTGTAACAATCATGTGTTGGTGTGAGTGGTTCGGCGCTCTCATCCCTTAAGCAAGGTCGTGGGTTCAACCCTCCTTGTGAACGGAACTACACATATTGGGAGCATTTACCCCTTAGTGGGCCGACCCGGTGCGAGTCCGGATTAGTTAGGGTGTGGTCTGGGCTGATTGCACCATATGGTGGATCCGCCCCACCCGGAAACCGGATGGTGTAAACCAAAAAAAAAAAAAAAAAAAGGGTGTCAAAGTGAGGATCCACAGTAACTGTCGTGGAGCCACTCACTTCCAAACCTTTTTACCTCCCTCCTCTACGGTTGGTTGTTTTGATGATTATCCGACACGTGTCTCCATGTTCAAAGGATGCCACGACACGACATCGAATGCAAGTTCTTCGTTTGCGTTGTAAATAAGTCATGACATCGATGTGTGATGCACTGGGCCCACATGTGTACTTTGGATGGGTTAGGGTTTGGTTGTTGGGTTTTGGATGGGTTGTTAAATGTTCGACCCGAGCCCAATTGTATAGCTTTGGCCCAACATTTTTTTTTCCTTTTCATGCCCCATATAAGATTCTTTTTCTTTATTTTATTTTAGAATAATATTGGCTTTTTTTTTTTTTTTTTTTTTTTCATACCAATATTTTATTTTCGTGTGTGCAGTGTGCCCTCGATATATATTTTTTTTCAGGTAAGGAAGAGAGAGAGAGATAAGATATAATTCAAAATAAATTACATTTAATGATTACAAGTTTGCAGTTTGCACTCATTGATAGGGATGGGCAGGGTTTGGTTTGGTTTGATTTGATTTGGGATTGGGCAAAACCGAATTGAACCGTAAAATATTTAGTTTTCAATTATTTTTTTTTATCGGGTTTGAAATTGAAACGGAAAAATACTTGGGTGTATTCGATGCATCACCCTGGAATATGATGGTGGTGCATTGGATGCACTTACTGAGTGACATGTCACTTAAAATTTTCTTTCCATTTACAAAATCTATCAGACTCCCACTCTCCCATCTCGATTTGGATTCGTCACCAGCACTCCTCCAACGGTTCGGTGAAGGTTCGGCTAACCGTACTTGATTTTAGAACCCTACTTCATTTTTTCATTAATTATGTATTAAATCAATATTTAAGTAGGATATTTAAATTAGAAAAAAAATTCCATAAGAACATTAAAAATATTTTTATAAGATTTTAAAAATTAAATCAATATTTAAGTAGAATATTTATTTTTATAATGAAATAAGATATATAAATGATTTTTAACTCAATTTCATAAGGATAATAATGATATTTTAAAAGATTCATTAAATGCCAAAATATATTAGTCCATAATCACTTTCAAAAAATAATCCCACATACTTTTTTTTTTTTTGGTTTACACCATCCGGTTTCTGGGTGGGGCGGATCCACCATACGGTGCAATTAGCCCAGACCACACCCTGACTAATCCAGACTTGCACCGGGTCGGCCCACTAAGGGGTAAAGTGCTCCCAATATATGTAGCTCCGTTCACAAGGGGGGTTGAACCCACGACCTTGCTTAAGGGATGAGAGCGCCGAACCACTCACACCAACACATGATTGGTTCCCACATACTTTTCAAAATCACTGTCAAAACTTATCAGATTATTAATTAATCACTTTCGAAAGTTCTACCGAACATAATTTCATGTCAAATTATAAAATAAACTGATTTTAACTTTTCAAAAATAATACTAAATTGTCTTTCAATACAATTAGATATGTTTTTGGATCTTTTGAGCCTTTTGGGTTTGGTGAATTTTATTTACATATATTCTTAACTTTAGGCCTGCTGACTATAGGGCTTTCAGGTCCATGAAACATATCATCTGGACATAGTTTTAACTTATAATCCAAAGAAATAAAATTTTATAACAAAAGAAATTGTGATTCACAATGTTAATAAATCTAAAAGTTACAGTGATGTTTATATATAATTCAACAACTTCAAAATCAAATTGAAGTGCACTTTTATTCCTTATTTTTCTTTCATTTCAAAAGCAAAAGAAATAGAAAATAATAATAAAAATGTATATATTTTACTTTGGTTCAGTTTTTCACACGTATTTTCGGTTTAAGAGATAGTCTAACTTTCATATTAATATACCTTGAAAAACCAATTTTAATTGAAAACTTGTTATTTTCATATACATTTTCTCTGGTACAAAATGCACACATAAACATTGTTGATTTCTTACATGACACGTCACAGAAACCATGTGACAACTACTACTGCAGTAGCAATACATATTTCTCTTTAGGACAATGTAGGTGTCTGCTGGCTTTCAAGAGAAAATTTCAATCTATAACAGTTGCATTACTCACAAATGATTTGAATGCACAATTTTACAAGTATTGAATGTGCCACATTTACAAAAAGCATCCAAAAGTTCTCTAATGTTCTGCAAATCAGCTGGGCAGAAGACCAACAATATTGTTGACAAAGCCAGAGTGCTGAGCATGTAAGAACTGTGTAGTGACAGTCACCGGTTCTGTCTTTTGGATTTTTTTGGAACTTGAACAGTATCAACTTGATTTTTCAAAGGGATTTGATGAGTTGAGAAGATTGTTCCCACTACAGACTTGGGCAAGACTTGAGGAGAGTGAATGTCAGTCTGCTCGCAATAACCTGAAATTCTTGCAAATGTTTAAAATTATGATATCGCCTTCAACATAACCTTTGGTTTTTCTTCTTGCCAGAACATCCAATCAACGATTGTCTTTCCAGCTCCACTGAACTCACTTCACAGCAATCTCATCTTCTACTCTATTGCTGGTTCCACCAACAGCATTGGATTGACAACTCACTTTCATTATTTCCATTTTTCCTGAAAGATTCATAGTTCATGTAAATAGGTATTAGGAACTTAACATTCAAACTTTTTTTTCCCATTAATTTGACCAAAAGTAAACTTGGACATACTGATTAAGTTGTTGTCTCATTTTTTTGCTTTCTGCTTTCCTCTTTGTTCCACGCCGGTTGGATTGCTCTTTTGCTTCCTCTTCTGATATGATTGTCCGTGGCTTTCCAAGAGCTATATATACGAAACAAAGTATAATAAGGAAAGACTACTGAGTTTTACCAAAAAAAGCTAACTAGACATCTATAAAAAAACTTTGTGGTTGGATGGGAATAAGTCAAAGCAGGCTGGTGTCTTGAACTTTTGATTTAGGTACAACAGAACATTGAAGAGAATGGTGAACCCCAGGACGGCTGCAACCCCAATCCATTCTTTTTCAGAGCATTGAAACCATATCATAGAGGTGAAATCTGATGGCTCTATGACCACCAAACTGGAATTTGACCTTTTACATCAGCATTTGTTAATTCCTTCAAAGCATCAGTAAATCAAGAACTGATACTTATATTTACATCATTTTCTTGTAAACATAATTATTAAAAAAGGCAAGGTTATAATTCTGCTAAAGTTATAGCAAGGAGCATAAAATCCTATTTAATAACCTTTTGGAAGAACAAAACCTCCCAGAAGAAAATGTAGACTTGAATTGTATCATCAACTTGATTGTTCAAGGGATTTTGTGAGTTGAGAAGCTTGTTCATCTCTAAGTTGTTTATCTCCAACAACATTTCTCACTATAAACTTGGGCTACAGAGGTAGAGCAAAAAATGAGAATTCTTTAGCAAATGCCAACTGATTGGAATAAGTTGAGAATCACAAACCATAAGACTATCAACGAGACAGTGGTGAACCTCGATCCCCCGGTATTTATTCTTGTTGTGTAAGGTGGATCAATGTTGCTGCAACAAATTGAACATGGGGTAGCTGCTCCTTTTGAGGAACTTTTAACGGTCCGCAACATACCGAGTGCTTCCAAAGCAACCAATACGTACGTGTTAGTTCCCATTATGAATCTGTAATTTCACAAATAAAAAGTATTGTGCTGGTAATTCTCTGTTGCATAAAGATATTGAAGACTCACATTTGTTATGTTCTGAAAAAGCCAAGCTGAAAACAACTCCATCATTTGTTATATGTCCCAAAAGATGACACAGCCTACTTGGAGCCATACCAGTTGGCTTGAACAATCTCAATCGTGATATTTGCCTCAATATCTAAGTATCCGTGACCTGATCACAAGAACAACAACACAAGGTTAATCGTGCAATTTCACTGAAGCTCAATATCTAGCCATCTAGGGTCAAAATAGTGAGGACCTGAGTTACTGATGGGATTTCGAGTAGGCACACATCGGGTTCATTGATGTTTAACAATCACAACATCTGCTAGTGAGGAGTGTTATAACAACAAAAGCTTCCACCAACATCTCAGAAACTGTCATTTAAGACTAAACTATAAACATGCATTTAATTTTAATTTGAGAATCCAACATCAATTGATTTAGTATATAACATACATATGAACACATCTCTTCCATTTCCTAGACATATTCCTATGCAATAAAAATCCCACCCTCACCTTTTTTCAGATCGATAATACAAACAACCATCAGATCTTCATACATAAGATTGTTGCTGGATAGAACAAAGAAAAAGTAACTATTAGACTTACTTTATACTGGTATGAAGTAAAATATGATGCTAGAATTGCATGCCTTTCAATTACAACACTCCACCCAATGCCTGCATTTGTTGCAATAAACTTCGTCTTGTGGATCAAATTAATGCGGCTTCTAACAATATCCACCCCAACCTCTTCATGTGAAGTCAAATCAACAATAACCTCATAATTAAAAAAAAAAAAAAAAAAAAATTTGACCAAAGAAACATTATAGAGAATACATTTCGTTACATTTTGAGTATCTTCTGCTCTCTGTATCTTTCAATAAGCTTTATTTCAGTCAACTATGGCGTTTTTGAGATTATTGAGCTCAACTAGCTCCATCTCTTCATCCACAAAAACCTGCAAAGCGTATCCAACAAGTCACTTCTGTTTGAAACTAAATCAAAACACCAAATTCAGTCAACAAATCAAATGAACAGCATGAGGTTTACCGTCTTTTCATTGTAGCTCACTTTTGTTTTTGAGAACATTGTGCTCAACTAGCTCCATCAAGGATTCTTTTAAGGTGAATTGGGGAGAGTGAATTCTCACAAATGTTTCTTGCTTCTTGGGGAACAAATAAATTCTGATACCGCCTTCAATTGAAGCACCATTTTTTCCTCCCGCCAAAACATCCACCAGTGTCGTCTTTCCAGCTCCACTGACTCCCATTAGTGCAGTTGTAGTCTCTAGGCCTAAATGCTCCGGTCACTCTCTGAAGCAATTGTGGTCTGTATTCTGTCACCCCTGGAGATTTCATTTCCTGTAAAGTATCCTAACATTAGCTATGTTAACAATGTGATGTGAAGATATATAGATTCTTACCGAGGGCATGTCCACAAAGTAATTTACACTGTCAAAGCGCATGAATAATGGTGTAAATGGAAGAATCATTCCCTTCTTCACAGCAATCCCACATCTTCTACTTCATTGCTATCTTCACCAGCAGCAGCATTGGACTGACTACTTACACCTAAGCTGGTAACATTGCCTGAGGCCTACAAAGCAATATCAATATCTTAGTCATGACTTCATTAGTGTGAAAACAAAGATACAGTCTCTTCCGTTGTATGAGCGAAATTACATACCACTTCATTCATCCACCTCGGAGAAAGCAACTCATTGTTTGTCAGGGCATTGAAAGCATATGATATAAAATGGAACTTTAGCTGAAAGCACCTTGGTGAAATCAAATATCCCCATGACCACCAAACTGGAATCTCCTGTTACATGAAAATCATTATTTGAATCAATATATCAAGAACTGAGACTTACATTTATTGTAAAGATGAGTATCAGAAAGGATCATAAATGTGCTAACATAATAGGAAGGCTCATGAAATCCCATGTAATGACTAACCTTATGGAAGGATAAAACTCCCGAGCAGAAACAAGACGAACACAGAAAGTGCGCCTCCAGTGTTCTGCACATTGCAGCCATGAGCCTGAACAACCCAGCAGCACTTTGTTGAATCAAGAAAATTACCAGAAGGTGCTTGGAAAACTTGAAATAAGAATGATAAGTTATAAACTGGTCAGTGCCACAATGTGTTAGTTTCCAAAACCACAATGTGTTAGTTTCCAATAAGAAACTGTAATTTCACAAGAGATAAATTTGTACCAATAATCTTCTGAAAAAGCAATGCTCAAAACTCTATCATTCAATTACAACACTCCCACCAATGGCAGCATTTGTAGCAGCAAACTTCGTCTTTTAGCTCAAATCGATGTGGCTTCAAACAAAGATCCATCCCATTTCCCAACCTAAAAAAAGTTATTAACAGGAAATCAAATCAGTGCAAATTAAAGATAAGATGAAAAATAGCTTTTAATATCTCCAAATTCACTTCTGTTTGAGACCAAATCCTAACACCATATTCAGACCAAACCATCTTTTCATTATAGCTCACTTCTTTAGAATTCATTATAGAAAATACATTTTGTTGCATTTTGAACATCCTCTGCTCTTAATAGCTTTAAAGACAGTAACATTACATATTTTTTTTTTAATAACAAGAAGCATATATGCAATGCAAGTCTTCTAGTTTCCTATCAAAAATGATAAGAAAAAGAAAAGAAAGAAGTATATATGCAGGTCATAGAAATATTTCCGTTTTTAAGTAAAAATATGAAAGAAGAAGAGTATAGCAATATTAATTATTTTATCTTGAAGCAAAATCATTAATATGATTTACGATTTTTTTTTTAGAACAAAAAAATTGAATGAATTAATAAAGATTGCAATAGAATTTGGTGTAACAATAATAAAAATTTGAAATTCAGGATAAAGAGAAAAGAAATTAAATTAAATTTTAAATTAATTACCAATAATATTAACTAACGAAAAAGAGAAAAGAAAAGAAGAAAGAAATTAATTACCAGGATGCATTGATAATCAGGGGCATTTTTGGATTGCGTTGGACGACTCCACATTGCACGTCTCTATTTTCTTTTTAAGATATTCTTTGCCATTCTCCCCTTCCTCCACCGTGTAAACTTGTTGTAAAATGTCGCAACCATCGATGTCCAATCGCTCTAGTGTGGTAGCATGAAGAAGGTGGTCTGGCAGTGACTTCAATTTTGGGCATACACTGATTTCCAGCTCAGAAAGAGAGGGCATGATTGTAATATCTCCTGCTGTAATCTTATATTCCCATTCTTCCCAATTCTCCATATCCATAATTTGCAGTCTCTTCAATTTGGGAAAAGCAATAAGTGAGGGTGAAGACGACGATGATGATGATGATGTCTCAATGCCCACAAATTCATTACCCACTCTTTTCACACTATTCATTTCAGATATCTCGAGTGATTCAAGCAGTGGCAATTTTCCCAAAGCAGGCAAATACTCACAATTGCAATCACGGACGGTCAGTTTCTTGAGTGATGTAGCATGAAGAAGGTGGTCTAGCAGTGACTTCAATTTTGGGCATTTACCAATTTGTAGCTGAGAAAGAGAGGGCATGATTGTAATATCTCCTGCAGTAATCTTATATTCCCATTCTTCCCAATTCTCCATGTCCCCAATGTCGAGAGTCTTCAATTTGGGGAAGGCAATAAGTGAGGGTGAAGACGATGATGATGATGATGTCTCAATGCCCACAAATTCATTACCCACTCTTTGAACACTCTTCATACCCCATATTACGAGACCTTCAAGCAATGGCAATTTTCCCAAATTAGCAGGCAAATACTCACAATATCTGCAGTATTGGAGATATAACTTGAGCATTAGCTGATTCACAGAGTATACATGAATGAATAGAAGTGATTTTGATTGATACATGAAAGAAGAAGAGTATACATATTACATAGTAATATTTTAATAAATGATTCGTAATATTTTACATATACATATTACCAGGCAAACAAAACATTTGACAGTTTAATAAATGATTCGTAATGTTGCCGTAACTAACAAAAGGAAGAAATTAATTACCTGCATGCATCGATAATCAGGGGCAGTTTTGGATTGGTTGGACTCCTCATTGCACGTCTCTATTTTCATTTTAAGAGATTTTTTTAAATTTGATGGAAAGTTAACTTGGTCATTGAATTGCTCATTTGCTTCCTCTTCTAATATGATTGCTCGTGTCTTTCCAAGAGCTATACAAACACAAGAAATTAATAAATAAAAAAATCAAGTTGAAACCTTTAAAACAGAGAGGTTATAAGTAACCAAATTGAAACCCAACATTGAACTGTAATATATTAATTGAAACCAAATAATAATAGCAACTGAGAGAAGATACTAAAATTACAACTGATTTTGATAGTCTCCTCTGTTTTTTTAAGAAAAAACATGATTCATATTATAATATTACAAGTGATATCGATCTGTAGATAAGAAAAGATGGCATGATTGTAATTTTATATTCCCACTCTTCCCAAAGATGAGAGTCTTTAATTTGGGAAAGACAATATGTGAGGGTGAAAACGATAATGATGATCAAGTGTCAATATTAAATTAATTACCAATAATATTAACTAATTAACAAAAAATAAAAAGAAGAAAGAAATTAATTACCAGCTTTCATTGATAATCAGGGGCAGTTTTGGATTGCGTTGGACGACGACGACTCATTGCACACCTCCTATTTTCTTTTTAAGAGTTGATGACCATTTCTCCCCTGATCTTGATCTCTCCACCTCGTAAACTTGAACTAAAATGTTGCAATAGCTGATGTCCAATTCCTCGAGTGTTGTAGCATGAAGAAGGTGGTCTGGCAATGACTTCAATTTTGAGCAGCCAAGGATGTATAGATTGGAAAGAGAGGGCATGATTGTAATATCTCCTGCTGTAATCTTATATTCCCATTCTTCCCAATTCCCCATACTCAAAAAGTAGAGAGTCTTCAATTTGGGGAAGGCAATAAGTGAGGGTGAAGACGATGATGATGATGATGATGTCTCAATGCCCACAAATTCATTACCCACTCTTTGAACACTATTCATACCTTCTATCTTGAGTGATTCAAGCAGTGGTAAGTTTCCCAAAGCAGGCAAATACTTCAATTTTGGGCAGTCAGTGATACGTAGCTCAGTAAGAGAGGGCATGATTGTAATATCTCCTGCTGTAATCTTATATTCCCATTCTTCCAAATTCTTCATCCTTTCGATCCATAGAGTCTTCAATTTGGGGAAGGCAATAAGTGAGGGTGAAGACGACGACGATGATGATGATGTCTCAATGCCCACAAATTCATTACCCACTCTTCGAACACTCTTCATATCCCATATTCTGAGATCTTCAAGCAGTGGCAATTTTCCCAAAGCAGGCAAATACTCACAATTTCTACAGCTGGAGAGAGATAACCTCTTAAGATGAATTACCATCCAATGAGGGGACAAACTGATGCTTCTACAGCCTTCTATAGATAAGATCTCTAAATTGGGAGGTGGTTGTAAGGCTTCAAGAACTGCTGAATCTTTATTACCTTCTTCAACCGATGATAAAGATATCTCACTCCCACCAGAGAAATACAATACCAAATCAACGAGATTCTTCTTATTCATGAGTTGTGCATTCTTAGCTTCAGCTTCGTCTACAACTTTTCCCAGCCCTATTAACTCAAGACGACCTCGAAGCTTGTTCATGTTTTTAAGACATCCAAGACCCATGCCATTTGGATCACCTCCAACAATAAATCTATCCAATCTACGAAGACAAACTAATTTCTCCATTCCTTTTGGCATATATCTAACTTCGTCTCTCCCCTCATTTATTAAATGCCTCAAATTGATTAGTTTTCCCATCCCTTGAGGTAGTTTTTCAAGAGACCCACAAAAACTAATATCCAAGGTTTGTAAGTTATACAAACAACACAATGTCTCAGGTAATTCATTCATACTTGACTTAGACATGTTAAGGTATCTCAAATGTATCAATTTCCCTATCTCACTTCGTATCTTATTATCCCAACTTCCATTTAACTTCAATGACCTTAAACAAGTCATTTGCTCAAATAAGTCGGGTGAGAAACAACTTCTCGATCTAGATCCATATTTATCCTCAATTAAGAGGCTACGTAGCTTTTGGACACTAGATATGTTGACATTATACGACGACTTCAGTATCAACATTGAATGACGAGCTTTCTCACAAGAAACATTTAGGCTTGCTTCTTTACCTTCACCACCGTAAATTTCCTCTGAAAAGCACTCATTCTTAACAAGAAATTGTGCAAAGTCATGCACTATGTCATGCATCTTGCACCCATCAATATTACCATAATCATCTTTTTTAAACTCTTGGAAGAAAGAATGCATCGCTAAAGTGTCAAAACACTCCTCACCAATTATCTCAAATTTTTCATCACATTCTAAACCGAAATAACCTTGGGCCATCCATAAGTTAATCAAATCATTTTTTCCCATCACATAATCTTTTGGAAAGATGACACAATATGAAAAACACCGTTTTACCATAGAAGGCAAATCATTATAACTCAACAATAGTGGGGGGAAAAGACCTTCTAACTCTTTCAATTTCCAAATTTCACTATCTAATATTCTTTGCCATTGTTCTCTAGTTTTTTTAAAGCGTAACAGACTCCCAATAGTCTTTATGGCAAGAGGCAAACCCTTGCACTTGCCAACAATTTCTCTACCAATATTTTCTACTTTCTCACACTCTTCCTGAGACCTATCACAAAATGCGAATTGTTTAAACAACAACCAACTGTCATCCGAAGACAATACTCCAATATTGATACCATCAATTGATTTCATCATCCGTGCAACTTTCTCCTTACGTGTGGTGACTAAAATTCTACTTTCACCATGAAGACCATCGTTAAGAGAGTTGTACAATGATCCCCATTTATCATAATCTTCTGTCCACACATCGTCTAAGATAAGGAGAAATTTCTTATTCACAATAGCTTGACATATACATTCCAAAAGAGATTGAAATTCAACTAAATTAGGGGCTTGACCCGTAAGACCTTCAATGATGGCTCTAGCAATCCTAACCTCATCAAATGGGTCTGAGACACAGACCCATATTTTGTAAGTGAATTTACTGCTAATCCCTTTATCATTGTAAACAAGTTGTGCGAGAGTTGTTTTCCCGATCCCTCCCATCCCTACAATTGAGAAGACAGGGAGACTTGCTCTTTCTCTGTTACTCTCATTCAACAACTTGTTTACTAGATCAATTTTGTCATTTTTTCGACCATGTATCTCGGACACCTCGATAAAAGAAGTCGTTTTCAATCTTTGAGGTTCTTCGATACTCCTAATGGCATTAAGATTATACTTATCTTTCTCTATGGTAATAGAATCAAGATTTTCATTTATTTTTTTTACCTTAACACCAATATCATATTGCAAAGCAACTTTTCTAAAACAAATGCAAGGGGAGGAAAACACAAAACGTACCTTTTTCTTAAGAATTCGAGCATTTTCAACCCCCTCAATTTGTAATTTCAGAATTGCAGTGTTCCATTCGTCCAAGACGTCATCCATGTCATAAGATGCATCTTTGAGCTTGTCTAGCCAAACTCCCACAGCTGTCTCCTTCACTTGTCTTTGCTCTGCATCAACCAGCACAGCTTGAATGGCTTGAAAGTTGCTGGTGAGCTTTGCTATTTCCTTTCTGACATCCGTAACTAGCCTCACCTCTTGCTCTACTTCTCTACTGATGATCAAAGTCAACTGTTCGAGAACAGTAGAAACAATTGCCTCAGCAGCCATAGTTTGTGATGGAAATTGATCAATGACAAAAGAGAAGAAATATTTTGAGTTATTAGTTGTGTTTGTGATGTGAAAGTAATGCTGCCATGCTATGCTTTCAAGTTTTATAATACCGAAAGGAGAAGAGAGTCACGCCTGCTACGCTGTACGTGATTGAGCGTTGGATCCTTAAAGTAGGAGATCCAACGGTTGAGACTTAATATTATACAAAATAAAGTATATTAGTTGGCAAGTTGAAGAGCCGGTTAATATTATACAAAAATAAAGTATATTATAAAAAAAAAAAAACAGGGACACCATTGCACCAATAACATATGATATTGAATTTTATAAATATAGATTTATTTTATTTTTTTGAGCAATGTTTACTGGTACCAATAACTTTAATTTTTCCTTAACAAACGGACAGTAGTAGATTAATGAATATGATTAATTAATGTAGGCAAAATAGTTGAAAGTCGTGTGGACAAATGCATATTCAACTTCCAAGAAACAGAGGAAGTTTAAAATATTATAATATTTCCCTGACCGAGAAGACGCGTAAAGTTGGTGGTGCGTGGTACTGTGGTGGCAACCGGCGAGTGGCACCCACACGCTTTGCTGTAATTATTTCAACTATTATATGTAGCGCCAAAAGGAGAAGAAAAAAAAATCTTCAATGTCATCATTGAAGATAAGAAAATATGAGAAGACTGATAACAGGGCGTGGAAAATAACATGGGAAAGGAAATTGCAGCAAGAAAAAGATAAGATTGCAGGTGGATCTGGACCCATTTTAGGGTACAATAATTCATTTGGAAAAGAGAGTACTGTATTCTCCAGTTTTTTATTTTTTATTTTTGATATAATAACTGGAGAAACAACTAAAGACCAGGAAAAGTTAATTAGGTAAGAGTTAATTAATTAACAATTAATGATATATTAGTTTAATAAGGACCAACTCCACGTCCTAAACTTAGAAAGTGGAAATCCATTGGATAAGGCTTCCTTTATAAATGTTCAATTTGTTTTTAATTAATTTATTCTTCCCTATATATATATATTATCTATTTTCTTTAAACAAAGATATATGTACCGGGTGACCACCGATTAGTGTGGTGGTGGATTTATAAAAAAAAGAATAAAATAAAATAAAATAAAAACATCCCATGTGCTGGAGCCTAGACTCTAGAGAGCACTCGAGATCTGAAATTTAGAAATATCCGTTTTCAACTTCCAAGAAGTTTATGGACCACATCACTGACCGTATCGAATCAAATTATTTCCCCTGCAAGTCTGTAATTAGATCTACTTGATCACCCAGTGGTAGAACTAGACACCGTGCTATTTGCTTTCTAGTGCATTTAACATTACTTAAACGGTGTGTACGGTACAAAATAAGTTGAAAGATAAGATTATCCTTCTGTCAAAGATTAAATCTTACGGACGTTGACTAACGACAGGGGAGGTGGATATCAATTAACGATAAAATTATTTCCGCGTGTAAAAGAACAAACTCTAAGAACTTTGGTGTAATTTGTTCTTTATCTTACTAACTCTGTACATTATCCTATTTTATGATCCGCAGAGATATATTAAGTGTTTGACAACTGGACATGCATGGTTCAGAGTATATTTTCCTGTGGTCTGGACACTGTAATTTTTGTTGCATTAGCCGCATTTTCCGTGCTAATGTTTGCAGTCAATGTTAATGAGTCCTCATGTGAATGTGAATGTGAATGTGACGCCTTTCTTATTTGTCTGAATCTGCTCATTAAAACTACATAATTTAACACATAATCTTTTAAAACGGAACAAATAACTTGATTTTTTTTTTTAACAAACTGTAGTAAGTAGTTCAATCAGGAAAAGATAATTACTATTATATTTAATCAAGTCTGGTTCCATGACATACTGGTCGATTACTAATCCAATGTAATCGATCTTGAATTTGATTCAATTCAATCCAATTTTAATTTTAAGTTGATTGGAATCGGGGTCGGTCCTGAGATTTTGGGGGCCCAAAGCAAACTAAAAAATTGAGGCCCCCAAATCCCAACTTCCACGTTCCTGACTTCTGGGTTCCATATACATAATATATACAAAATTCTAACAAAACTAAAATAGAAAAACGAAATTCTAATATAATACATACAAAATTCAAGAACAATTCTTGCAATGCATACATAAAAATTCAAGAACAATTTTTTCTATTGGGTAGTTGGATTACTAAATCCTTACCTCCGAATTCCATAATATATAATACATACAAAATTCTAACAAAACTTAAAATAGAAAAACGAAAAGAGGTTTTTTGGATTAAAAGAAGAAGAAAAAGGAAAAGATGTGTTAAATTATCTTCTAAAACAACTACGATTGATTTCAAGAAGAGAGCTTCCAAATTTCAATCTAAGAACAATTACTTTCCCACTAATTCCCTATTTCACAAGAAGCTAGGAACAAAGCTAAGAGCTGCCAAGTGCTAAAGAAGTAAAGAAATCTAAAAAATTTCGAATGTCTGATACAATGAATTATAATTTGCAATTTGATATGTTGTGATGGTGTAAGCATAATGATTTTGTCTATTAAAAAAAAAAAGCATAATAATTTTGTTTCTTTAATGGGCATTTTTTTTAAACAACAAAAACATTTGGGCTGTATGTAAATATTTCTTTGGTGGGCCTTTTAATTTTTTTTTTTTTTTTTTTTTTTTGATAATAAACGAAACAAACAGCCAACCAAGGCTAAGTACAAAGGCTGGAATTCAGCCACAACAGCTCCTTACAAGAGGAGAGGGCACACGACGCTAGCTTAAGAGACAAGGAGTTCCCCCCTAGGGAGGAGGCTTGACACTTACAGAAGCCAACCGACGATAATAAGGCCCTAATGTCATTGACAATAAAGTGGGAGTCCCCACGGTTAGGGATATCGCTGCAGAGAAGAGACACAGCCTCAGCGGAAGCGTTTTCCACAATCGAAACAGGGAGATTAAATTGGATTGCCATCTTTAGCCCCTCACGCACAGCCAGGAGGTTCCCCATTTCTGCAGAAAACTTACCTTCAAGAGTAGTTAACGAAGTGGCTATCACTTTCCCTCTAGAAGTCAGAATGGCCGAGCCAAGCCCAATCTTATCTGGATTCGAACGACATTTGACAGCAGAATTGAGTTTCAGTTGCCCTGGAGGAGGGGCTACCCACTCAGCAGCTGGTTTCTGCAGCAGGGGAGCAGAGGAAGAGCAGAGGACCTGTTTCGAATTAGTGAACTCGTTCAAAAGCGCCACAGCTCTGCTGGTGGGCCTTTTAATTAATAATTGACATGTGGGTTGTTTTTTTTCAAAAAAAAACAAAAACAAAACTGTACTCTAGTTTAACATAGAATACAAACTATATGAATTTGGGGGCCCTTTGGAAATGGGGGCCCTAGGCGGCCGCCTCGTCGGCCTATGCCCAGGGCCAGCCCTGATTGGAATAAGTCATTGATGTTATCGGAGAAGAAAACAAAAGTTCTATACATGTTTTTGATAGTTGGGTACCGTTCAATACTTCAATACTCTAAATTAAATCAATGAAACTAATCAAAATCAATCCTTTTAAATTTGATTTTTTTTTTTAAAATATGTATCATAAAGGTTTCAGAATTGAAGAGTAAGGAGGTGCTACAATTATTGTCCCATACCAAGAACTTGTAATTAATACCTTGACATGAAGAAAACCGTTTTCAACTAAATTCACTTGATCATCTAAAACAATATATAAATAATTTCCTTACACGTTATGGAATCCTTTGAACTATCAACTGCCTATGTTGGAAGTTCAATAAATTGATGCTGACTGCAAGCATTAGCGTGGAAAATGTGGCCAATGCAACAAAAATTACAGCTGCATGTCCTCAACGTCACAATATTGTATCACAATTGAACCATAAAACTGTCCAGACCACAGGAAAATGTAATAGTACCATGCATGTCCAGTTGTCCACCACTTTAGAATTCTCTGGTGATTGTAAAATAGGATAATGAATAGAGTTTAGTAAGATAAATCATGTTGGTTTTGTAAAATATTAAATGGGTTTGGAAATACAAATATTATTATTAAATATTCAATATTAGTCTTATTTTAAAAATCTAGATGAGATCTTTCTAATTGTATAATTTTTATAATGATAAAATTTATAAATTAAAACTTATTATATATTAATTGAATTTAATAAAAATGGTAAAAAGAAAATGGGGGTAAAAATGAAATAGAAAAATGTGAAAAGTGAATTTAGAGTTTCATATTTGGTACTCTAAATTTAGGGTACTAAACAATGAAACTCTAAATTTTTTTATTGGAAAAAGAGTTTTAGAGTATGGTTACTTAGAGAGTCCATTTTTACTCACCCCTCTTCAAAGGGGTAAGCATTACCTCCCTCCCTAACACATGATATGTGTCCAGGGAGGGGGTATTTTTGTCTAAACACATAACAGTTTTTGGACAAAAATACCCCTCCCTTGACACATGTCAAGTGTTGGGGAGAGAGGTAATGCTCACCCCCCCTTCAAAGGGGGTGAGTAAAAGTAAACTCATGGTTAGAGCATTTGGTAATTTATTTTGGAGTTCGTACTCTAAAACAGAACACAGTTCAATTAGGACAATATATACAATTGCTATTGTTATTTCCTCCTCAAAATTAGTTGAAGCTTAAAAAAACTAGTGCAAACAAACTAAGGCTATTATGTACCCATGTGATGTCGGTCATGAGAAAACCCTACGGTTGATCAATTCATATACACTGAACTACCTTTTCATAATTTCATTTAGGGGCACGTTGGATGCTTCACGAGTTTTGAAATTCGTCATCAATCTCTTGTGTTCGGATAACTTTTGTAAGACTTCCATACAAGTCTCCAATATTTTTTTTTTTTCTTTTAAGATTATTTTTGAAATTTTTAGAAAGACTAGTGATATATATAAAAGTTTATTGAGATTGATTGTAAGTAAATAAGGTGAATGTAATCATCTCTTAGAACAAATGTGGTTTACCTCCTACTCCATATATGTTAGTAATAGGAGTTCGAATCGTACTTTGCATATTTTTATCGGTATTTATGGTGAGTTTTCTCACCGATGTTGTGAGAGTAACGTATCCACATTGTGGGGCAGATATTAGAACCACTGCGAAATTAATCCAAAAATTCCTGGAAAATGCAGAAAAAAAAAAGTTGAAAAAAAAAGTAAATCAGCAAAATGTTAATGAGTCATCAAAGCACTAACTTATGCGGGGGACCCTTTCTAATGAGAATAAAGTGAATGAGCCATCAAAGGCTCAGAGCATTAATTTATGGGGACGTGTTTGTCTTTTTCTGTTTATTTATTTATTTTTTCAAAATATTACCGTAATTCACGGTTTTTAGGAGAAGATTTAAGTCAACCTACAACTTCATAATTTAGACATATCATTTAGATAATCTCATCTTCTCATTCTTTTTTTAAAATTTCTTGACATTCTTAAGAAATTATATTTAATAATTTCATGTTTAGGGTTAAGATTCTTATATTCCAATTGATATGTGAAATCAATCCTGGTTGATTCCATAGGTGTGGGTAGAATTGAACCTGCGCACGAAATATGATACCAAAAGTACAAAACTTTTAAGTCAGTGCGGAAAAGGCAGCGGATGCAACCAAAATTACATCTGTTGGCGCCTTAATATTCAATTCATAACCAAGATATATGGTACTGCACATACCATTTTATTCTTTCATCCATCGAAATTCCCGGAACCTTTTGTGTTCCATAAACTGTCCATGCAATGGGGCAAAAGTAGTAGTACAATATATCCACCACTTAGTTCTCTGCATATTGTAAAAAGAGGAAAATGCATAAAGTTAGTATTAAAATCATGTTGATTTTGCTATGGCTTTGATGGAAATTGACTTACTGGCTTCAGGATGAAAAGGCTGGAGAAGAGAGTAAAAAGTGTGTAAAAATTTAGGGATGGCAAAATGGGCTGGGTTAGAGGGCCTGGCCCTTACCCACTTGATGTGGGCCGGGTTTAAACCCTAACCTTATCATTAAAAAGCCCACATCAAGCCCTTTAATATAAGCCCTCATCATTGCGGGTCATTTGCGGGTTTAAACCAGGGTTCATTTTAAACCCGCAAAAAACCCACATCAATTAGGTTTTTCAAAGACTCCAAGTCGTTCTTCAGCCGTCACTTCACTTCAACTTCAAAAAACGAAAAAAAAATTCTCAGCTCTCATCGCCTTTCGTCTCTACCCTCTTGCCGTCGTGTCGTCGTCGTGCCGCCGTCAACGCATAAAGACTCTCGCCGTCAGTCGCTTTCGGTCGGATTACGACCCGGTTCTCGGTGGGCCCAGAAAGCAGGTCCGAGGACCTCCATTTTCTTCGGCAGCGAAGCGAACCAAAGGATGTGGGTTTATAGTCTTATTTTTCCAGGTGGGTTTGTAGTCATAATTGAGATCATGATTCATGGAGGTGGTTCAACTGCGAATTGTAGTAAAAATATAATATCAAATATCAAATATCAAATATCAAATATATGAGAGAGTGAGATTTTGTAGCGTTAGTTACTCTGTTTTCATTTTCATTGTCGGTTCTTAATAGTTTCTATGAAGGGAAGTAGGTTGGAGACTTGGAGTGCTTGACTTTTGTGTTAACTTAAATTGTATGAAATTAAAAAATATAAGCAAAAAAATATATGTAAAAAATATATGTTAACAATATGGATAAAAATTCGGGTCAAAATCCGGGTCAAAATTTGGGTCAACATTCGGGGTCAAAATCCGGATCCAAATTCTGGGTCATAATATGGGTAATAATGATTGTGTTATATAGATATATTCAAATGTGTTGGGTTTGGTTTTTGATTGAATTGTTTAAACAAAATAAGTAGCAAAACACAATGACTAGTGTTGAAGAAGGAACTCGATCCAATGACGAATTAGGTCGTATCTCGAAATAAGAAGTATATGCTATTGAAGAAATAGATGACAAAGAGCCAGCAACATCGTCTTGATTTTTGTTGTGTTTTGGATTTATAATTTGTGTTACTATTGATTTTTAGTAGAGTGTAAAAATTGTTCTATTTAGTTTGTAAAAATTGTGACCCAAGGTAAAAAAAAATGTGTAAAAAATTCGGGTCAAAAATCGGATCCAAATCCGGGTTAAAAAATTTGTTAAAAATTCAGATAAAAAAATATGGGTCATAAATCGGATCTAAATCCGGGTTAACATTCGGATCCAAACTCACACTATGGTAATAATGCGGGTAAAAGGGCGGGCTTGGGTTTTACCCTGTTTTTTATGGGCCTGGTTCCAACCCTACCCACATAAATAATATTCTTATGTGGGTTGGGTTTAAACCCTTTTAATTTATGAGGGCTTTTTGAGGGCTTGGGTCCAGTGCGGGCTCGGGCCCTCAAATTGCCAACCCAGTAAAATGCTGTAGCAAAGATGACTGCTGATTTGGTCTGATTGAAACAATCATCATCCCATTCAAACCTCACCATTGCATATGCTATCAAAGAATAATATATGGTTTGATCAAAGAATAATGTATGGTATTTCAACAATCACCTGTCATAGATAATCGTTAAAATTTCATCAATCAGACTGAAAACGAAACAAGATTTAGAGTTTCAATAAGTATAACATTTTTGTAATTGAAGTCTTTTCTCCTAACCTGTGCCAAGACATACGGTAAAGCTGAGTACATTCCAGCAGCTCTCTCTTGATAAAGAACCGTTGTTTTGTTTCTACAATCGGCTGTACTGTTGAGCAACTGTTGATTCCTACGAATTAGATCAGTTGAGTCTTCCCTGAATATAGAAATTAAGTTAAAGTTGGTATAACCGTACAATTTTGTTCGTTTAAGGAAATTGAAGCTACAGAGTAGGCATGTATACAGACCTTTTAGTGCCAACCAGCCAGAAGATTGTGCCAAGAACAAGAGCAGCTACAAATTAAAAGGTGAAGAAGAACCGAACGAGATTGTAATCAGGACTTCTTCTGTAAGTCCATCATTGCTTCCATAGGCAGGACTTGAATTGCTTCCATGTGGATTGAGAGTATTGAGTAGAAAAATAGAGATCTTCCTTAGTTTGCCTGTGCACAAAGGCCACATATTTTATATTTCAAAGACCAGAAATTTTAACAAGATGGTTCTGGTTTTATAGCTTAATATTACTGCACTTACTGATACATGGATGACAACTTCTAGTGACTTTCCCCTGTCTCTCCAAGACCTTTCACTTTCTTTTTCTTTCTGCCTTGCTCTTTTTTCCTCCCCGGTTGGTACACTGATACACGGATTGCTCATTTGCTTCCTATCCTCCAATATGATTGCTTGTGGCTTTCCAAGAGCTGTACGTAAAGAACAAAGTATTGGGATAGACTATTGAGTTTTTCCAAAAAATGAACTAGGAACCTATAAACAAATCTACAAGTGATTTCGGGGAGAATTAATCAAAGCAGGTGACTTGAACTTACAATTTAGGAACCTATAAACACTCATTTTGTTGTTTGGCCTTTGGCCTTTTGGTTTCTAATGAAGTTGGCTGTTCAAATATATATATATATATATATATATATGAGAAGTGCTAAATTCACTCTCTCAACCCACTCTCTCAACACACTATTGTTCTTGTGTTGACACGTGGACAATATTTATTGTGTTTTATTTGAGTCATAAATAATATGAGGAGACAAACCATTTATTATGGTTCAACTTTCATATCAAAAAGTAAAATATTAACACGTGTCCAACAAAGAAGAGAGAGTGGATTGAGAGAGTGGGTTGAGAGAGTGAATTTAGCACTCCTCGTAAAATATGGTTGAATAATTTTAATATTTTTGTTTTTGTTTTTTTATTCAGTTCGTGAAGACTACCAAATGCCCCTTTCAAAAAGTCTTACACCATTCTCATCGTTTCTTAATGGTTACTAGTTTTTTTTTCCTTTCAACACTGAAATGGAATGCTAATTGCATAAACTCCCTTAATTTATGTAAAATTGTTTCAACTTTTCCTTTTATTTTACAAATCTCCCGTGGAAAACGTTATTGACAATTTAACTGACAGTCAATTTAATGATTACGTTTCAAAGGGTTGTCTAGGGGTAAAATCATAAATTATTAAACACAAAAGGAGCCCTATATGTTTTAATAATTATAGATTTATCCAAATAATGACTATAAAATAACCTTCAAAGTTTAATAAATTACAAATCCAACCCAGCACCTTCATCCTTTTCCTCCTCTACTACCACTGGTGCTGCGTCATTGAGTCGGAAGAAGTTAATTTGTTTAGGGTGGACTTGTAATTACTTAAATACTTGGGGTAAATTTTATTTCCCAGGTGACATACCATGTCATTCCTAAATTACAATTGAGGGGTATTTCTAAATTTCAAACCGCAACATTAGTCAAATGTTATGTCTAACAACATTCAATGTTTTCTAGGGGAGATGTGTAGTTGACCGTCTTTAAAGTCAACGTTTGAAAATCCGCCGATCCACCATAATTAAGGATAAATGATGGTGAAGGGCCACTTGAAGACAAATAAGGAGTGGTAATTCAGATGGTGAATTATAAATTCCACCCGTAATCAAACGGTTAGCTTTCCGAACAGTTAAATGAACATGATCGACAATTGGGATCATGCCTCCGAAAAAAATTAATTGATTTTGTGAATAACAAATTGCCCAAAAAAAATATGAACCTATATAGAAAGGCATAGCCTTTGTAATTTCTGACTAGCATTCCATTTCAGTGTTCGGCTTTATATCTCTATATGTTTTTTGATTTAAACACTTTATAAGTTTTTTGTTTTTTTTTTTTTTTTTTTTTTTTGTTATGATACACTTTAGTAGTTAAAAATGTAATTTTGGATTGATTATTGTTGTGAATAATCACCACCCATCGCCTTCAAATTCCCCACCATCTGTTTTGAGTTTGCTCATGAGGGAGAGTCAATAGGAAGAGATAGAAAAAAAAAATATGAGATTAAAAAAAAAAAAAAAAAAAAACTAAAGGATTAAATTTATTCAACCAAATATTTTTTTTTAAAAAAAATCTGTACAAATTCCTCTAAGAACCCAACGGCATCCAATTCTCCACCGCTTGTTTGGATTTTGCCGAGAAAGCCAATGGAATGAGATGAAAAAAGTGTGAGATGTTGGATGGTTTTTAAGAGAAAATCGAGGGAGATACGAGAGCATAAATGGTTTAGAGAGAGAGAGAGAGAGAGAGAGAGAGAGAGAGAGAGGATATACCAATGACTTAAATAATTGATTTATTGTATTTATTAATTGTAATCATAAGTGCCTATTAAACTTGTGTATTAATATAGATAGAAATTAATGTATTTAAATCCAAAGTTCTCTCACGGTGACACATGGCACTGTAAGGGTCATATTTTATATATTATATAGATATAGAAATAGAAATTTACTTGTATTTACAGGTGAAGAAAAAAAAGAGCATATCACCACTTAGCAGAGCTAGTAGTGCATCTCATTTCCGCATAAGTGGTGAGAGGTTCGAATCCCACCATGCGCATTTTACAAGCATGTGTGGGGAGTATCGATGGCCTCATTTTCTATAGTTCGTCTCGGGCTCTGACTCAGATATTTTTGTTGACTTTTCAATGATTCGCCTTGAAAATGAAACTGGGAAAGACATTTTGATCATTACATTTTTGTATGAATTAAATTTTGTACGGAGTTAATAAATAATTGTATTAAACATTGCTTTAACAAATAATATTTAAATTTGTGTTATAAAAATCATGATAGCTCTACTGTAATTAACCAAATCAAATTATCAAAACCACTTCATCCCCATCTGACATATTACCAAATTGGCAGAATTATGCAACATCATAACCAATTTAAAAACAAAACATAGCAATAAAAACTAAATATTTAGTGTAAAATATAATTAAAGCGATGTCTCAGACCCTAAGTGGTACATAAAAAAGAATTAAGTTACTAATTAAAAAGGCAACAGGTAGTAACAATTCAACTTCATTTACTAAATCAGCATACATTTGTATTTAAAGATACATCCAAATTATTTTTAATATGTTGATAAAAATTAACAACATTTAGATGGTGAATTAATTTTTGGAGCATGTATCCGAGCAGGAATTCACACAGTGTGCCACTTTCTCTGCAGCTGCATACGTAATCAACCAAAATATTAGTAGTTATCGATACACGAGTACTGATTTGTTTAGTTGGTGAGATATTCTACAGTTTTGTCTCTCTCTGAGAGAAAGAGAGAGAGAGAGAGAGTTTATGTTACCAGGATCCAGTTTGGTGCTTAGGTTGGTACACAAGGAGGTAGCGCATCCAAGCTTGCAGAAGTCGTCAGTGTGTTTCAAAGTGTGTGAAGAGTAAGTATCGAGGGTACATTCTTTCAGGCATTTGGTTATGCATTGGACTGCAGATCCTCCATATATCGTACATATTGTGAAGCAGTTTGAGTAGCATGACTTGAAATCAGCAGCCGACTGCCCAACAAGAAGCCCTAAAATCACAAACACCATAAAAAGAGACTCAACTCCTCTTTTCTCCATTTTCTTAACCTAAATTTATATGCAAGACACGGATATTTAACACAGATAATTTACTTGAATATAAACTCACTCCAAGAAACGTTTATGTAGGACTTTTTAATTATGGCAGGTTTCTTCCTACAATCAAAAGTTTTCAGAAAATGGAAACTGATTAATCAGGATTGACTAATGTTAGACTGTCTCCAATCTGTATACCAATGTCATGTAAATATAATACAATTTAAATGAATGGTTTACAGTGTTGCCACATCATTTGGGCACCAAATTTGGAAAATGTAGCATTACTCTTTTCTAATATCATTTTTCATTCATTATCGACTAGAGTAATACTACATTGCCCAAATTTGGTGTCCAAATAATGTGGTAACACTGTAGACCATTCATTTAAATTGTATTAGATTTACATGATTTAAATGAATGGACTAGAGTATTGCCATATCATTTAGGCAATGTAACATTACTTATTAGAAAATTATAGATATGAATTTAATATCAAATTTCTCATAAAGCGACATGTGGCGCCGTGAGAGTTTCATTTTAAGGTATTACTAATGTGTGAACCCGTGCTATGCACTGGTTCACATTTTTTTTAAAATTCAGGGAGGATATTGTCAAACCAAGTGATAAATTAAATTCCTTTTCCACACTTACTTTCTAAAAACATTCTATTCTTTAATAAATTCATTATTTGATTTTTTTTTTCAAGCATCCGTCTTGTAGATGATTCAATTAAAAAAAATAGTAATGCTACACATCCCATCTATAATCCCACCATTTCATCCCAACACACGTGGCAGTTGAGGTGTTACTTGGTGAGTGAACAAACATTAATTGGTGAGTGAATACATAGGTAAGAGAGATAAATATCAATTAATGTGTGTCCACTCACCAAATGACACCTCGGCTACCACATGTGTTGAGATGAAAATTGTGGGATTGTAGGTGGGATGTTTAGTATTATTGTAAAAAAAAAAAAGGGTTAAGAATTTAATGGAAATGCAAATAGTAGTAGGAGTTTTAATTATTTATTTATTTATTTATTATTTTTACTATCATACGAAAGTATTATTTATTACCATATATATAAAAAAGCTATTAGTGAATTTCATATATTTAGAAAAACAATCTATTGAGTTGAATGCAGTAATTAATGTTTATAATGTATTACCTTAAATAATCTTAATAATTTAGATGTTTCAAATTCTACACCATTGAACCCAGTACATTCCTCACATTAAGTTGATCTTAGAAAATTAGTAAATAGGGAAAATTTGTTGTTATCATTATAGAGGAAGTGAAGAGGAAGTGAAGAGTCTGTAGGAATAGAAAAGAATTAACTGATTTATCTCAACAAAAAAAAAAAAAAAAAAAAAATGAATGGAAGAGTTTGTAGAGATAAGGAATCAAGAAGAATTAATGGACAATAAGGGTGAATTGAATGCTATAATTACTAATAATTTTTTAAAATGAGAGCAATAACAAATTAAAAACCAAATTAATCAATTAATTGCCAAACCTTCTCACGTAGGGTCCACACATGAGAGTTTATAAAAATAAAAAAAGATTTCTTTTAATTATTAATTACCATGATGTATCCAACATTAGCAGAATCTAATTCTACCACAATCGAGAGTCCTGCATTTGTTTTGAATGTTGGAAGGCTTGTTGGTAGAAGCATCGAGTGTCGAGACCGATAATTTACACATCAATTACATATAATACTTGTTAATTATATTCAAAAACTCGTTATAAAAAAATTACATTCAATAAAATAAAATCTGAGGAGTGGTCTATTTTTTCTTGCTAGACCAATTGGCTAAGTATTCTCTTATTGTTTTTACGGTTTTAGCTCTATGACTTCTACTATTCTTCTCATCCTTGCTATCTACCCTGCGTGTGATAAAATAAACAATTTAATAAAAATAACAAAATTAAAGAACAAAAAAAATATACAATTATTGGACATATAAGAACAGTTCAAAGAAAATTTAGATAGTAGAATCGAAGCCTACTATTTGAGTTTTAGAAAACACAATCACACGATCATTGTCCCATTCGTATGACTTCACTACAATCATGTTTTCCAAAACCACAAATTACTAATTAACAAAATTAAATCAAGTGATTTGGATGATAAAGCTAACCTATAAGATCCCATTAACAATGAAGCTCGTTGTTGCTAAAGTTGAATATGAATAAATAGAATATAATTGTCCAACAATATAATATGTAAATAACACCCAAACAGCTACCCAATTGAAACACAAAAGCAAAAAACAACCAGAAAAAATGAAATAACTATGATCAAAACAACAATGAAACCATAATACTAAAAATACTCCTTGAAAAAAAAATAACAAAAAGAAAACACAAAATTTACTTGGAAGATTGAATTTGGAGACCCAATGGATCATGGTAATGGTGGTGGCTTAGTCGATGTCTGGACCGTCTGGTTGATGTCTAGTGGCTTGATGTCTGGTTGTCTCGTCTCTAAGGAGTTATTATCCATCTCAGATCTCACACACTGTTCGTTTTAATACCTATATATATATATAAATTTACCAGTTTCGTATAATGTTTTAGCTTCCCTTATCAAATTTATTGCGTTATATTGCTGTTTTAGGTTCTCTTTTCAAATTCATTGCATTATACCGCAATACTTATGTTATGCACTCCAATAGTCATTCAAGCATTATCATTGAATGAAGAATATTAAATCTAGTCATCCATTACTTCTTTATGCAATCCAAGAGCCATGCATGTATCCTACGGCATTGAACTGATTAATCCAATAGCCACAATTAATATATTTTTTTAAAAAATAAATCAATATTTTCCATGTATTATTTGTGTAGCATTTAAATCTAAAGCTCTCATTGGCGACATGTGGCGCTGGTGAAACTCTCTTATTATATATATATATATGATTCTTTGTTATGTTATCACAATATCAATAATATGTTACAATTAATATGATTTTAGAATTTATCATTAATTCTAAAAGAAAACGGATTACCATTAATTTGGTATTACAATTGATGTTTTGAAAAATATTTATTTATTATCATTTATATGGATAATTAAAATTCAAAACAATTATTTTTGGAATAATGATCTTGTATTCAATGCATAATTAATACATTCAAAAAAGAAAAAAGAAAAGAGAACGAAAAGGTTAAAAAATATAAAGAAAAAAACTACAAAACAAAAAAAATATGTGTAAATTCCCTTGAAAAAATTGGGTATTGGATACCCAAAAACCAGAGTGGTTACAGTGTTTTTTTAAGAGGAAATATAGTGTTACTTAGAACCAAGACTATAACCCTAATATTTATCTATAGTAAGTCTATCAATCGAATCTATCGTCCATGAGTACAAAACACATCATAAGTCTCAACCAGTTCATTGATTTTATTTGGTAAGATTAAAAAACAAACTATAATTGTTTTTTGCCAACAAGCTATAAATTCGTATTAATTAGTTTTTTTTTTTAAAAAAAAAAATTATTGTTAATTATTTAACTATATAATAATAATAATAATAATATATAATATTTGGTAAATTATTTTATTTTATATTTTGTTCATTAAGAAAATTTATTAATTATCTCATTAGTTATGGGATTGACTATTCATTATATTCATTACCCCATTAATTATGGGATTGACTCTTGGTATTTCTATACTATTAATTATTGTATCTTTTTTGGAGCATTAACATGACACGTGTTGGCATGAGAATGATTGACCATTAATTAGGTTTTTAAAAAAAATTATATTCAACCTTTTAGTTTTATATTCTTTAACTCTTCATTTTTTTTTTTCAATTAACGGTTGATTTTCTAGATTTAATAAAGTTTTTTTTGATAGTATCTAATTTAATGAGAATTATTACTATTATTAGATTATATATTTTTCCTTTAATGTTTGATGAATAATATATTATGAGTAATGCTACATTACCCAAATCTGGTGCCCAAATGATGTGGCAACACTGTAGACCATTCATTTAAATCATGTAAATCTACATTGTTGCCACATTATTTGGGTACCAAATTTGGGCAATGTAGCATTACTCATATATTATTAGTCTCAACACACCACATGAGAAGGCTTGATTTGACCATTAATTAATTTTATATTGGAGATGTCAAAGAAATAAATATAGAGAAATTCCTCATGATTGTTTTTCTTTACCAATGCATCCAATATCTTAGACCGATAAATTAAACCATAACTATTTAAATTGTTGTTGCATTACATTTTATAATTCCCACACATCGTGTGGGATGCAATCTAGTTACTTGTAAAATCTTACCTATTACTTGTTAGAAATTAAAATAACATACTACAACACTTCGTTACATTTTTTTATATTTTTTTGTTGTTGAAGTTTTACAAGAATATTACAATAGAATCGGGACCATTACCGAACAACCAAGATGGCCCATTGGAAATTGAATGACAAAAAGAGGAGAAATATTTTGAGATCTAGAGTCTAGACCTGAAAACAGAGGCGTCGAAAATTAAATGGGAAAGGAAATTGATAAGATTACAGGGTGGATCTAGAGTCTAGACCCATTTTAATATTCATTTGGAATTGGATTTCTAAAAAAATGAAAATTTGAATGTGAATGTGATCTAGAGTATTGTTGGTTGATCTAACCATTTTCAACTAAATTCACTTAATCATCTAAAACAATATATACATAATTTCCTTACACATTATGGAATCCTATGAACTATCAACTGCCTATGTTGGAAGTTCAATATAGTAATGCTGACTGCAAACTTTAGCGTGGAAAATGCAGCCAATGCAACAAATATTACAGCTGTCCTTAATGTCACCATATTGTATCACTATCAAACCATAAAACTGTCCAGACCACAGGAAAATGTATTAGTACCATGCATGTCCGGTTGTCCACCACTTTAGAATTCCCTGCTGATTGTAAAATAGGATAAGTAAGGATAAATCATGTTGATTTTGTAAAATATTATATGGTTTTGATGGAGATGGACTTACTGGTTTCGGGATGAAAAAGCTGAAGAAGAGAGTGAATTGAATTGCCCAGAACCAGAGACGCAACTTGAATTGGTCTGCTGGGCTGCAGTACTTCAACCCTTCACTAGAGCATGCAGTGTAGTTTGCCTTAAATATTAAATATGCATGCAGTGTAGTTTGTGATACTAACAAAAGGTGTGAAGATTTAAAGATACAACACTTATGTTAATGCTTTTGTTAGTTGTTATATAGAAGTAAAACCTACTGCAACAGTATGGTGTGATTAAGACATTTCCAAAATGAAAACTTCTGCATGAAAAAGCCAGAAATCAGAATAGAAGATTTGACTAACAGCTGATGGACGAACTCCTCCAAGTGTTGTGTATAAAGAAAGCTTGCCTACTGGTATTCACATCCCCTGTGTAAAAAAAATTTCATCGAGTACATCATACTTACAGCTGAGATCATTTAAAGATGCTCCCGTATTTCTGGCAAGCTTCACTGACAGTTGCAGTGTATACAATTGGGAGTAACTCCTCCACATTGTCCATGAGAAGCTTGTAGAACAGCCTTTGATTTCTCTCCTGTGAACCAGATAAAACCATTTTAACAACTATAAAGTATCCGATTTTTCATACTTATATATCAGGATATAAAACTGTACTCTTTTGTGTATAACCATATTGTGCAAGCTTAATTACTGTGCATGTAAAAATGAATATAGACAATGCAAATTATAGGAGAAATCTATTACTAACATTCTATAATTTTGCAAAGTAATGTTAAAGTTGCAATCCGCAAATGTAATACTCTATTTGTTAAGTCATAGCAATTGAATATATATTAGATAGCATCGTTGGAATGATACCTGAAGATCCATCATGGCCATGTACCTCTGCAGCGGAACTTGGTAATTGCGAATATTGTGCATCATTTTCTTTACCTGGTGAGTAAAGAAAGAAACCTGGAGCTCTTGGGAAACAACTGTGGGGGGAAGAAGACCGCACAAGTAATGTGAATCTCTCTCTTTTTCGTTGAAGGCAAGCCCTTTGTTGTGGTGTGGATCTCTTAACAAAGAATAGCCGCTGCAGAAAGTGAAAAAGAAAATGAATCAACATGGAAGGTACAAAACTAACAAAAAAAATTATAATTCACCAAAACACAAACACTCTTCTTATCAAGCTATTGTATCCAGAGTTGGTGCATCACATATATCTCTGGTTCTTCCAGAAAGGTATTGAACCATGAATATAACAGCTATGTATATATATCTAGTGGAGCACATCAGAGAATTTTTTCCACAGGTTTAAATTGATTCATGGAACAAACCGTTGAATTTCATATGCACAGCATAGTTAGCATGACAGCACAATTTCAAGTTTATCGAAATTTTGGAGCAATCTGATCGAAATTGTAATAGAAAGGTTCTCATGTCAGGACATGTGAGTTAAAATATTGGATAGCTACAAGTATCCAATTATTAAGACACTTCACACGAATTACCGGTTTGATTCAATGGTTGATCAACAACATAAAATGAAATATTCAATCTAAAATTACAAGTTTCATCACTACTACTAAACATAAACAATATATGATATATCACACTTAAAAAACCCCGAAAAAGGACAATAAGTAATTAGTTTTATAACCATCACTGATGTGATCATTACCTAGCAACAGAGACAGCCCAAGGAGTGACAGGCTGGTCCTCGGTGGCAGTATCCTCGCCGTAGACGTCCTGGACGCCACCGGTGACGCCAGACTTGGGGTCCACAACTTCAGCATAGCCATCTCTCATTTCCTGTAATGTTGTTGTGCCACTACGGGTGTCCAACAAAACGCTGCCGTTGGAGTGGTCCCTGTTAGCGGTGCTCAAAGCTACCACCTTTGCAGGTAATCTTCTTCTCTGGTAATTAGAGAAGGGGCTGCTAGACCCAGATATGCTTGTATTGCTCTGTTCAACACCAGCAAAAATCAGATAAATATATAAATAATTAAATTAAAAAAACAACATATCAGTTGCAGAATTTGTTTCTGTTTTTATGATTTTTTTTCTTCTTTCTTTTCATGTGAATGACCTCAAAAAAAAAAAGGACCCAGCTTTGGATTTACTTGTATTGAAGATTTAGTGTTGTGTTTATAAAAAAATTGAGCTGAGAATAGAGGACCCAGATATGTAAATCAGAAATTTTTGACAGAAATTTCATTGATCAGTGATTATATATATGAACGTAAAATCGGCTAAAAAAATAAAACCCAGAACCGCAACTCAGATATAAAAGAAACACCATCAACAATCAAATCAAGATCAATGAGCTGAATAAAGAATACCCAGAGATGGAAACAAATGAAAACTTACCCAAAAAAAAAAAAAAAAACTTGAAAAAAGATGGAAACTTTAATGTGAGATACACAATTTTTTATAAATTTAATGAAGTGAATGTTGATATAGATTTGTGGGTGCAAAGTGGGTGATCTCGAAATTGAAACAAGATTTTTTTTTAAAATAAAGAATAGATTTATATTACCATAAAGCAGCTTCTGTTCAACGAATACATGACGAGAGAAATGTATCGACATGCGGTTGTGATCTAAGAGCATCTCCAATAGGTCAGAATTGGAGACCTCCTTGACTATATTTAGGGAGCCATGATCGGAAAGTGCTCCAATAGGCTCCCTATCTCGCTCCCTATTTTTAATTCCGGCCAAAGCCTTCCTAAATTTATGGAGCCAAGATATTCTCCCTATTTTTTGATTCTCTCTCCTCAAATGAAATGGATGATGAGGATGAGTCCACATCACTTATTTTCAATGGTCCAAATTCATTATCCTTATTTTTTATTTAACTCAAATTCTTTTAATTTAAACATAAATAATTCATTTATTTTCCTCCATTTAATTCTTTTCCAACGGCTAGGCAGTGCAAAATTCAATTTTATTTTTTTTAACCCAAAATTCAATTTTATTTTTTTTAACCCAAATTCAATATTTTAAATTTATTTAAAAATAATAATTTTTTAATTTAAAAATAAATAAATAATAATAGGGAGCCATTTTTAGGGAGGCTCGTTGGAGTCTTCACTCTTTATATGGCTCCATATTCCTAAAAAGTACAACTGACTCCCTAAATCTAAGGAAAAAAATGGGGAGCCTTATTGGAGATGCTCTTAGATTGGAGATGCTCTAAGAGCATCTCCAATACTGTGTCAAATAACTGTGTCAATGCTAAATTTTAGCATAGGGTGTAAAAATCCTCCTCCAATGTAGTGTCATATGTTATATTGTGTGCCAAATTTGGCACATAGCATATGCCAAATTTGGTACAGCAATAAATGCTCTTTTTTTAATTACAAAAATACTATTATACATATATTTTAAATGAAATAATGAATGCATTAATGAAATTTTGCATTGGAATATTAAAAGAAATAATGAATGCATTTATGGTAAGTGTTTACTTTTATAACTTTAATTAATAAAATAATAAAAATAACATTTTAAATAGGATTATGTATTGGAGCACAATACTAAATTGATGTGCCAAATATAGCATTTTACACTCTTTTATGCCAAATTTAGCATTGACATTGGCATATGCATTGGAAATGGTCTAATCTTCTCAAGAATTGGGCCTCACGTCTCTTCTTTAAGTCGATAATAACAAGAACTGAGTTTAAGGATCCAAAGGTAATATTATTTTCAGTGGAAGAAATGCTTCAATCCGTCGTTAAGTCCAATAATATCATGTCATGCAATATGATATTCATATGGTATTACATTGGTTATGCTAAATCATTTCTCTTTTCTTTTATTTTATTTTATTTTTTTAAAAAACCCAAATGGTTGTACACTCCTATTTCATATAAAAGGTCAAGTTTCACATTTGTTCATTAAACTGCTGTGTAAAAATTCTCTTTTATACTATAGAAGTAGCTATCGAATCATGTTTATAGTTGTTGATTTAAATATATTCCATCAAACCTCTAACCCGGTCATATCTCCTATTTTTTCGATGCTTTTATATTTAACGAAACCGGGATAAATAGTTTTAGTGCTTGAAAGGTTTTCAAATTTTATTTATAGGTAGATTTCAATAAACTTATCATATATAAAAAAAAAAAAAATCATATCAAAATTCATACAAATCGATGTGATTTCATCAAGTTATGTACCGAAATTAAAGTAAGAGAGATCTCTCACTTGAAAGTTACTGTATATTATTATTACTATTATTATTATTATTATTATTATATGAGAGTGAATTCTCTCAATTGTACAACGTTAGAGTGAATTTTCATGACTCTATAACGTTATAAAATTGGATCCGGCGCAGGAAATCTCTTCTCTTTCTCTCTATACAAATGTGTGTGTTACGTGCAACCTAGCTATAAACTTGTTTAACAGAGAACGGAGGGGAAAGAATATGAAGTAACAAGGTTCACAATAACAATTGTCTGGATCCCTTTTCAGCCATTGACCAGGGATTCTTGTGATTTGCATCTGGGTTTGTCTTGTTTGTAGAATTTGCATAAATCTCTCCATCAGGAGGATTTGATCATGGCCGTTTCCTGTCTGTTGTGAAGATGTGATGGGATGGGTGGGACCCATGCTATTGAAGTTGGAGAGGATGACAAGAAAAATATTTGGGTGTCCAGGTACCAGGTTACTTGGAACTTCTCATTTTATTTTATTTTATTTCTGAAATATTTGGTACTCTCATTTTTTGAGAACGGTTTTTGTTGATTTCTATATCTATACTCTATATAAAAGTGTGGTAAGTCGGTGTTGAATTATAGCTCCCCATTTTTTTTTAATTTCTTTGCATATAAAATTACAATTTTAACCCTTAAAGTTTATATAATTACTTAATAGACAGAGTTTAGTAAGATTTTAATTATAACATCACTTAGATTTGCATTGAACGTCTATTGACAAATACAACCTTTCAAGTTTATATAATTACTTAATAGATAGATCTTAGTAATAGTAACACAACAGGGACTATATCGTAAGGATTTTTTATTATTTTAAATTGTAAAATTGGACTGGAGATGAAAATATAATTTTTTATGTATTTAATGTGTTGAAAAGAAAAGGGAATTATACAGGGGTGGAAATATAATTTCTGTGAAACTTTATGACTTGTGGATTATACAATGGATGTGTGTAAAGTGAAATGCAGTAAAAAAAAATTTTTAGAAAAAATCCAAGCGGTGGTTTCAGGTCAAATAGAAAAATAATTAAATCATCCACATAAGTTTAAAACTTCCTCTAGGTATTATATCAATGTAATAACATTTATATGAACTAAAACTGTATGTGTTATATTAACATTTCTTATTTTTCAAGGATATATATATTTGCAAATATGAAACTAAAATACCGATTTAAGCACATGCCTTGCATCCCCAAGTGGAATTATAGCATCCCTTCTTTTTTTTTCTTTCTTAAAAAAAAAAAAAAAAAAAAAAATTCTTTAAAAGTAAAATTATAAATACAACCCTTAAACTTTATATAATTACTTAATAGATAGCTTTTTGTAAGATTTTAGTTATAGCATCCCTTATTTTTTTTTTTTTTGAAAGTCAAATGACAAATGCAAACCTTCAAGTTTGTAGAATTACTTAATAGACATGTCTTCGCAATAGTAACACAACATGGATTGTATAGTAATTTTCAAAATTTATCTTAATTTAAAATTCTAAATAAATTAAATCATTGTTAAATAGTTTACCCCAATTATTATGACTTTAGATGATTATTTACTAAGAGGCTAGAGGTAATGATATGGACTGGAATCAAATCTATACTACATATAAAAAGTGTGAAGTGCCAAGTGGAATTATAGCATCCCTTTTTTTTTTCTTTTAATTTCTTTGACTTTTTTTTTATTTTTTTATTTTTTTATTTTTAATTTCTTTAAAAGTAAAATTATAAATACAACCCTTAAACTGTATATAATTACTTAATAGATAGCTTTTAGTAAGATTTTAGTTATAGCATCCCTTATTTTATTTTTTTTAAAAGTCAAATGACAAATACAACCCTTCGAGTTTGTATAATTACTTAATAAACATGTCTTCGTAATAGTAACATAACATGGATTGTATAGTAATTTCCAAAATTTATCTTAATTTAAAATTCTAAATAGGTTAAATCATTGTTAAATAGTTTACCCCAATTATTATGACTTTAGATGATTATTTACTAAGAGGCTAGAGGTAATGATATGGACTGGACTCAAATCTATACTACATATAAAAAGTGTGAAGTGCCAAGTGGAATTATAGCATCCCTTTTTTTTTTTCTTTTAAAAAAAATTTCTTTAAAAGTAAAATTATAAATACAACCCTTAAACATTATATAATTACTTAATAGATAGCTTTTAATAAGATTTTAGTTATAGCATCCCTTATTTTATTTTTTAAAAAAAGTCAAATGACAAATACAACCCTTCGAATTTGTATAATTACTTAATAGACATGTCTTTGTAATAGAAACACAACATGGATTGTATAGTAATTTCCAAAATTTATCTTAATTTAAAATTCTAAATAGGTTAAATCATTATTAAATAGTTTACCCTAATTATTATGACTTTAGATGGTTATTTACTAAGAGGCTAGAGGTAATGATATGGACTGGACCCAAATCAATAATTATTAAAAGAGCGATATGTCAGTTAATTATAGCATCCTTTTTTTTTAAAAAAAAAATTAGTTTCTTTGAAAAGAAGCTTTTTAATTATAGCATCTTTTTTAAAATTTTTTTTTTTTTTGAAAGTAAAATTGACTTGAAATATACAAGTGAAAGAAAGAAAAATATATTTAAAAAAACTATTAGAGTCCAAGCGGTGGACTAGATATCTCTCTTTTATACAAATCTCATTATTTTCCTTCTGGGTCATTCTCACCTCTAGACAAAACGAGAGATAAACATTGAAACATTTTTTCCCCTTTCTCTCCTCTTCTTCCCAACGAATTTCTCTGCAAGATTCATCCAGGAAAAGGTTGGCTCTTTATTTTTGTTAATTATGCTAAAATTTCAGTTAGATTTAATTATTTTTATGTCTGTTAAACACTGAAGAAGATCACATCATTCAACAAATCAAACGCTAAAGAATCAGAAAAGACTCAGGTCCTCTTTCCTCTTCAATTCCTTCAAAAATGGTACGTTTCTGATTTTCTACTTCTTCTTTTTCCTTTCATTATTTTCTCTTCAATTTAGGGTTTAATTCATTTTTGTATCTGTTTTCATTTCTCAAAACTTATCAATTAATTATGAAAAATTATGACCGAAATCTTATTAGTTTTATAATACGGCTGAAATATTGTGATTGTATTTGAATGATTTTGATTGAATTTTTTTTTTCTCCGTGAGGGTGGTCATTTTAACGGGAAGCATGTATATATTTATGTCCTTTGCAATTAGGTATAAGGCTTTATTTTATTTTTCTTAAAAAAAATATATTGTAAATAATGTTATTGCCTCCATAAGTTGATGCATCATGGGAGTTATTTTTGTATGATTGAATTATGTTTTATTTATTTATTATAATTTGTGATCTCATAATTAGTTGTATATAAATTTTTCATATTTTTTAATATTATATCAAAATTACCAAACCTAGTGTTATATAAAAAGCAATGGTATTTGTTTGTTTTTTTAAAAAAAAAAAAAAAAAAAAAAAAAATTGGCATGAAAAGTATAGGTGCTATGTTTGTTAGCTAACAATAACATCAACTTGGGAAATCTCTAGGTGAATGTTTAGGAAAATTAATATTTTTAACAAAATATTAAAAATAGTTTTCAATTTAAAAAATATTTCGTATATACTTTTTCATAAAAATATTTAATTAAGTAACCATAATGCTACATAACACAAAAAATTGGTAAAAAAAATTAACCTTGACGATGTGGTAAGTAAGTGATTTTATTATTATTATATCATTCACTATTTCACTCCATGAATTATATGGCAAAGACATGTCATTTGTCATATCATTTAATTTTTATATATAATTTTAATAGGGTAAATGTTATATGATATTGGATGATACGAGGTTGGTCCGACGGTAAATCCCTCACATTTACACCATGAAGTTGCAGGTTCAAGTCCCTCCTCCCTAAAAAAAAGCCCCAAATTAACATAATACTTCAAAAATAAAAAAATTATATGATATTAACATTAATAAACTTATTGATTTAGCAATTTACATATAGTTTTCGATACATTTCTTTAAGTTTTAATGATAAATATTAAAATAAAGAAAACAATTACAATTTTTTAAGGGAAAGCTTACAAATTTAAATACCAATAAAATGACACGTCTGCTCCGAAGAAATTCAACAATATTAGTTATGATTTCCAAACATGTTGTTCTTGATTTCAATGACCTCATGTTTAATTTAAAATACTCCTAAAACAATAAGGACAAGTGTGAGCTGAAATGTTAAGAATCTAAATACATCCTCTCTTTTTTCTTTTTTCTTTTTGTTTTTTAACAAAGAATCTAAATACATCTTTTTCTTTTGAATAGCTTTCAAAATAAATAAATAAAATAATTGATGTGAATTTTCATTTTCTCCCATTATATCGGTAGAGAAGCAGCCACGTAAGCCATAAATAACCAACTGTTTAAAACAATAACATGACAACCACTCGAACCCCATGACTTTAATACTGTAGGTGTTGGTGATATCAACATCATTTTATCTATTTATTCAATTTCTAATAGAATAAGGTGGCACATCACCTCTTAGCAGAGATGATAGTGCACCACCCTTTAACAGAAGTTGTAATGGATTCAAGTCCCACCATGCACATTGACCTGCACATGCAGTGACAAATTCAAAAATTTTAATCAAGTAGAGCACTTGAACAAAATAATAATTATATAAAAAAATTACTTAAAAATTAAGGTTATAATAAAATGAGTTTTTATATAAAAAAAATGAGTTTTTTATATAAATTTTTTTGATGATATAATGAAGTTTAGATAAAATAAAATAAAAATAGAACACTTACTAAAGATTAACTAAATAATCTTGCATTTAAAAAGAAATAAAAACAAGAAACATGATATTAAAAAATAAATAATAAAAAGAAAAACAACATAAGCAATTAAAAATTACAATATTTATTCTTAAAATAATAAATTACAATCTAATTTTATAATAATAAGTTTTTTTTTTTTTTTTTTGTATTTATAATGAATTCACTTTAAATTTATACAAAAATAAATAATTAATAAATATTACTAACATGTTTTTGAATTTTTTATTCTTCTAATTATTGGTAAATTATTGATTTATTGATTCTGAAAACATTAAAACTATAAAATAAAGAAAAATACTAAGGATACTATAATGAATTATAATAATAGATAGAATATTTTAATACAATAAATTAAAATTTGAGATTTTAGGGTTTATTAATTTGATGAATGTGTTAGGTATATCAAACTAAAATTATTAGAAATAATAAAAGTTCAAAATAATAATAGATAATTTAATATAAAATAAAATAGAATTAAGTAACCACAAATTGAAGGTAGCTAAGAAGTTGACACTGTCAAAAAAAGAGAAAGTGAATTGTTTTGTTTTAGATAAACAAAATTGCCATCACAGACAATAAAGAAGAGGGGACAAACTACCAACTGAACTATAAGTTAATATTAAATGGTTAAAGTTAATCTATATATATATATATATGGGGCAGGATCCATGGCCCTATTTTTTGACACAATTTTTGTTACAACTTATTGACCATTTGATCTTACTTCTTATAATGGATAAGATCTATTCTCTTTTTCTTTCCTTATTTAATACATATATTGTCTCTCACCTAATTAATATTTTATCTCTCTAAAATATTATTATTTTATTTAATTCTCTCACCTTATTTAATTTTTTGTCTTTAATTTATTTTTTTTTTCTTTTATTTTTCCTTTACACATTTTTTTTCTTGTTCTTTTTTTATTTTACCTGAAACCAGAACATCAGCAGTGTGACTTTCACTCTCACTTTTCACTCTTTAAAATCCCCCTTTTTTTTTTCTCTCTTTTTATTTTTTTATTTTTTTTATACTATTCTTATTTCTCAATTTACTATTATATATATATGTGTAATCACTCTCCTCTTTTATTTTCCTTCTTTTTAATTTTTTTGTTTCTTTTCCTCTTTTATCATTTCTTATTTTATTACTTTTGCAAAGTTATACAATTGTATTGGTCTTGTTAATATATTTGCAAAGTTGAACAGAAACATCATACTTGACTTCATTTATATTGATATTTGTAAAATAAAATCTATGTGCAATAAGTAAATCAATGAAAAACTACCAATGAATAACTTGATCTATCAAATCAATCAAACACGTTCGGCATGCAAGATGTACGTTGTCCATATCCGATGTCATGTGATTTGCCCATGTCAAATCAATAAAATCCATAAAGTTATTCATTACTAAAATTTGTGAAATAAAACATGTTCAAGAGTTCAAAAACTTCAAAAGAAAAAAAAAAAAAAACTAATTCAAAAAATTACATGGTTATCCTTTTGTCAAAAAAGAAAAAGAAAGAAAGAAAGAAAGATTACATGGTTATATTGTAAGAGAGAAATTCAAAAGTAGCCATAGGAAACATTAAACTTTCCTTAATAACCACTTTTGAAATTTTAATTATTAATAACCACTTTTTAAAAAAACTTTCAGTGTATGTCCATAAATTACATGATTACCCTTGAAATTAGTTTTCTTTTTTTAAAACCTTGAAACTTGAAATCATGAATAAATTGAAAATGATCAAACTTAAAATCATGACTAAATTTAAATATCCAAACTTGAAATCATGCCTAAATTGAAAATATTGAAACTTGAAATATGGACTAAATTGAAATTATCTTTAGGTTTTTTTTCCTCTTTTTCTTCTTCCTTCTCTTCTTCCTCAAATTAATTAGGTTTAGGTTTTGTTGATTTCTCATTTTGTTGCAGATCACGTCGCTGTCACCGTCGTCGGAGAGCTTCGCCGAAACACGTCGGACATCGAGTTGGACCAGCGCCGTCGACGACCAGCGGCACACGAAGGCACTGCCTGGTCGTCTCGCGAACCAGGGCCACTGGTTTGCACGACGACCAGGCGGTGCCTTCATGCGCCGCTGGTCGTCGACGGCGTTGGTCCAGCTCGATGTCCGGCGTGTTTCGGAGACAACTCAGGCCTCTTCGGCGGTGGTCAACGGGATGGAGAGGAGAAAAGAGAGAGAGGACCGGGAGAGAGAGAGCAGAGGAGAGAGAAAGAAAAGAGAGAAAAGAGAGAGAAAGTGTTTGGGGGATGGCTTTTATATGGGGACTGTCTAGTAATTTCCCAAAAACATGGTTATTAATAAATAAAACTTCGTTTGTGGTTAAAAAAGAATTTCCACTAATATTTGTGGTCATTGTGGGTAATTTCCACTATATTGTAAACTAAATCATAACAAAAACCAAAACACTTTTCTGGTTTTTTTATAGGACTTTAGAGATGAGCAACGTACATCCAGCATGCCGAACGTGTTTTATTGATTTTATAGATCAAGTCATGTATTTATTGGTAGTTTTTCATTGATTTACTTATTGCACATAGATTTTATTTTACAAATATCAGTATAAATGAAGTCAAGTATGATGTATTTGTTCAACTTTGCAAATATATTAACAAGACCAATACAATTGTACAACTTTGCAAAAGTAATGAAATAAGAAATGATAAAAGAGGAAAAAATAAATAAAAAGAAAGAAAATAATAGAGGAGAGTGATTGCATATTCATATATATATATATATAAGAATAGTAAATTGAGAAATAAGAATAATAATAAAAAATAAAAATAAAAAGGAAAGAGAAAGAAAAAAAAAGGGGATTTTAAAGACTGAAAAGTGAGAGTGAAAGTCATACTGCTGATGTTCTGGTTTCAAGTAAAGTAAAAAAATAAAAAAATAAATAAAATGTGTAAAGGAAAAAAATAAAAGAAAATAAAAATAAATTAAAGTCAACAAATTAAATAAGGTGAGAGAATTAAATAAAATAATAATATTTTAGAGAGATAAAGTATTAATTATTTGGGAGACAATATCTGTATTAAATAATGAAAGAAAAAGAGAATAAATCTTATCCATTAAAAGAAGTAAGATCCAATGGCCAAAAAATTGTGTCAAAAATTGTGTAAAAAAATGGGGCTATAGATCCAGCCTCTCTCTCTCTCTATATATATATATAAACAAAATCAAATTTTTTGTATAAAAAAATTGAGGTAGGGCATGGGCCCCACCTGGCCTTAAGTTGGGTCTGCCCCTTCGCATATGTATTATCTTATCTTATTGGTATGTCCCGACAATCCTATTATGATAATTGTAGCTTATAATACTTCAAAATAATAAGAAGAAGGTGGGAAGCTTCTCATTAACCAAAAAAAAAAATTAAAAAAAATTATAAGTTTTTCTTCCTCCCAACAAATAACAACTAAACTATTGCATCTGGTGAAGGCTGATCTGGGTGTATGTCGATGGTCACCATAATTACTGTTTATTTATTTATTTATTTATTTATTATTATTTTTTTATAACTTCATTGAATTGAAGTTTAAAAATCAGACATATAATTATAAAAAAATCAGACACATAATTGACTTTACACTGACTTTTCTTTTTTGCTAAGATGCGGAAACATGATGTAGTTTACCAAACAAGAAAGTAATAATCAAAGCTACAATTATTACTATCCAACACATGATATTATAATAAGAAAAAAATTGGACTATCTTAAAATTTTGATTCAGAAATTTGTTTTATAATTTATAAATAGAAAAGTTGCCTCAAGCACCAGCCAGTTGAGTTGGTTGTGTATCCATTTCTTCCTATTTGTGAGCTAGGGAGATCTAATTATAAGAGAAATTATCCGTTATGTTTGATCAAAAGGTAAGTAACGGTAGACTTTCTATTTCTCCCCCTTTATTTATAAAAGGGTAGTGTTAATTCAAGGTTCATGATAAAAATATAAAAAGGAAACTAAACCACTGTATTTATTGAAATAAAACAATAAATATAGAGGTTGATTCTCTTTTTAAAGTAAGTTTTATGTTTTATCTCGTGCCTTGTGCATAGGCTAACACTACATTTTATAAAATTGTAAGCATATAAAAAGTCGAGAAACCTCTCCTTTATGGAGTAGGGTAGTGTTAACATATATCTTTTGTCAGCGAAACAAACGTCACTATACGCACGGAAGCGTTGCCGGATAGAACACAAACAAACACAATGATAAAGAAAAGATAAGATGAAGAGAAGTAATTTAAATCCAAGCACACACAACACAAGAGTTTACGTGGAAACCCAAATCAGGGAAAAAACCACGGCGTTCAGGACAACAAGAGAAAGTTCCAATATGTAGTAAATTGTTACAACCACACACTCAGAATCTCTCTCTAAATAATACCCCAAACCCAATTACACCCAATGCTCCCTTTGAGATCTCTCTAGTATTTGCTATTTTTGCTCTACCACTCTCAGGTGTTTTTCACACATTAATAACCTAGTTATTATGGTCTATTTATATGTATTACAGGGAGTTTAAACTAACAAGGAAATCTATCTCCTAGTCATACAAGATTTACTTATTCCACATAAATACAATTTCCTATTTATGACAAGTCTTACTTTAAGGAGAAATCCTTTTCCCATTCGAACTCTAGAAACAACATATTTCCTCTTCCATGAATATTTCATGATTCAACGCATGCTTGTGATTAACTACGATTCAAGTTGCAGTTGGCCACCCGTTTCCTAAACCGTGTTGAACTTGACCACTCAAAAAACCGTGATCCACGTGTTAAGTCATGTCGACCGCTGCCGGTACCGCTGTGGAAGCCACATCGCTTTCCACAGCATGAAGCATTGGAATTGGAACCGTTGTTGATGCTCTGCCGAAAATTGGCAGTGGTGTCAAACCGCTGCCAAAGTCGTAGCGGTAGTGGTTTGGGTCTTTTGTCACTTCTCCTGTTCGTCTCATCCTCCAAACCTCCTTCAAACATAACCTCATACTCTCAAACGCTCTTACGTCTCTAGAAAGTCTTCGCATTGGTAAATCGTGTTTGGTAACCATTGGTAATTCGAGCCATATCCAACATCCTTAGGGTACATAATAAAATACTATAAAATGAAAGCTACACACTTCATTTATTGTCTTTAATCACAAAAATACAGAAACAAGACAATAAATCCGGTTTGACGCTACCCTAATTCAAATGCTTTGATAAATCCATTTTATAACTAAAAAAAGCGTAGTGTTATTATGTGCCTTTAAAACCATATTAAACACTATGATACAACCGGAATGAAAAAAGAAAAGAGTAATGCTACTCCACCCAAAATTCTAACTCAAATTCCAACCCAAATGTGAGGTGTCAACATCACACACAACATGGGCCCACGTCGTGATTTATAAGATATTGTGTGGTGTTGATATCTCACATTTAGGTTGGAATTTGGGGTAGAGTATCATTACTCAAGAAAAATAAGAATTATCGGATTGTATTGTTGTGAATGATGAAAAGAAAGAGTGTAGTTGTTGGAATTTAATTACATTAAAGTTGAATGGTTGGAAAGAAAAGAGAGAGAGAAAAGACGCGTAAAGTAGGTGGCGCCACCTTTGGACGGAGAAACCAAAGGTGGTGTGGTGGTGAGTGGCATCCACACGCTTTGCTCCTTCAGTATTCACCATCAAATTTTTAATATTAAATTACTTAAAAAAAAATTAATTTGATATTAAAAAGGTTGGTTGAAATCAAAGTGTTTTTTCATCTTTCAAATTGGCCTTTTAAGACCATTTGTTTTGGCATATCTGGGCAAAATTAGGGTCAGTTTGGTATTGCTGTAACTTCTTAAATAATCACTGTCAGCTATGCTGGAGGAATAATCAGCTGTGAAGTTAAGCAGGTAGGCGTTTGACAAACCATACTTTTTTAATTGCTGTGAGGTTTAAAAGTATTGTATATGTGTTTGGTAAGTTATGCTGTCAAACTGCTGTGATAGTATACAATAACCAAAATGGGTATGATATTGAAATACTTTCAATTTTGTATTTTATTCATTATTTAGCCAATACATTTTATTTTAACAATAAAATTAAATATCAAAGTATTTTTACTATAAAATAAAGTAGATTTAAATATTAAAAAAAAAAAGAGTTAAATTTATATCATTCATATGATAGATATTGATCTCTAATTTATATATATATATATAATCTTTCTATATATATATACATACGATTTTACTTATGTAAAAGAAATGGTACTATAGTAACCTTAAATTAATAAATAAACCGAAACAATAAATAAATGGACATTAATAAAATTAATATGTTAGGCTAAATATCAAACTGGTCATGAAAAAAAAATTGAAAAAAAATTGAAACAATCAAACCTCACTCATGCCTGAGACATAATTGAAAGTGAATATACAGTGCAATAATGCATTTGTATTACACATGAACTTGTTTATTCAAACAAGATAAAATTATACATCAAATATTTTAATTATTCAATTCAACATATAAATATAAATTTGACTTACTTGTGAAAGTTTCTTGAGAAAGTGATGAAAAATCTTCAAACTCAAAGCAAAGTTTGTGTTATGAATGCAAAAAGAACTTTGAATTAAATAGAAATTAGGGTTGTAAGTTATTAGAATAGGAAAAAAATAAAAGGAGAAAGCTGTCTTCAAGCTAACTAATGAGGGCAATTTGGGTGTTTTAAAAGATTCATTAAATCCTAAAATTGATTATTTTATAATTGCTTTTGAAAAGTAACCTTCTACCTCCTTCTCAAAATCACTGCTAAATCAAGATAGATTATCAAATAATCAATTTGGGAAGGTTTTACCAAACATTATTTTCTTCCAAAATTTTGAAATAAGTTGATTTTAACTTATCAAAATCAATACCAAACTGGCCCTTAGTGTGTGGTCATCCCCCACCTCACGTACTATCATTCTGGAACCGACAAAAATTAATTAGTGTCCAAGTATTTAAAAAGATGTTTGAATTCATTTAAAATTTATACTTATACTTTAATTTATTTTACAAATTTAAGTGTAAATTTTTAATTTTCAAGGACATACAAAAATTCATTCCCACAATCCATTTATTTGAATTTTTTTATATTTTAGTGAAATCTAAACGTTTAAAATTCACTAAATTTTAATTTTTTTTAGTGAATTTCACACGTCTGATTTTTAATAAAACATAAAAATCTACATCAAAATCATGATAGAAGAAGATTCCAAGAATGTATACTTATATATCATTTAGAGCATCTCCAATGCAAGCGTGGCTTGTGAAAAAAAGAGATGCCACGTAGGATAAATAGACGTTATGTTAACAATTGTGTCTCCAATGCAACCGTGCATATTCAACCTCAAGCTGACGTGGCAAAAAAAGTATTAAACATTGTCAACATGACCGTCTACTTTCAGACGGTTTGTTGCACAACTATTTTTTAGGTTGACTCTGTAAACATTTAAAACTGACATTAATTTTTCAACTATTTTTGGTAGGGAAATAAAATATAAAATAAAATAGGAAAAAAAAAATGGACATGTCATTAAAAAAATTATGTTTTAGACATAAGCATTAGAGACCAAATTTTAAGTTGATTGTCTATCAAATCTATTTTTATGCCACATTGGAAACAAGTCTCTTGACATTGTTGCTATATCAACGGTTATTGATATGCAAGGGCGGACCCAGGTATAGACCAGGTGGGGCCCGTGCCCCACCTCAAATTTTAAAAAAAATTGAATTGTTTATATGTATATATATTGTAATAATACACAAACTTATACTTTGTAGCCTATTAGCACAACTGGTTGGCTTACTTCTAACAACAACAATGGTGGTGGTTCAAGTCCCACCAATTCCAATTAGCTCAATATTTATGTCTTTTTTATTTTACAATCTTTTCCAATTTATTTCTCAAATTTTCATCTTTTTTTAAAATAAAATAATTCACTTTCTCTTTTCCAACCTCTTAAATACCTTTAATTTATGGTTACTTAATTTAATTTTATGTTATATTAAATTATCTATTATTATTTTTGAAATTTTATTATTTCTAATAGTTTTAGTTTGACATACCTAAAACATCCCATCAATAAACCCTAAAATCTCAAATTTTAATTTATTGTATTAATATAGTTCATTTATTATTATGAATCATTTTTTTATCCTTAGTATTTCTCTTTATTTTAGAGTTTTAATTTATTTACAATCAATAAATCAATCATTTAATAATAATTAGAAAAATAAAAAAAATAAAAAAACATGTCTAGTAATATTTATTAATCAATTATTTTGTATAAATTTAAAATGAATTCATAATAAATATAAAACAAAATTTCTTATAATAAAATTAGATTGTAATTTTTGTTGTTTTTGTTTTTATTATTTATTTATTAATATTGTGTTTCTTGTTTTTATTTCTTTTTAAATATAAAATTATTTAGACCATCTCCAATGCATATGCCAATGCCAATGCCAAATTTGGCACAAAAAAGTGTAAAATGCTATATTTGGCACATCAATTTAGCATTGTGCTTCAATGTACAATCCTATATAAAATGCTATTTTTATTATTTTATTAATTAAACTTATAAAAGTAAACATCTATCATTAATGCATTCATTATTTCTTTTTCTTTTCCAATGCAAAGTTCAATTAATGCATTCATTCTTTCATTTAAAAAATATATATAATGATATTTTTGTAATTAAAAAAAGGAGCATTTATTGCTGTGTCAAATTTGGCATGTACTATATTGTGTGTCAAATTTGGCACACAATATAGCATATACCAAATTTGGCACATCATTTGGCACTGCATTGGAGGACGTTTTTTTACACCCTGTGCTAAATTTTAGCATTGACACAGATATTCGGCACTGCATTGGAGATGCTCTTAGTTCTTCTTAAGTAAGTGTTCTTTTGTTTTATTTTATACCCTAAATTTTATTATAACATCAATTTTTTTATATATAAAAAAACTCAATTTTGTTTAATAAAAAAAACCTCATTTTATTTGGATCTTAAATTTTCAGTATTTTTTATATAATTGTTATTTTATTCGAGTGCCCTACCTGGTTAAAATGTCTGGGTCCGCCACTGTTGATATGCAAGCCACTTTTACATTGGAGATGCTCTTATACAATATTTTTTTTAAAAAAAATAGTCAATAACTCAATGTTATATCAGTAAAAATTGAAATTTTAAATAAAAAAATATTATAATTAAACAAACGTAACCATATAATCTGATGTAATTTTAAGGTGTTTTTAGCAATCGTCAAATTTAATCTATAACCCAAAAAAATTGTGTCACGTAACAAATAATGATATTTAATCATTAATTTTGAATCAAAAAAAAAAAAAGATATTTAATCATTAATATCTATAAGATTTTCTTATAAAAAAAATGATAAATTTTTTTTTAAAAAAACAATAAATTAATGTGTTCTCTATAGTGCAACTACTGTTGTTTTGTGTATCAGTGAAGTCTAATAAAAGAAAGGGTGTCAAAGTGAGGATCCACAGTAACTATCGTGGAGCCACTCACTTCCAAACCTTTTTCCCTCCCTCCTGTACGGTTGGCTGTTTTGATGATTATCCGACACGTGTCTCCATGTTCAGAGGACGCCACAACACGACATCGAATGCAAGTTCTTCGTTTGCGTTGTAAATAAGTCATGACATCGATGTGAGATGCACTGGGCCCACATGTGTAATTTGGATGGGTTAGGGTTTGGTTGTTGGGTTTTGGATGGGTTGTTAAATGTTCGACCCGAGCCCAATTGTAAAGCTTTGGCCCAGCATTTTTTTTTTCCTTTTCATGCCCCATGTATGATTCTTTTTCTTTATTTTATTTTAGAATAATATTGACTTTGTTTTTTTTTTTTTTTTTTTTTTTTTTTTTTTTTCATACCAATATTCGATATATTTTATTTCAGGTAAAGAAGAGAGAGAGATAAGATATAATTCAAAATAAATTACATTTAATGATTACATGTTTGCAATTTGGAATCATTTATAGGGATGGGCATGGTTTGGTTTGATTTGATTTGATTTGGGATTGGGCAAAACCGAATTGAACCGTAAAATATTTAGTTTTCAATTGTTATTTTTTTTATCGGGTTTGAAATCGAAATAGAGAAATACTTGGGTGTATTCGATGCATCACCCTGGAATATGATGGTGGTGCATTGGATGCACTCACTGAGTGACATGTATCACTTAAAATTTTCTTTCCATTTACAAAATCTATCAGACTCCCTCTCTCCCATCTCGATTTGGATCCGTCACCAACACTCCTCCAACGGTTCGGTGAACCGTACTTGATTTTAGAACATTACTTCATTTTTTCATTAATTATATAGTAAATCAATATTTAAGTAGAATATTTAAATTAGAAAAAAAAATTCCATAAGAACATTAAAAATATTTTTATAAGATTTTAAAAATTAAATTAATATTTAAGTAGAATATTTATTTTTATAATGAAATAAGATATATAAATGATTTTAACTCAATTTCATAAGGATAATAATGATATTTTAAAAGATTTATTAAATGCCAAAATACATTAGTCCATAATCACTTTCAAAAAGTAATCCTACATACTTTTCAAAATTACTGTCAAAACTTGTCAGATTATTAATTAATCACTTTTGAAAGTTTTACCGAACATAATTTCATATCAAAATTATAAAATAAGCTGATTTTAACTTTTAAAAAACATTATCAAACTGTCTTTCAATACAATTAGATATGTTTTTGGATCTTTTGAGCCTTATGGGTTTAGTGAATTTTATTTACATATATTTTTAACTTTACAGGCTTACTGACTATAGGGCTTTCAGGTCCATGAAACATATCATCTAGACATAGTTTTAACTTATAATCCAAAAAAATAAAATTCTATAACAAAAGAAATTGTGATACACATGTTAATAAATCTAAATAATACAGTGATGTTTATATATAATTCAACAACTTCAAAATCAAATTGAAGTGCACTTTTATTCCTTATTTTTCTTTCATTTCAAAAGCAAAAGAAATAGAGAAAAAAAAAAAAAATGTATATATTTTACTTTGGTTCAGTTTTTCACACGTATTTTCGGTTTAAGAGATAGTCTAACTTTCATATTAATATACGAGACAAAACCAAATATAACCACTCAAAACATCAAACTTTCCTTAATAGCCACATTTGAAATTATAATTGTTAATAACCACTTTTTAAAAAAAATTTCACTGTATGTCCGTAATTTACTATGGTGCCCTTGAAATTAGTTTTTTTTTTTTAAAACCTCAAACTTGAAATCATGGCTAAAACTTGAATATTGAAACTTGAAATCATGACTAAAATGAAATTTAAAACTTGAAATAATGCTTAAAATGAAATATGTAAAACTTGAAAACATACCAAAAATGGAATATGTAAAAGTTGATGTCTTCTTCCCCAATTTTCTTTCTCTCTCCTCTGGTTCTCTCAAATTAAATTAGGTTTAGGTTTGTTGATTACTCTTTTTTGTTGCAGATGTCGTTGCCGTCGCCGGAGATTTGGACCAGCAGACCGTCGGCTGTCGCCTGGACCAGCCACGGTGACGACCAGCGGCGCATGAAGGCACCGCCTGGTCATCGCACGAACCAGCGGCGCTGGTTCTTGCGACGACCAGGCGGTGCCTTCGTGCGCTGCTGTTCGTCACCGTCCGGCGATCCAGGCGACCCAGGCGTCGTCCCGAGAGAGAGCAGAGGGAGAGAGCGTAGAGAGAGAGCAGATCGAAGAGAGTAGATCGGAGAGAGCAGCAGATCGAGAGAGAGAGAAGAGGAGAGAGAAGGGAAAAGAGAGAAAAAAAAGGAGAGAGAGAGAGTTTTGGGGAGGTTTTTATATGAGGGTTTTTCAGTAATTTCTCAAAAAAGTGGTTATTAATAAATAAAAGTTCGTTTGTGGTTAAAAAAGAATTTCCCCTAATACTTGTGGTCATTCAGGGTAATTCTCACTTAATATACCTTGAAAAACCAATTTTAATTGAAAACTTGTTATTTTCATATACATTTGCTCTGGTACAAAATGCACACATAAACCATGTGACAACTACTACTGCAGTAGCAATACATATTTCTCTTTAGGACAATGTAGGTGTCTGCTGTCTTTCAAGAGAAAATTTCAATCTATAACAGTTGCATTACTCACAAATGATTTGAATGCACAATTTTACAAGTATTGAATGTGCCACATTTCCAACAAACTTCCAATAGTTCTCTGATGTTCTGCAAATCAGCTGGGCAGAAGATCAACAATATTGTTGACAAAGCCAGAGTGCTGAGCATGTAAGAACTGTGTAGTGACAGTCACCGGTTCTGTCTTTTGGATTTTTTTGGAACTTGAACAGTATCAACTTGATTGTTCAAAGGGATTTTGATGAGTTGAGAAGATTGTTCCCACTACAAACTTGGGCAAGACTTGAGGAGAGTGAATGTCAGTCTGCTCGCAATAACCTGAAATTCTTGCAAATGTTTAAAATTCTGATATCGCCTTCAACATAACCTTTGGTTTTTCTTCTTGCCAGAACATCCATCAACGATTGTCTTTCCAGCTCCACTGAACTCACTTCACAGCAATCTCATCTTCTACTCTATTGCTGGTTCCACCAACAGCATTGGATTGACAACTCACTTTCATTATTTCCATTTCTCCTGAAAGATTCATAGTTCATGTAAATAAGTATAAGGAGCTTAACATTCAAACTTTTTTTTCCCATTAATTTGATCAAAAGTAAACTTGGACATACTGATTAAGTTGTTACTTGTCTCATTTTTTTGCTTTCTGCTTTCCTCTTTGTTCCACGCCGGTTGGATTGCTCTTTTGCTTCCTCTTCTGATATGATTGTCCATGGCTTTCCAAGAGCTATATATACGAAACAAAGTATATTAAGGAAATAATACAGAGTTTTACCGAAAAAAGCTAACTAGACATCTATAAAAAAAACTTCATGTGGTTGGATGAGAATCAATCAAAGAAGGCCAGTGTCTTGAACTTACGATTTAGGTACAACAGAACATTGAAGAGAATGGTGAACCCCAGGAGGGCTGCAACCCCAATCCATTCTTTTTCAGAGCATTGAAACCATATCATAGAGGTGAAATCTGATGGCCCCATGACCACCAAACTGGAATTTGACCTTTTACATGAATACATCAGCATTTGTTAATTCCTTCAAAGCATCAGTAAATCAAGAACTGATACTTATATTGACATCATTTTCTTGTAAACATAATTATTAAAAAAGGCAAGGTAACTAACAGAGTTAAAAACTTTTGATGATGGTATAATTCTGCTAAAGTTATAGCAAGGAGCATAAAATCCTATTTAATGACAAACCTTTTGGAAGAACAAAACCTCCCAGAAGAAAATGTAGACTTGAATTGCATCATCAACTTGATTGTTCAAGGGATTTTGTGAGTTGAGAAGCTTGTTCATCTCTAAGTTGTTTATCTCCAACAACATTTCTCACTATAAACTTGGGCTACAGAGGTAGAGCAAAAAATGAGAATTCTTTAGCAAATGCTAACTGATTGGAATAAGTTGAGAATCACAAACCGTAAGACTATCAACGAGACAGCGGTGAACCTCGATCCCCCGGTATCTATTCTTTTTGTGTAAGGTGGATCAATGTTGCTGTAACAAATTGAACATGGGGTAGCTGCTCCTTTTGAGGAACTTTTAACGGTCCGCACCATACCGGGTGCTTCCAAAGCGACCAATACGTATGCGTTAGTTCCCATTATGAATCTGTAATTTCACAAATAAAATGTATTGTGTTGGTAATTCTCTGTTGCATGAAGATATCGAAGACTCACATTTGTTAAGTTCTGAAAAAACCAAGCTGAAAACAACTCCATCATTTGTTATATGTCCCAAAAGATGACACAGCCTACTTGGAGCCATACCATTTGGCTTGAACAATCTCAATCGTGACATTTACCTCAATATCTAAGTATCCGTGGTCTGATCACAAGAACAACACAAGGTTAATCGTGCAATTTCACTGAAGCTCAATATCTAGCCATCTAGGGTCAAAATAGTAAAGACTTGAGTTACCGATGGGATTTCGAGCAGGCACACATCTGGTTCATTGATGTTTAACAATCACAACATCTGCTAGTGAGGAATGTTATAACAACAAAAGCTTCCACCAACATCTCAGAACCTGTCATTTAAGACTAAACTATAAACATGCATTTAATTTTAATTTGAGAATCCAACATCAATTGATTTAGTATATAACATACATATGAACACATCTCTTCCATTTCCTAGACATATGCCTATGCAATAAAAATCCCGCCCTCAACCTTTTTTCAGATCGATAATACAAACAACCATCAGATCTTCATACTTAAGATTGTTGCTGGATAGAAAAAAGAAAAAGTAAGTAACTATTAGACTTACTTTATACTGTTATGAAGTAAAATATGATGCTAGAATTGCATGCCTTTCAATTACAACACTCCACCCAATGCCTGCATTTGTTGCAATAAACTTCGTCTTGTGGATCAAATTAATGCGGCTTCTATCAATATCCACCCCAACCTCTTCATGGGAAGTCAAATCAACAATAACCTCAGAATTAAAAAAAAAAAAAAAAAATTCTGACCGAAGAAACATTATATAGAATACATTACGTTGCATTTTGAGTATCTTCTGCTCTCTGTATCTTTCAACAAGCTTTATTTCAGTCAACTATGGCGTTTTTGAAATTATTGAGCTCAACTAGCTCCATCTCTTCATCCACAAAAACCTGCAAAGCGTATCCAACAAGTCACTTCTGTTTGAAACTAAATCAAAACACCAAATTCAGTCAACTAATCAAATGAACAGCATGAAGTTTACTGTCTTTTCATTGTAGCTCACTTTTGTTTTTGAGAACATTGTGCTCAACTAGCTCCATCAAGGATTCTTTTAAGGTGAACTGGGGAGAGTGAATTCTCACAAATGTTTCTTGCTTCTTGGGGAACAAAGAAATTCTGATACCGCCTTCAATTTAAGCACCATTTTTTCCACCCTCCAAAACATCCACCAGTGTCGTCTTTCCAGCTCCACTGACTCCCATTAGTGCAGTTGTAGTCTCTAGGCCTAAATGCTCCGGCCACTCTTTGAAGCAGTTGTAGTATGTATTCTGTCACCCCTGAGATTTCATTTCCTGTAAAGTATCCTAACATTAGCTATGTTAACAATGTGATATGAAGACATATAGATTCTTACCGAGGGCAAGTCCACAAAGTAATTTACATTGTCTAAGCACATGAATAATGGTGTAAATGGAAGAATCATTCCCTTCTTCACAGCAATCACACATCTTCTACTTCATTGCTATCTTCACTAGCAGCAGCATTGGACTGATTACTTACACCTAAGCGGGTAACATTTCCTGAGGCCTGCAAAGCAATTTCAATATCATAGTCATGACTTCATTAGTGTGAAAACAAAAATATAGTCTCTTCTGTTGTATAGTGAAATTTGAGCGAAATTACATACCACATCATTCATCCACCCTGGAGAAAACATCTCATTGTTTGTCAGGGCATTGAAAGTATATGATATAAAATGGAACTTGAGCTTAAAGCACCTTGGTGAAATCAAATATCCCCATGACCACCAAACTGGAATCTCCTGTTACATGAAAATCATTATTTGAATCAATATATCAAGAACTGAGACTTATATTTATTGTAAAGATGAGTATCAGAAAGGATCATAAATGAGCTAACATAATAGGAAGGCTCATGAAATCCCATGTAATGACTAACCTTAAGGACGGATAAAACTCCAGAGCAGAAACAAGACGAACACAGAAAGTGCGCCTCCAGTGTTCTGCACATTGCAGCCATGAGCCTGAACAACCCAGCAGCACTTTGTTGAATCAAGAAAATTACCAGAAGGTGCTTGGAAAACTTGAAATAAGAATGATAAGTTATAAACTGGTCAGTGCCACAATGTGTTAGTTTCCAAAACCACGTGTTAGTTTCCAATACGAAACTGTAATTTCACAAGAGATAAATTTGTACCGGTAATCTTCTGAAAAAGCAATGCTCAAAACTCCATCATTCAATTACAACACTCCCACCAATGACAGCATTTGTAGCAACAAACTTTGTCTTGTAGCTCAAATCGACGTGGCTTCAAACAAAGATCCATCCCATTTCCCAACCAACCTAAAAAAAGTTATTAACAGGAAATCAAATCAGTGCAAATTAAAGATAAGATGAAAAATAGCTTGAGTGATGTAGTATGAAGAAGGTGGTCTGGCAGTGACTTCAATTTATGCCAAGTAAGAGATGGCATAATTTTAATTTCTCCAAATTCACTTCTGTTTGAGACCAAATCCTAACACCAAATTCAGACCAAACCATCTTTACATTATAGCTCACTTCTTTAGAATTCATTATAGAAAATACATTTTGTTGCATTTTGAACATCCTCTGCTCTTAATAGCTTTAAAGACAGTAACATTACATATTTTTTTTTTTGAATAACAAGAAGCATAGATGCAATGCAAGTCTTCTAGTTATATATGCAAAAATGAAAAGAAAAAAAAAAGAAGTATATATGCAAGTCATAGAAATATTTTTGTTTTTAAGTAAAAACAAGAAAGAAATTTACAACTGATTTTATAGTTATTTTATCTTGAAGCAAAATGATTAATATGATTTACGATTTTGTTTTTAGAACAAAAAAATTGAATGAATTAATAAAGATTGCAATAGAATTTGGTGTAACAATAATAAAAATTCGAAATTTAGGATAAAGAGAAAAGAAATTAAAATAAAATTTAAATTAATTACCAATAATATTAACTACTGAAAAAGAGAAAAGAAAAGAAGAAAGAAATTAATTACCAGCATGCATTGATAATCAGGGGCAATTTTGGATTGCGTTGGACGAGTCTCTATTTTAAAACACAAGAAATTAATAAAAAATATTAATTTTTAATATTAATATTTAAACCTTTAAAACAGAGAGGTTATAAGTAACCAAATTGAAACCCATCACTGAACAAGAAATAATAATAGCAACTGAGAGAAGTGATATCAAAAACATGATTGCAATTGAAAAACATGATTCATATTATAATATTACAAGTGATATCGACTGGAGTGATAAAGATTGCAATTGAATTTTTTTTTAAGCAATTGAATTTGGCCTAACTATAATCTAAATTCAAAAAAATGATCAAGTAATTAGTAATAAAAGAGAAGAAATGAAGAAAGAGATTACGGCATGCATAATCACGGTATGGACTTCAATTTTGGGCAGATAAGAAAAGATGGCATGATTGTAATTTTATATTCCCACTCTTCCCAAAGATGAGAGTCTTTAATTTGGGAAAGACAATATGTGAGGGTGAAAACGATAATGATGATCAAGTGTCAATATTAAATTAATTACCAATAATATTAACTAATTAACAAAATAATAAAAGAAGAAAGAAATTAATTACCAGCTTTCATTGATAATCAGGGGCAGTTTTGGATTGCGTTGGACGACGACTCCTCCTCCTCATTGCACCTCTCTATTTTCTTTTTTAAGATATCCTTTTTACCATTCTCCCCTGATATCTCCTCCACCTCGTAAACTTGGTGTAAACCGAAGCAAGTCCTAGAGATGTACAATGTCTCGAGTGTTGTAGCATGAAGAAGGTGGTCTGGCAGTGACTTCAATTTTGGGCAAAAAAGGATAGACAAACGAGAAAGAGAGGGCATGATTGTAATATCTCCTGCTGTAATCTTATATTCCCATTCTTCCCAATTCTCCATGTCCATAATGTCGAGTCTCTTCAATTTGGGGAAGGCAATAAGTGAGGGTGAAGACGATGATGATGATGATGTCTCAATGCCCACAAATTCATTACCCACTCTTTTCACACTCTTCATACCCCATATTACGAGATCTTCAAGCAATGGCAATTTTCCCAAATTAGCAGGCAAATACTCACAATTTTGGCAGAATTTGAGAGTTAACTGCTTGAGATGAATTAACGATACCATCCAATTAGGGGACAAACTGATGCTTCTACAGTACCATATATCTAATCTCTCTAAATTGGGAGGTGGTTGTAAGGCTTCAAGAACTGCTGAATCTTTATTACATTCTTCAGCCGATGATATATCACTCCCACCAGAGAATTTCAATACCAAACCAACGAGATTCTTCTTATTCATGAGTTGTGCATTCTTAGCTTCAGCTTCGTCTACAACTTCTCTCAGCCCTGCTAACTCAACTTGTCGAAGCTTGTTCATGTTTTTAAGAGATCCAAGACCCATGCCATTTGGATCACCTCCAACAATAAATCTATCCAATCTTCGAAGACAAACCAGTCTCTCCATTCCTTTTGGCATGTATGTGAGATTTTTTGTCCTCCAATTCATTAAATGCCTCAAATTGATTAGTTTTCCCATCCCTTGAGGTAGCTTTTCGAGTAACTGACAACTTGTAATATCCAAGGTTTGTAAGTTAAACAAATAACACAATGTCTCAGGTAATTCTTTCATACTTGACTTAGACATGTTAAGGTATCTCAAATGTATCAATTTCCCTATCTCACTTGGTATCTTATTATCCCAACTTCCATTTAACTTCAATGACCTTAAACAAGTCATCTGCTCAAATAAGTCGGGTGAGAAACAACTTCTCGATCCAAATCCATGTTTATCCTCAATTAAGAGGCTACGTAGCTTTTGGACACTAGATATGTTGACATTATACGACGACTTCAGTATCAACATTGAATGACGAGCTTTCTCACAAGAAACATTTAGGCTTGCTTCTTCACCTTCACCATCGTAAATTTCCTCTGAAAAGCACTCATTCTTAACAAGAAATTGGGCAAAGTCATGCACTATGTCATGCATCTTGCACCCATCAATATTACCATAATCATCTTTTTTAAACTCTTGGAAGAAAGAATGCATCGCTAAAGTGTCAAAACACTCCTCACCAATTATCTCAAATTCTTCATCACGTTCTAAACCGAAATAACCTTGGGCCATCCATAAGTTAATCAAATCATTTTTTCCCATCACATAATCTTTTGGGAAGAGGGCACAATATGAAAAACACTGTTTTACCATTGAAGGCAATTCATTATAACTCAACAATAGTGGCGGGAAAAGACCTTTTTCTAACTCTTTCAATTTCCACATTTCACTATCTAATATTCTTTGCCATTGATCTCTAGTTTTTTTAAAGCGTAACAAACTCCCAATAGTCTTTATGGCAAGAGGCAAACCCTTGCACTTGCCAACAATTTCTCTACCAATATTTTCTAATTTCTCACACTCTTCCTTAGACCTATCACAAAATGCGAATTGTTTAAACAACAACCAACTGTCATTCGAAGACAATACTCCAATATCGATACCATCAATTGATTTCATCATCTGTGCAACTTTCTCCTTACGTGTGGTGACTAAAATTCTACTTTCACCATGAAGACCATTGTTAAGAGAGTTGTACAATGATCTCCATTTATCATAATCTTCTGTCCACACATCGTCTAAGATAAGGAGAAATTTCTTATTCACAACAGTTTGACATATACATTCCAAAAGAGATTGAAATTCAACTAAATTAGGGGCTTGACCCGTAAGACCTTCAATGATAGCTCTAGCAATCCTATCCTCATCAAATGGGTCTGAGACACAGACCCATATTTTGTAAGTGAATTTACTGCTAATCCCTGTATCATTGTAAACAAGTTGTGCGAGAGTTGTTTTCCCGATCCCTCCCATCCCTACAATTGAGAAGACAGGGAGACTTGCTCTTTCTATGTTACTCTCATTCAACAACTTGTTTACTAGATCAATTTTGTCATTTTTTCGACCATGTATCTCGGACACCTCGATAAAAGAAGTCGTTGTCAATCTTTGAGGTCGTTCTTCGATACTCCTAATGGCATTAAGATTATACTTATCTTTCTCTATGGTAATAGAATCAAGATTTTCATTTATTTCTTTTATCTTAACACCAATATCATGTCGAAAAGCAACTTTTCTAAAACAAATGCAAGGGGAGGAAAACACAAAACGTACCTTCTTCTTAGGAATTCGAGCATTTTCAACCCCCTCAATTTGTAATTCCAGAATTGCAGTGTTCCATTCATCCAAGACGTCATCCATGTCATAAGATGCATCTTTGAGCTTGTCTAGCCAAACTCCCACAGCTTTCTCCTTCACTTGTCTTTGCTCTGCATCAACAAGCACAGCTTGAATGGCTTCAAAGTTGCTGGTGAGCTTTCCTATTTCCTTTCTGACATCCGTAACTAGCCTCACCTCTTGCTCTACTTCTCTACTAATGATCGACGTCAATTGTTGGAGAACAGTAGAAACAATTGCCTCAGCAGCCATAGTTTGTGATGGAAATTGATCAATGACAAAAGAGAAGAAATATTTTGAGTTATTAGTTGTGTTTGTGATGTGAAAGTAATGCTGCCATGCTATGCTTTCAAGTTTAATAATGCCGAAAGGAGAAGAGAGTCATGCCTGCTACGCCGTGCTTGATTGAGCGTTGGATCCTTAAAGTAGGAGATCCAATGGTTGAGACTTAATATTATACAAAATAAAGTATATTAGTTAGCAAGTTGAAGAGCCGGTTAATATTATACAAAAATAAAGTATATTATAAAATAGATTTTTTTTATTTTTTTTTGAGCAATGTTTACTGCCACCAATAACTTTAATTTTTCATTAACAAACGGACAGTAGTAGATTAATGAATGTGATAAATAGAATAGTAATTAATGTAGGCAAAATAGTTGAAAGTCATGTGGACAAATGCATATTCAACTTCCAAGAAGCAGAGGAAGTTTAAAATAATATACATATATATAAAATATTTCCCTGACCATCTCAAATGAAATTATTTCCATGTAAGTCTGTGGTGGTTGACTAGTCAATTAGATCTACATCTACTTGATCACCCATTGGTAGAACTTGAAACCGCGTTATTTGCTTTCTAGTGCATTTTTTCATACTTAATTGTCTTTCCTATTTATTAATTCAATTCATGAATTATATTTTAGTTAATTTTCAATTCATGAATAAAAACGATGCGGTTTACCAAACAAGAAAGTAATACCATTAAAGTTGACTTGATTATAGGATTGTATTTATGTGAATGATAAAAAGAAAGAGTGTAGTTGTTGCAATTTAATTACATTAAAGTTGAACAATTACATTTAAGTAAATTAATTCTCTTTGAAATATATATATATATATATAAAGCAAAAAATACAGAGAAATGAAAATGAAAATGAAAATCCATTTGCCTTTTTCATTTACCTTTTCCATTCATTGATTGACACGTTTACACTTTTTCATTTAATAAAAAGTTCTTACCTTTTGCTGTAAAGTTTGTTTACGTCTTTACTCCTTATTAATTAAATGATAGAAGCAGTCATATAGATAAAGACGTAAACAAACTTTGCAGTAAGAAGTGAGAGTTTTTAATTAAATGAAAAAGTGTATACGTGTCAAGTAATGAATGAGAAAAGCAAATGGGAAAGACAACTGGGAAAGGTATATAATATTCCCCAACAAAAAAAATAGTGAATTAAATAAGAGTTAATTAATTAACGATTAATGACATATTAGTTTAATAAGGACCAACTCCACGTCCTAAACTTAGAAAGTGGAAATCCATTAGATAAGGCTTCCTTTATAAATGTTCAATTTGTTTTTAATTAATTTATTCTTCCCTATGCATATATATATATATATATCAATTTTCTTTAAACAAATATATATGTACCGGGTGTCCACCGACTAGTGTGGTGGTGGATTTATAAAAAAAAGAAAAAAGAAAAAAAAAATCAAAACATCCCATGTGCTGGAGCGTAGACTCTAGAGAGCACTCGAGATCCGAAATTTAGAAATATGCGTTTTCAACTTCCAAGAAGTAGTGGAAGTTTAATATATATATTTTATGGATCACATCACTGACCGTATCGAATCAAATTATTTCCCTGCAAGTCTGTAATTAGATCTACTTGATCACCTGTTGGTAGAACTTGACACCGCGCTATTTGCTTTCTAGTGCATTTAACATTACTTAGATCTCTAACCCTGTTCTATCTCCCACGTCATCTCCAATTTGCAGCCAAAATCCCCTCCAACTCATCGTCAAATGCTGCGCCAAATGAGGAAGATGAACAGTGTCACACAATATATTGCGTGACATTGTTCATCACTGCACAAACACTGTTCTGTTTTTTTTATCTCTCAACTTTTATACAATCACGTTTTGACCCTATATTTTAAAATATATTTTGATTATATCCTTTATTTAAAGGTTTTGTTTATTCACAGTTTTACCCTAATCAATTGAATTTATTCCAACTTGATCCTTTTTATTATTTAATGATTTTGTTTTGATTTAATTATTATTGATATTAACATTTATAATAAACTAAAATGAAGTATATAATTAAAAAATTTAAATGCCTTTTTTTTTTAATTAAATCACTTCATTCGTATGTATTTTACCGAATTAAAATTAATTTCTATTAATGTATTAATTTCATAATTTCGTATTGTATTGCAATATTATGTTAATTATGGGGTGAAATGTTAATTGTGAAAAAATATTTCAAAAAGGGAAAGAAATGGAATATTCCTAGGAATATTCCTTATAGAGATAAATTTGAAGCAGTGGGTTGGAGATGAAATAGTAAAATAGAGTGACTGTTGAGCTATTTTAGTGCAAAACTTGCACCAAATCCACTATTTGGGTTGGAGTTGCTCTTAACCAGTGTGTACGGTACAAAATAAGTTGAAAGACAAGATTATCCTTCTTCATACAGTCAAAGGTTAAATCCTACGGACGTTGACTAATGACAAGGGAGATGGGTGTCAATTAACGATAAAGTTGTTTCTACGTGTAATAAAGCAAACCTCAGGGGAGTTTGATATGATTTGTTCTTTATCTTACTAACTCTGTACATTATCCTATTTTACGATCCGCAGAGATATCCAAAGTGTTTGACAACTGGACATGCATGGCTAAGAGTATATTTTCCTGTGGTCTAGACACTGTAATTGTTGTTGCATTGGCCGCATTTTCCGTGCTAATGTTTGCAGTCAATGATAATGAGTCCTCATGTGAATTTGAATGTGAATGTGACACCTTTCTTATTTGTCTGAATATTCTCATTAAAATTACATAATTTAATAGGATAATGAATAGAGTTTAGTAAGATATAGATCATGTTGGTTTTGTCAGATATTATATGGGTTTGGAAATACAAATATTATTATTAAATATTTAATATTAGTTTTATTTTAAAGATCTAGATGAGATCTTTTTAATTGTATAATTTTTATGATGATAAAATTTATAAATTAAAACTTATTATATATTAATTCAATTTAATAAAAATGGTAAAAAGAAAATGGGGGTAAAAATGAAATAGAAAAATGTGAAAAGTGAATTTAGAGTTTTATATTTGGTACTCTAAAAGACAAAAACAGAGTTTTAGAGTATGGTTACTTAGAGAGTCTATTTTTACTCACCCTCCTTTAGGGGGGGAATGACTAAACACATGACAGTTTTTGGAAAAAAATACCCCTCCCTTGACACATGTCAAGTGTTAGGGAGGTAGGTAATGTTCATCCCCCTTCAACGGGGGTGAGCAAAAGTAAACTCATGGTTAGAGCATTTGGTAATCTATTTTGGAGTTCGTACTCTAAAATAGAACACGGTTGGAGATGCTCTTAGTAAGGTAATAACGTAAATTTCTCCATATATATATATATATATCTAGTGCGTTGAAGAAGAGCTCTACAATTAATCCAAGATCTAAGTATTCTTCCATGTTAACGAGTCCTCAATATTGTTAATTTGTTTTAAAAAGTTTTGAATGTTAAATATAATATCATAGAATTTTTAATATATTATATCAATTTTATAATCTTTAAAGTTGGATCTTATTCAATTTTATTATTAATTTTGCATAATTAATACAATTTTTAAAACCGAACCTATAACTTGAATGTTTTATTTTTCATTTTTTTTAACAAACGGTAGTAAGTCACATCAAAATTTGATGATCAAATTATGGAACAAGTGTGGTTCAGTTAGGACAATATATGCAATTGCTATTGTTATTTCCTCCTCAAAATTAGTTGAAGCTTAAAAAAGCTAGTGCAAACAAACTAAGGCTATTATGTACCCATGTGATGTCAGTTAGCCTTTTCCTCCGTTAGGGAGAATTTGTGGTCCTTTGATGTAATCTTCTGTTCTGTTGTTGTTATAATTCAAAAAAAAAAAAAAAAAAAAAAAAAAAGATGTCGGTCATGACAAAACCCTACGGTTGATCAATTCATATACACTGAACTACCTTTTCATAAATTCATATAGGGGCTCGTTGGACACTTCACGAGTTTTGAAATTCGTCACCAATCTCTAGTATTCAGATAAATTTTGTAAGACTTCCATACAAGTCTTCAATCTTTCTTTTTTCTTTTAAGAGTTTAATGCCCTGTTTAATTTTTCTACTTAACACTTAATGGTACTTAATGTGTTCCATTCAGTTATTTTGTTTGATTTTTTAAGTGTTAAAATCACTTAATAAACCACTAAAACCACTTGTTTTGAAATTGTTTTTTCACTTTTCACTTAACACAAATCCAGTACAATTTAATGCAAATTTTGACATCCAAAAGTACTATCCTCACTAATTTAATATATTTCCAAAACTAACCACTTGTTCTATAATGTTTTTTTTTTTACATGAAATCTATAACTTATATAATTATCCAAGTTTATTCCAAATCAATTAAAGAATAAATTATACACATGAAGTAGATTGCTAATAAGAACATATCGATAAACTTCATTTTGTCCGTAATATACACATGAAGTAGCCCATTTTATTTATTTATTTATTATGTCACTAGCTAAGAGCTTAGTAATTATTAGATTCTATACAATAATATAAATTTGAAATATTATTAATAACTAAATAAATTTGTTTTAGAATTAATTTATAGATTAGAGTTGTCCATAATATATTAAAATATAAATATATAACAAATAATAGTTAGAAGAGCATAGATGGAAAAATATTTATTTTCATATATTTATAACTTAAAAATAAAATAAAAATCTTATCACTTATATTCAGTTTTCAGTGAAAAAAACAAACATGTTTTTCAGTTTTCAGTTTTAGTCACTATTCAGTTTTCAGTAACATTCAGCATTATTCAATTTTCAAACAAAAAATCAAACGTGGCCAATATTATACAAAATAGGGGGAATTGCACAAACATCCCTCAACGTTTGATAAAATTACAAAAATATGGCAGTTTTGGCCATATACACACAAACTTCTCTTAACGTTTGAATGTTGTTGCGCAAACCTCCCCTATCATTAGATTAATCCGTTAGTCAATGATCAAAACAGTAAAAAGTCCAAAATACCCTTTATTTTTATTTTAAATAAACTAAAAAATTATAAAAAAAAGATAAAAAAAGATAAAAAAAAATATTTTAGAAAAAATTAATGTATATTAAATATGAAACCTAGAAAAAAAAAATTCATCCTTACAAATAAAAAAAAATAGTTTTTTTAAACAATTTAATAATAAATAAATTTTAAAATTTAAATTTATTTAAAATCAATGGGGAATTGCACAAACTTTTTTTTTAAGATGATTTTTTTTTTTCTAGGTTTCAGATTTAAGATACATTCATGTTTTATAAAAGATTTTTAAATATTTTTTTATCTTATTTTTAAAATTTTTAGTTTTTTTAAAATAAAAATATAGGGTATTTTAGACTTTTTACATGTTTGACCTTTGATTAATGGATTCATTTAACGGTAAGGGATGTTCATGCAACAATTTTCAAATGTTGAGGGAAGTTTACATACATAGCCAAAACTGCCATATCCGTGTAATTTTATCAAACCTCGGGGGATGTTTGTGCAATTCCCCCTACAAAATAAAGTATATTAGTTAGCAAGTTTTTTTTTGAACAGCTGAAATTTATTGATAGAAGAGGCTAAACCAGCCAACAGAACAACCCCAAAACAGGGCAAGCAGACCAACCTGCCGGAAACAAACACGACCCCAAACGAGGCAACACCAGCAAAAAAAAACCAAGACAACGCAGCAAAGCAAACAGACAACAGAAGCACACCAGAAAGGAAGCAAAAACACACACAGCCCACACAGAGGACAAGAGAAAACATCAAGAAACTGGCAGCCAACAGCAGAAAACACCCCCAAGAACAGCAGAAGACAGCAGACGGACAAAACCAGTTAGCAAGTTGAAGAGCCGGTTAATATTATACAAAAATAAAGTATATTATATTATAAAATAAAATAAAATAAAATAAAATATAAAATAAAAAAAACAGGGACACCATTGCACCAATAACATATGATATTGAATTTTATAAATATAGATTTATTTTATTTTTTTGAGCAATGTTTACTGGCACCAATAACTTTAATTTTTCCTTAACAAACGGACAGTAGTAGATTAATGAATATGATAAATAGAATAGTAATTAATGTAGGCAAAATAGTTGAAAGTCGTGTGGACAAATGCATATTCAACTTCCAAGAAGCAGAGGAAGTTTAAAATATTATATATATATATATACATACATACAATAATGCTAAATATCTTATCTAAAATTCCATATTTTTCATCCCACTACATATGGCATGTGTGGATACATATTAATGATGATTTATCTCACCTACCCCATGTATCCACTCACAATTTGACACCTCACATGCCACATGTAGTGGGATGAAAAATGTGGGATTTTAGGTGGGATGTGTAGCATTACTGATACTGTATATATATATTATCAGTAATGCTACACATCCCACCTAAAATCCCACCATTTTCATCCCACCACATGTGGTATGTGAGGTGTTAAATGGTGAGTGGATACATAGGGTAGGTGAGATAAATTATCATTAATGTGTATCCACTCATAATTTGACACCTCATATGCCACATGTAGTGGGATGAAAAATGTGGGATTTTAGGTGGGATGTTTAGCATTATTGATATATTATTTCCCTGACCATCTCAAATCAAATTATTCCCTGCAAGTCTGTGGTGGTTAACTAGTCAATTAGATCTACTTGATCACCCATTGGTAGATCTACTTGATCTACTATTTGCTTTCTAGTGCATTTTTCCAATCTTAACTGTCTTTCCTATTTATTAATTCAATTCTTGAATTATATTTTAGTTAATTTTATTAGTTTCTTGTAAAACGATTTGTGGTTTACCAAACAAGAAAGTAATACCATCCAACACATATTATAAGAAATAATTGGGCTCTTATAATTTTGATTCAAATTTTGTGATTTTAACGACTTTTCATCCATTAATTTGTTTTCATAACTTAGAAATAGAAAAGTGTTAGCGAATCTCACCTTTCACTATACGCGCGGAAGCGTTGCCGGATAGAACACAAACAAACACAATAACAAAGAAAAGATAGATGAAGAGAATTAATCTAAATCCAAGCACACACAACACAAGAATTTACGTGGAAACCCAAATCAGGGAAAAAACCACGGCTGTCAGGACGACAAGAGAAAGTTCCAATATGTAGTAAATTGTTACAACCACACACTCAGGATCTCTCTCTAAATAATACCCTAAACCCAATTACACCCAATGCTCACTTTGAGATCTCTCTAGTATTTGCTATTTTGCTCCACCACCAATAACCTAGTTATTATGGTCTATTTATATGTATTACAGAGAGTTTAAACTAACAAGGAAATCTATCTCCTAGTCATACAAGATTTACTTGTTCCACATAAATACTATTTCCTATTTATGACAAGTCTTTACTTCAAGGAGAAATCCTTTTCCCATTAGAACTCTAGAAGCAACATATTTCCTCTTCCATGCATATTTCCTGATTCCACGCGTGCTTGTGATTAACTACGATTCAAGTTGCAGTTGGCCACCTGCTTCCTAAACCGTATTGAACTTGACCACTCAGAAAACCGTGATCCACGCGCCAAACCATGTTGACCGCTGTGGAAGTCACAGCGCTTTCCACAGCGTGAAGCACTGTGATTCAAACGCTGCCTAAGCGCTTCCGGAAAATGGCAGCGGTTTCCTACCGCTGCCTTACCGCTGTCAAATGCGCAGCAGTTGGCCGCTGCACACACGCTGCCATTGCAGCTGCCATTGCAATAGCGTTCTTCACTTTCATTTTTTTCTTCTTTGTTTGACTTTTGCTGCACAATATCACCAACTTTAACAATACAATTTCCTTGGCATATTAATATCATATGAGACAAAAAATAACTTTTATGCTTAATTATGTTTTGTCTTATTTGAAAGGTCTTCACACAATAATCCCATACTTCCAAACGCTCTCACGTCTCCAGGAAGTCTCCGCATTGGTAAATCGTGTTTGGTAATCATTGGTAATTCGAGCCATATCCAACAAAAAGTAGCCTTAAGTATCTGCTAATATTGGTTGACTTGATTATAGGATTGTATTTATGTGAATGATAAAAAGAAAGAGTGTAGTTGTTGCAATTTAATTATATTAAAGTTGAACAGTTACATTTAAGTAAATTAATTCTCTTTGATATATATATATATATATAAAGCAATAAATACATAGAAATGAAAATGAAAATGAAAATGAGGAATGCTATCTACCTTTCTCATTTACCTTTTTCGTTCATTGATTGATACGTATACACTTTTTCATTTAATAAAAGAGTAATACTACATTGCCCAAATTTAGTGCTCAAATCTGGTGCCCAAATGACGTGGCAGCACTCTCATCCATTCATTCAAATCAAGCAAATCTAATACAATCTAAATGAATGGATGAGAGTGTTGCCACATTATTTGGGCACCAGATTTGGGCACCAAATTTGGGCAATGTAGCATTACTCTTAATAAAAAGCTCTTACATTTTGCTGTAAAGCTTGTTTACGTCTTTACCCCTTATTAATTAAATGATAGAAGCAGCCATAAGGATAAAAACGTAAACAAGCTTTGCAGTAAGAAGTGAGAGCTTTTTATTAAATGAAAAAGTTTATACGTGTCAAGTAATGAATGTGAAAGGTAAATGGAAAAGATAGATAACATTCCCTAAAGAAAAAAATAGTGAATTAGATAAGAATTAATTAATTAATTAACAATTAATGACATATTAGTTTAAGAGTAATGCTACATTACCCAAATTTGGTGCCCAAATCTGGTGCCCAAATGATGTGGCAACAATGTAGACCATTCATTTAAATCATACAAATATAATACAATTTAAATAAATGGTCTACATTGTTGCCACATCATTTGGGCACCAGATTTGGGTACTAAATTTGGACAATGTAGCATTACTCTTAGTTTAATATGGACCAACTCCACGTCGTAAACTTAGAAAGTGGAAATCCATTGGATAAGGCTTCCTTTATAAATGTTCAATTTGTTTTTAATTAATATATATAATATCTATTTTCTTTAAACAAAGATATATGTACCGGGTGTCCACCGATTAGTGTGGTGGTGGATTTATAAAAAAAAGAAAACAAAAAATAAAATAAAAACATCCCATGTGCTGGAGCCTAGACTCTAGAGAGCACTCGAGATCCGAAATTTAGAAATATGCGTTTTCAACTTCCAAGAAGTCGAGGAAGTTTAATATATATATTTTATGGACCACATCACTGACCATATCGAATCAAATTATTTCCCTGCAAGTCTGTAATTAGATCTACTTGATCACCCATTGGTAGAACTTGACACTGCGCTATTTGCTTTCTAGTGCATTTAACCTTACTTAACTGGTGCTTACGGTTAGAGCTGACCACGGTTCGGTTAAACCGTCGGTTTTATCCGCGGTTTAACCGGAACCGAAATGGCCAAACCGGAACCAAAACCGCCAGTTTGGAAACCGATGGTTTCGGTTCCGGTTTCGGTTTGGGATTCCTCCAAACCGTCCAAAACCGACGGTTTAACCGCCCAAAATCGGCGGTTTAAACCGCCGGTTTATAAAAAATAAAAATAAAAAAAAATCCACCAATCAAAAGTTGCCACGTGGCACTTTTTTGATTATTTTTTTTGAAAAACCGCCCAAAACCGAAACCGAAACCGTCCCAAACTGCCGGCTTTGAAACCGAAACCGGAACCGCCAAACCGGTGGTTTGAAACCGGTAACAAACCGGTTTTTTCGGTTTCGGTTTCGGTTTCGGTTTTAGGTGGCCTATAAACCAAAACCGGCGGTTTGGAACCGAAACCGGAACCAAACCGAACCGGTGCCACCTTTACTTACGGTACAAAATAAGTTGAAAGATAAGATTATCCTTCTTCGTACATTCAAAGGTTAAATCCTACGGATGTTGACTGATGACAGGGGTAATGGGTGTCAATTAACGATAAAGTTGTTTCCACATATAATAGAGTAAACCTCACGGGTATCTTACTAACTCTGTACATTATCCTATTTTACGATCCGCAGAGATATCTAAAGTGTTTGACAACTGGACATGCATGGCTCAGAGTATATTTTCCTGTGGTCTGGAGTCTGGACACTGTAATTTTTGTTGCATTGGCCGCATTTTCCGTGCTAATGTTTGCAGTCAGCATCAATATGTTGAACTTCCAACATAGGCAGTTGTGTAAGGGAATTATGTATATTGTTATCTTCCAAAAAAATTGATTGCTATCTTTGTGACTTTTTGTCGATCAACGACTATTCCCACGAATGGAAAAGATAGTATATATTCTTCGATAATTGTGTCTAGAAAAAGCTTGTAAGTTGAAAAGCACTAAAATTTCACCATGCATATTATGAAATTTCAATAATCGTTGAAGCGATCGAGCTCTACACTCCAAGATCCAAGTATTGTTCAATGTTAATGAGTCCTCATGTGAATGTGAATGTGAATCTGCTCATTAAAACTATATAATTTAACACAGAATCTTTTAAAACGGAACAAATAACTGAATTTTTTTTTTTTTTTTTTTAACAAACTGTAGTAAGTAGTTCAATCAGGAAAAGATAATTGCTATTATATTTAATCAAGTCTGGTTCCATGACATGCTAGTCGATTACTAATCCAATGTAATCGATCTTGAATTTGGTTCAATCCAATCCAATTTTAATTTTAAGTTGATTGGAATAAGTGATTGATGTTATCGGAGAAGAAAACAAAAGTTCAATATACAATTATACATGTTTTTGATAGTTGGGTACTGTTCAATACTTCAATACTCTAAATTAAATCAATGAAACTAATCAAAATCAATCCTTTTAAATTTGATTTTTTTTTAAAAAAAATCTGTATCATAAAGGTTTCTGAATTGAAGAGTAAGGAGGTGATACAATTATTGTCCCATACTAAGAACTTGTAAAATTAACATTAATACCTTGACATGAAGAAAACCATTTTCAACTAAATTCAGTTGATCATCTAAAACAATATATAAATAATTTCCTTACACGTTATGGAATCCTTTGAACTATCAACTGCCTATGTTGGAAGTTCAATAAATTGATGCTGACTGCAAGCATTAGTGTGGAAAATGTGGCCAATGCAACAAAAATTACAGCTGCATGTCCTCAACGTCACAATATTGTATCACAATTGAACCATAAAACTGTCCAGACCACAGGAAAATGTAGTAGTACCATGCATGCCCAGTTGTCCACCAATTTAGAATTCTCTGGTGATTGTAAAATAGGATAATGAATAGAGTTTAGTAAGATAGATCATGTTGGTTTTGTAAAATATTATATGGGTTTGGAAATACAAATATTATTATTAAATATTCAATATTAGTCTTATTTTAAAGATCTAGATGAGATCTTTCTAATCGTATAATTTTTATGATAATAAAATTTATAAATTAAAACTTATTATATATTAATTGAATTTAATAAAAATGGTAAAAAGAAAATGGGGGCAAAAATGAAATAGAAAAATGTGAAAAGTGAATTTAGAGTTTCATATTTGGTACTCTAAATTTAGAGTACCAAACAATGAAACTCCAAATTTTTCGTATTGGAAATAGAGTTTTAGAGTATGGTTAGAGAGTCCATTTTTGCTCACCCCTCTTTAAGGGGGTAAGCATTACCTCCCTCCCCAACACATGACATGTGTCCAGGGAGGGGGTATTTTTGTCTAAACACATGACGGTTTTTGGACAAAAATACCCCTCCCTTGACACATGTCAAGTGTTGGGGAGAGAGGTAATGCTCACCCCCCTTCAAAGGGGGTGAGTAAAGTAAACTCATGGTTGGAGCATTTGGTAATCTATTTTGGAGTTCGTACTCTAAAATAGAACATGGTTGAAGATGCTCTTAGTAAGGCGATAACGTAAATTTCTCCATATATCTAGTGTGTTGAAGAAGAGCTCTACAATTAATCCAAGATCTAAGTATTCTTCCATGTTAACGAGTCCTCAATATTGTTAATTTGTTTTAAAAAGTTTGAATGTTAAATATAATATCATAAAATTTTTAATATATTAATATCAATTTTATAATCTTTAAAGTTGGATCTTATTCAATTTTATTATTAATTTTGCATAATTAATACAATTTTTAAAACCGAACGTATAACTTGAATTTATTTATTTATTTATTTATATTTTTATATATATATATTTTTTTAACAAACGGTAGTAAGTCACATCAAAATTTGATGATCAAATTATGTAACAAGTGTGGTTCAATTAGGACAATATATGCAATTGCTATTGTTATTTTCACTCAAAATTAGTTGAAGCTTAAAAAAAAACTAGTGCAAACAAACAAAGGCTATTATGTACCCATGTAATGTGGGTCATGAGAAAACCCTACGGTTGATCAATTCATATACACTGAATTGCCTTTTCATAATTTCATATAGGGGCTGGTTGGACACTTCACGAGTTTTGAAATTCGTCACCAATCTTTAGTATTCAAATAAATTTTGTAAGACTTCCATACAAGTCTTCGATCTTTCTTTTTTCTTTTAAGGGTTTAAGATAATTTTTAGAATTTCTGGAAAGACGATTGATGTATATAAAAGCTTATTGAGATTGATTGTAAGTAAATAAGATGAATGTAATCATCTCTTAGAACAAAGGTAGTAAATAGAATGAATGTAATATATATATATATATTTTTTTCAAATATTACTGTAAATAAGTCAACTTACAACATCATAATTTAGATGTGAGAGACATATCATTTAGATAATCTCATCTTCTCATTTTTAAATTTCTTGACATTCTTAAGAAAATATATTTAATAATTTCATGTTCAGAGTTAAGATTGAAACCGTGAAGTTGTCTTTTATTCCAATTGATATGTGAATACAACTCAAACAAAAATCAATCCTGTTTGATTCCGCAGGTGTGGGTAGAATTGAACCTGAGCACGAAATATGATACCAAAAGTACCAAACTTTTAAGTCAGAGCGGAAAAGGCAGCGGATGCAACCAAAATTACATCTGTCTGTGCCTTAATATTCAAGTCATAACCAAGATATATGATACTGCACATACCATTTTATTCTTTGATCCATCGAAATTGCCAGAACCTTTTGTGTTCCATAAACTGTCCATGCAATGGGGCAAAAGTAGTAGTACATATATCCACCACTTTGAAGTTCTCTGCATATTGTAAAAAGAGGAAAATGCATAATTTTAGTATTAAAATCATGTTGATTTTGCTATGGCTTTGCTGGAAATTGTCTTACTGGCTTCGGGATGAAAAAGCTGGAGAAGAGGGTAAAAAGTGTGTAAAATGCTGTAGCAAAGATGGCTGCTGATTTGGTCTGATTGAAACAATCATCATCCCATTCAAAGCTCACCATTGCATATGCTATCAAAGAATAATATATGGTTTAATCAAATATGTATTGTATTTCAACAATTACCGGTCATAGACAACCGTTAAAATTTCATCAATCAACTAAAAACGAAACAAGTTTTAGAGTTTCAATAAGTATAACATTTTTGTAATTGAAGTCTTTGTAAGAATTACAAAAGAAATGAAAAGTGTTTGAAACTAACACAAGGTGTTTGATAAAAAGCCACAGAGAGAAACAAGAGAGAGAGTAGTCATCAAGAAGCTTTTCTCAGCTTCTGATATTTCATTATCTCAAAACTTAATTACTTACAAGATGAAGCTCCTATTTATATTACAAGGATTCTAATCTAAAAACTGATTCTAACAAACTCTCAGTTAGTTACATTTGACCTCAGAATAATTACAGCCTTTAGTCATGCTAAAGGAACTTCTAACTAACTTTGTAACAAACTTCCAAGTCACAAGATTCTCTAACTAACTTTATAACCAACTTGACATTTGCTGAGCTGGAGATGAGCATCAGCAGAATTCTGTTTGACAGCAACATCAGCTGTGCATAGAGCAATGCCAGCTTGATATGTTGAACCTGTGCACAGACGATCACAATCTTCATGACTTGAATTCATTGTTGAGTTGCTGTAGTTGAATACCAAGTTAGCAGATGTTGGTGAATGAGAATTATCTCTAACACTCCCCCGCAAGCTAAACGAGGGTGAGACAACCAAGTTGAGCTTGGAACAGAAAAAATGGAATTTGTCCTTGGTCAGAGACTTTGTAAACACATCAGCAACCTGAAATTCAGTAGGAATATATCTAGGCTCAACAATACCAGAGCTCACCTTCTCCCTAATGAAGTGTGTATCAATATCTATGTGTTTGGTCCTTGCATGAAACACAGGGTTCTGAGCTAGGGAGTTTGCTCCAATGTTGTCACACCAAATGATAGCAGGTTTTGGGATCAGAACATGAAGTTCATGTAGAAGAGAATACAACCACATAATTTCAGCAGTAATCTGAGCCATTGACCTGTATTCGGCCTCCGTGCTCGACCTAGCCACAACATGTTGCTTCTTGGCACTCCAAGAAATCAGATTATCACCAAGAAAAACACAATTCCCACTTGTTGATTTTCTGTCATCCAAACAGCCTGCCCAATCAGCATCGGCATAAGCAATCAAGGAAAGAGTTGGAGAAGGTTTAAACCATAATCCTTTGTGAAGAGTGCCCCTAAGGTAGCGCAAAACTCTCTTACAAGCCAGCCAATGACTTTGAGTTGGGGCAACCAGAAATTGACTCAGCTTATTCATAATGAATGAGATGTCTGGTCTGGTATAACACAAGTACTGCAAGGCACCAATGGTACTACGATACATGGTTGGATTCTCAAGCAATGTACCCTCATTCAACGTGAGTTTGGAGCCAGAGCAAGGGTTGTCACAAGGCTTCGAATCAAACATATTGGTTCGTTTTAGAAGATCAACAATATACTTGGCTTGAGTTAGATACAAACCAGAATTATCTCTAAAAGCCTCAAAACCCAAAAAATAATTGACTGATCCCAAGGTCTTCAAAGCAAAGGAACTATTTAAGTGAGAAATAGCTTGCTGAATTAAGGAATTGTTGTTACCTGAGATGAGTATATCATCAACATACACCAGTAAATACAACACATCTGCACCAGACTTTTTGATGAACAAGGATGAATCAGACATGCTGTTGTGAAAACCCCAACCAAGTAGAGCTGCACGCAGCTTATGAAAGCAGGAGCGAGGGGCTTGCTTTAAGCCATACAAAGCCTTGTTTAGTCGACAAACATGAGAGGGATGAAGCTGATCCACAAAGCCTTCGGGTTGTTTCATGAAGACTTGCTCCTGTAAATCGCCATTTAGAAAGGCATTATTAATATCTACTTGCTGAATGTCCCAATTAAAATGGACAGCCAAAGCAAAAATAACCCGTATTGTGGAAGGCTTCACAACCGGACTGAATGTATCAAAGTAATCCAACCCGGCTGTTTGATGGAATCCTTTTGCCACCAACTGTGCCTTATGTTCTAGAATTGAACCGTCAGGATTGAACTTAGTACGAAACACCCATTTACTGCCAACAACATTCATATTCTCAGCAGCAGGAACCAAGGTCCAAGTATTGTTTCGTTGTAGTGCCTGAAACTCATCAGTCATTGCACCTAACCACTTTGGACATTGCGTAGCAGTCTTGACAGATTTGGGTTCCAATTCAGTAATGAAACCAGAAGGTAAAGCACATTCAGAAAGAAATACCCGAGGTTTGAAGATGCCAAGCTTACTTCGAGTTACCATTGGATGTGAAGACACCTCTGGTTGCACATTAGATGGAGCATGAATAGGAAGACATGACTCATTCCTAATTTCAGCAGATGAAGAGTGATCAGAGGAACCATAATCTGATCTAGTACCAGCTGAAGTTGCAGCTGATGTGGGCACATTTGGAGTTGCAGCTGACGTTGGCCTGGTTGGAGTAGAAGCCAGAGCATTATCACGTTATGAAGGTTGAGAAAACATTTGATATAAAGTTGATATATCAGGGCTGGCAGCAGGAGTAACAGAACTCTGAGAGGAGCAGAACATACTCTGATAAGGAAACTCTAGCTCGTTAAAAATGACATGCCTAGATACAAAAACTCTACCTGATGAGTGCAAACATCTGTACCCTTTGTGAGACAAGCTGTAACCTATAAACACACATTTGCTTGAGTGAAAATCAAGCTTGTGTTTTGAGTGATCACGAAGGTAAGGGAAGCATGAGCATCCAAAAACTTTGAAGAAGTTGTAATTTGGCCGTTTGCCATACAGCTTTTCAAAAGGAGACACAAAATTCAGCACTTGAGTTGATAGATTATTGATCAAGAGTGTTGCAGCAGTAAAGGCCTCAACCCAGAACTTTAATGGCATACCACTGTGAGCTAGTAGAGTTAAACCCATCTCGACAATGCTTCTGTGCTTTCTCTCCGGAACTCCATTCTGCTCATGCGTATAAGGGCATGAAAAACGAACTTGAACACCAGAATTTGACAAGTATGATATGAAGGGAAGGTATTCACCACCCATATCAGCCTGAAACACCTTTATTTTTCTTTCAAACTGCAGTTCCACCATCTTTTTAAACATAATAAAAACTCTCAGGGCATCTGATTTCAATTTTAACGGAAATATCCAAGTGAAACGAGTGAAGGCATCAACAAAGGCAATGTAATATCGAAATCCATCAGTAGACAAATTAGGGGCAGGACCCCAAACATCACTATAGATGAGTTCAAGAGGACATTTTGCTGATATACTAGACCTCTTAAAAGGCAACTTATGAAGCTTGCCTAGCTTACATGAGTCACAGAAATTCAGACTATGAACATCAAAGGAAAAATGCAAAGTACTAAGCACCTTTTTCAGAACCAGTGGTGCAGGGTGGCCTAATTTAGCATGCCACAGAGCTGAATTGGTTCTTGCAGCTACAAGAGCATCAAATTTGCTAGACACACCCTTGCTAGACAACAACTTATTGCTAGCCTTATTAACAAGCTTGTTACAATCAAAAGTATTTACAGCAGAAGATACTAAAGAGGCAGACTTAAAACAAAAGAAATGAAAAGTGTTTGAAACTAACACAAGGTGTTTGATAAAAAGCCACAGAGAGAAACAAGAGAGAGAGTAGTCATCAAGAAGCTTTTCTCAGCTTCTGATATTTCATTATCTCAAAACTTAATTACTTACAAGATGAAGCTCCTATTTATATTACAAGGATTCTAATCTAAAAACTGATTCTAACAAACTCTCAGTTAGTTACATTTGACCTCAGAATAATTACAGCCTTTAGTCATGCTAAAGGAACTTCTAACTAACTTTGTAACAAACTTCCAAGTCACAAGATTCTCTAACTAACTTTATAACCAACTTGACATTTGCTGAGCTGGAGATGAGCATCAGCAGAATTCTGTTTGACAGCAACATCAGCTGTGCACAGAGCAATGCCAGCTTGATATGTTGAACCTGTGCACAGACGATCACAATCTTCATGACTTGAATTCATTGTTGAGTTGCTGTAGTTGAATACCAAGTTAGCAGATGTTGGTGAATGAGAATTATCTCTAACAGTCTTTTCTCCTAACCTGTGCCAAGACATATGGTAAAGCTGAGTACATTCCAGCAGCTCTCTCTTGATAAAGAACCGTTGTTTTGTTTCTACAATTGGCTGTACTGTTGAGCAATTGTTGATTCCTATGAATTAGATCAATTGAGTCTTCCCTGAATAAGTGAATATAGAAATTAAGTTAAAGTTGGTATAACCGTACAATTTTGTTCGTTTAAGGAAATTCAAGCTACAGAGTAGGCATGTATACAGACCTTTTAGTGCCAACCAGCCAGAAGATTGTGCCAAGAACAAGAGCAGCTACAAATTAAAAGGTGAAGAAGAACCGAACGAGATTGTAATCAGGACTTCTCCGGTAAGTCCATCATTGCTTCCATAGAAAGGACTTGAATTGCTTCCATGTGGATTGAGAATATTGAGTAGAAAAATAGAGATCTTCCTTAGTTTGCCTGTGCACAAAGGCCACATATTTTATATTTCAAAGACCAGAAATTTTAACAAGATGGTTCTGGTTTTATAGCTTAATATTACTGCACTTACTGATACACGGATGACTCCAAGACCTTTCACTTTCTTTTTCTTTCTGCCTTGCTCTTTTTTCCTCCCCGGTTGGTACACTGATACACGGATTGCTCATTTGCTTCCTATCCTCCAATATGATTGCTTGTGGCTTTCCAAGAGCTGTACGTAAAGAACAAAGTATTGGGATAGACTATCGAGTTTTTCCAAAAAAATAAACTAGGAACCTATAAACAAATCTACAAGTGATTTCGGGGAGAATTAATCAAAGCAGGTGACTTGAACTTACAATTTAGGAACCTATAAAGTATAAACACTCATTTTGTTGTTTGGCCTTTGGCCTTTTGGTTTCTAATGAAGTTGGCTGTTCAATATATATATATATATATATTTGGTTGAATAATTTTAATATTTTTGTTTTTGTTTTTTTATTCAGTTCGTGATGACTACCAAATGTCCCTTTCAAAAAGTCTTACGCCATTCTCATCGTTTTCTTAATGAAGCATCTCTATATGTTTTTGGATTTAAACACTTTATAAGTTTTTTGTTTATTGTTTTTATTTATTTTTTATTTTATTTTATTTTATATTTTTATTTTTTGTTATGATACACTTTAGTAGTTAACAATGTAATTTTGTATTGATTATTGTTGTGAATAATCACCACCCATTGCCTTCAAATTCCCCACCATCTGTTTTGAGTTTGCTCGTGAGGGAGAGTCAATAGGAAGAGATAGAAAAAAAATATGAAATTAAAAAAAACAAAAACAAAAACTAAAGGATTAAATTTATTCAACCAAATATTTTAAAAAAATCTGTACAAATTCCTCTCACCACCCAATGGCATCCAATTCTCCACCGCTTGTTTGGATTTTGCCGAGAAAGCCAATGGAATGAGATGAAAAAAGTGTGAGATGTTGGATGGTTTTTATAGAGAAAATTGAGGGAGATGCGAGAGCATAAATGGTTTAGAGAGAGAGAGAGAGAGAGAGAGAGAGAGAGAGAGAGAGAGGATATACCAACGACTTAAATAATCGATTTATTATATTTAACTATTTATTAATTGTAATCATAAGTGCCTATTTAACTTGTGTATTAATATAGATAGAAATTAATGTATTTAAATCCAAAATTCTCTTACGGCGACACGTGGCACTGTGAAGGTCATATTTTTTATATTATACAGATATAGAAATATAAATTTACTTGTATTTACAGGTGAAGAAAAAAAAGAGCATATCACCACTTAGCAGAGCTAGTAGTGCTCCTCACTTCCACATAAATGGTAAGTAGGGATGCACATTGGGGAAATGGGGATGGGGGGGCCTATATCCATCCCCATCCTCACTTCTCAAACCCCCCCCCCCCCCCCCCATTTCCCCATTTGGGGAAAATGGGGATGGGGGAGTTTTGGGGGGAGGTCCCCCCATCCCCATTTCCCTATTTTCCCCGTTTACCCGTTTACCCCATTTCCCCATTTCCCCATTTGGCTGAAAATTACAAATTAATCTAAAAAAAAAAAAAAAATTCATTACAAATGCAAAAGAAAATACATTACAAAATAATGTCATTTATATATATATATATATACACATTACAAAATAATGTCAAAGAAAATACATTACAAAATATATATATATATAATTATTTTTATAATATTTTGAGGGAAATGGGGAAATGGGGATGGGGGTACCTCCCCCTATCCCCATCCCCATTTCACTATATTAGTGGGGAAAATGGGGAAATGGGGATGGGGGGAGGTCTCCCTCTCCCTATCCCCATCTCCATTTCAATTTGGGGATGATTTTCATCCCCAATCAACCCCCCACCCCCCCTCCCATTTCCCCATTTTTCCCCAAAATTTTTCCCCTAAATGGGGATGGGGAAGCGGGGAAACGGGGATCCGGGGGAAAATGTGCAACCCTAATGGTGAGGGGTTCGAATCCCAACATACACATTTTACAAGCATGTGTGGAGAGTAGGCTTGGCGCGGTTCCAGTTTCGGTTCCGAACCAACGGTTCCGGTTTCGGTTCCGAATCGGCGGTTCCGGTTTGGTTCAGTTCCGGTTCCGGTTCCAGGTTTAGGTGGAACCGGTTTCGGTTCCGGTGGAACTGCCGGTTCTGAACCGGGTTTTTATTTTATTTTATTTTATTATTTTTTTTAAACATTACAAAATATTACATTTTATTTATAAAAAAATAAAATATTAAAAAGGACATTGTAGAGTATTGAGTCATGGCCCATAACCCTTGTCCAAGTAATTATGTTTTCCATTCCCTTCTCCTCATTTTTATATAGGTTAGACATCTCATTCACTTCTCTATTTTTCCAATGTGGGATGTGGGATAAGGGATAAGAAGTCATATTATGCATTTTTAACAAATATTTATCAATTTTTAAAAACTCTTTTAAAGTAATTAAGGGGGGTGTATTCAATTAGGATTCTTGTGGACATTTAAAGATATTATAAATCCTGGTGTATTCAATTAGGACATTTAAAGACTTTAAATGAGTCTATATTAATCCAGTGGTATTCAATTAGGATTTCTATGGACTTTTAAAGAATCCTTCCAAATCTTGGTGTATTGAATTGAGACTTTAAAAATGTCTATAAGAATCAAGGTGTATTCAATTAGGATTAGATTTTAAAGGATTTTCTTAGGTTATGGATTTTGGTGGATTTTGGTGGACTTGATAGTGGGAAATATAAATATCAAATGTCATAATATGTCCGGCCTTCTCCCCAAAGATTTTGGTGGACTTTACTCTCTCTGTCTCTGTCTCTCTCTCTCTCTCTCTCTCTCTCTCTCTCTCTCTCTCAAACAGAAACGTGTTGCTTCTTCTCACTTATTCTCAACTCAAATAATCATGATCGATAATCTTCCCTTGCTGATTTTTTTGACTACAACCTTTTACCCAACAACACCAAAAAAAAAAAAAAAAAAAAAAAAAACATTCCACTACCACGATTAGCACCCTTTTTTTTTTTTCTTGTGAGTTACACACATTGGCAAGTGCTTTAAAATTAAATTAGCTTAAACTCCAACTCATCTTGATGTAATTTATGTACATATTTAAGAGTTAGAATTTTCTTTTTTGAAAACAATAAATTCAATAACAAATTTTTAAATAATAATAAAGTTGATTGGACTTACCAGAGGGGTGTACATACAGTTTTTAAGGGGTGCAAATATCGTCACTCTTCTCCATTTATAATAGAAGTCAGAGATAACAAATCCATGAAAGTCCATAGATGTCTAAACATATCCATAACAATCTGAAATAGATGTCTAAACAAATCCATAAAAGTCTGAGATAGATGTCTAAACAAATCAATGAAAATCCATGTGGATTTATAAAAGTCCATAAAAATCCGTAAAAATCCGTAAAAATCCATCACTTAAAAAATGTCTTTAAATGTCCTTAAGAATCCTAATTGAATACACCTCTCTAAAGAAAATTATTCTTATCAATTTTTATAACCACAACCTTATAATTTTTCAAGAATAAATAATGCTTTGAAGATATCCTCTGGACGACTGGACCTCTTCTTTAACATTTACAAAAAATATAAATTCAAAAACTTTTATAAATACATAAAGAACAAGAAAGAGAAATCCAATATTTCATATGATTATGTCACCCATTAAAATAAAAATAAAAATTATATATTAGTTGTCAATAAGATGGATCATGTCTTCCCCAAATAATTCCAGACTTTTATTATAGTATTGTTATTATTATTATTATTATTTGTCTTAAAATAATAATTGATTAAATTTGACACATCTCTGTTAACATTATTTCCTATTCCGTTATAGAATGTATTGTAGAAATATATATTTCCAATTATGAGAAAAGATATTTGAGTCGTACATACATACAGATCTTAATCTTGATATGTTCCGACAGACTCCGGACCTGTTCGATGTTAGATTTCAATAACAGAACTAATAATAATGAATTAAATTTGGGTTAGAGCACCATCAAGCAATTCCCAATTCGAGCCTGACAGTGGTGGCTTGACTTGTTTATTTTTTCAAAAGTAGAGAATTGAGAAGCTTCACTGAAACTTCCATACGTTGAGCTCGAGAAAGAAGAAAAGAAAAAAAATATGCTTTGCTTGTTTGGTAGGGAGTATCACTATTTCCTTAAAACTTAAATTTTTTTTTTCCTTAAAACTTAAATTTTGTAGAAGTACACAAGAGTTGAATGAAGTCAATGAACCCTTGAAATATTATGCATTTTTTAACAAATAGTTTTAAATTAAAGGGAAAAAAATTTGATAAATATTTGTTAAAAATGCATAATATGACTTTTTATCCCTTATCTCACATCCCACATTGGAAAACCAGATAAGTGAATGAGATGCCTAGTCTATATAAAAAGGAGGAGAAGGGAATGGAAAACATAATTACTTGGACAAGGGTTATGGGCCATGGCTCAATACTTTTCAATGTCCTTTCTAACATTTTTTTTTTTATAAATAAAATGTAATATTTTGTAATTAAAAAAAAAAAAAAAAAAAAAAAACCGGAACTGGTTCGAACCGGCATTGGAATCGGAACCGGAACCAGGTTAGACCGGTTCCGGTTTCGGTTCTTGAATTGGAACCGGAAAACCGGTTCCGGCCGGTTCCTCCGGTTCGAACCGGAACCAAGTCAGGCCTAGTGGAGAGTATCGAAGGTCTCATTTTCTATAGTTCGTCTTGGGCTATGACTCGGATAATTTTGTTGACTTTTCAACGATTCGCCTTGAACATGGAACTGGGAAGAATGAGGATCCTCTCCTCACTGGGAAACACTTTTTGATCATTACATTTTTGTATGAATTAAATTTTGTACGGAGTTAATAAATAATTGTATTAAACATTGCTTTAACAAATAATATTTAAATTTGTGTTATAAAAATCATGATAGCTCTACTGTAATTAATCATATCAAATTATCAAAACCACTTCATCCCCATCTGACATATTACCAAATTGGCAGAATTATGCAACATCATAACCAATTTAAAAACAAAACATAGCAATAAAAACTAAATATTTAGTGTAAAAAATAATTAAAGCCATGTCTCATATTTGAGTCGCATGGACCCTAAGTGGTACACAAAAAAGAATTAAGTTACCAATTAAAAAGGCAACAGGTAGTAACAATTCAACTTCATTTATATTTAAAGATACATCCAAATTATTTATTATGTTGATAAAAATTAATAACATTTAGATGGTGAATTAATTTTTGGAGCATGTATCCTAGCAGGAATTCACACAGCCTGCCACTTTCTCTGCAGCTGCATACGCAATCAACCAAAATATTAGTAGTTATCGATACACGAGTACTGATTTGTTTAGTTGGTGAGATATTCTACAGTTTTGTCTCTCTCTGGAGAGAGAGAGAGAGAGAGAGAGAGAGAGTTTATGTTACCAGGATCCAGTTTGGTGCTTAGGTTGGTACACAAGGAGGTAGCGCATCCAAGCTTGCAGAAGTCGTCAGTGTGTTTCAAAGTGTGTGAATAGTAAGTATCGAAGGTACATTCTTTCAGGCATTTGGCTGCGCATTCGACTGCAGATCCTCCATATATCGTACATATAACGAAGCAGTTTGAGTAGCATGACTTGAAATCAGCAGCTGACTGCCCAACAAGAAGCCCTAAAATCACAAACACCATAAAAAGAGACTCAGCTCCTCTTTTCTCCATTTTCTTAACCTAAATTTATATGCAAGACACGGATATTTGACACAGATAATTTACGTGAATATAAACTCACTCCAAGAAACGTTTATGTAGGACTTTTTAAATATGGCAGGTTTCTTCCTACAATCAAAAGTTTTCAGAAAATGGAAACTGATTAATTAGGATTGACTAATGTTAGACTGTCTCCAATCTGTATACCAATGCCAATGCCAAATTTGGCACCAAAAACAGTAAAATGTTATATTTGGCACAACATTTTAGTACCGTAATCCAATATAAAATTCTATTTGATATGCTATTTTTTTTTTTCAATATTTAAAATTATAAAAGTCAACAAATACAACTAATGGATTCAATGAATGCATTGAATATTTTTTTTATAATTTTTTCAATCTCAATTTTCCCAACCAAATTTGTTAAATTTTTATTAGAGAGCTTCTCCTTACAATCCACAAATTATCTATTTACACTTCAATTTAATTTTTTTTATTAATGACAATTTTAACCTGAATTAAAATTACTAAACAAGACAAAAAAAATTCTAAAAACATTCCAAACTAATTAAATCATTAGAAAAAAAAATCACTCTCATAAATCATTAAATTAAATATTGAGTATTGATTAAATATTGCGTATTAAACTCTCTTTCCTAAATCACTATCTCCTAATTACTCTCTCTCTCTCTCTCTCTCTCTCTCTCTCTCTCCATTTTTCCTATACTTTCTCGATTGATTATTAGTTAAAAAAAAAACTTATGAATATTTTAGTGTTTTACTAACAGTATTATATATATATATATATTAAAAAGTCAATTTTCAAAAATAAATAAATAAATAGATATATGAAAACTTGATTTGTTTCAACTAGATTCGATTAAATTCATAATTTCTAAGACTAATGAAAGAATTAAAGTTCTCTAGATAATCACAAACCTACAAAAGTAACATAAAGTATTTTAATATTTCGATTAAAAAAATAAAAAAAAAGTACTTGTTTTTTGACTTTTTTTTTTTTTTTTTAAATATATATACATATATACGGTTCCTAAAAATCAAGCTTATTCGTAAGTTTTTTTTTTTTTTTCCTTAATTGATAGTCTTGCTTGAGATATAATGAAGATAGAAAATTAGAGATATGTATTGAAGAAGAGAGAGTTTAATATGGTAAGTAAAAATTTAGTAGAGATTGTTTAATATGTAATATTTAATTTAATGATTTAGGAGAGATAATTTCTTTTTTTAGAATATGAATGTCAAAAGATAAAAAAGATAATTTTGGAACAAAAGGAAGTGTCTTTAGAATTTTTTTAAATTTAAATTTTGAAAACGAAGTGTCGTTAGAAAAAAAGTGTAAAAAGAAAAAATTGGATTGTTAAAAGAAGCTCTCTTTTTATTATTTAAAGTTAACAAATATGACTGTATTTATTGTTGTGTCAAATTTGACATCCAGCTTTTGGCACTCAATTGAGATTATCATGTATGATATTTATATAGAGTAATGCTACTTTGCCCAAATTTGGTGTTCAAAAGACGTGGCAACACTCTCATCCATTCATTTAAATCAAGCAAATCTAATACAATCTAAATAAATGGATGAGAGTGTTACCACGTCATTTGGACATCAGATTTGGGCTCCAAATTTGGGCAAAGTAGCATTACTCATCTATATAATACCTTTAAATCCATTGAATCTGTACACTGATCACATTTTTTTTTGAAAGGCAATTTATTGAGAAAAGCCAAAGAAGGCAGCAAGCAAGGAACAAACGGAGCCGACCACGCGGCCCGAGCAAAGACCCAAAAGCAAGCTACAACAAGCAAAGCAGAACCCGCCATAAACAGCTACCCAAAAAAACCCAAAAAAGCAACAAACGCCCAAAAGAGAACACAACATAACAGAAAAACAGCCCAAAAAGACCCCAAAACGAAACCCAAAACAAACAAGAGCCAGAACAAAGAAAACGAAAAACCAGGACAAGAACCAAACGACAAAAAACAAACCAAAACCAGCCGAGCACATCACTTCATAGACTTGTGTTTGATTACCAATCTTCTCACTAGTTCTTGAAACCTATTATCATTCACCTCCCCTCGACCTGCAATAATCTCTAACAACTCCCTTTTTTTACCATAGAAGTTGAAGCCCATAGCCATACCTTTTTCAAGCACTTTCACGACTTCATCCTCGAGATTCCACTCCACATTGTTAATGAGCAGCTCAGGATTACAGTGCTTCATTTTATCACAGACTCTAGAACTCCTAAGAATCATATTGTGCCTTTTCTTTGAAGCACTACCTTTCCTCCCTCTTCTTATTTCCGGGGAATGAACTGAACTGGAAATGAGCACAGAACTATCAGCCTGCAAAAGGCTTGGATTGTCACTCAAAACAGCCTTGACACCAACAGGGGAGCTGTACATAACATCTGAAGAAATTTCGGTCAATGGGCCTACATTGACCACTACATCCCTTAACTTATCCTCTGATGGGCCTTCACCTCTTTCTTGGCCCAAGTCACCTTCAAAATTCTTGTCTGAAACTGAACCATCATCCCTTTTGTGTGTAAAGCTAGCATTCACGCCTAGAGACCCACACCTCCTACTGATGATGTCCTCCCCTCTATGATCAGCTATCTCTGACATATTTTCAAAATAATGCTTAAATGGGATGGGTCTGGCTGACACCTTAGCTCTCTCATAGCTGTCCACCTGTGTAGCCTTGTCTCCCTCATTTGACACCTTCCTTACCTCTTCACAGTTTTCCACGACAGAGAGAGGAATCCCTCCCCCATCATCAATCGGATTTCGACCACCCACCGGAATCATGCCGAGAAATTTCTCCAGCCAACAATTATCGATCAAAAATTGCTCCTCTAAAATCTTGACAACAAAACACTTACCTCCCATCACAACATTAATCTGAACGGGACTGTGCCACTCTTGAGGCACCAGCACTAACACCCTTCCTCTGTCCAAACGAACTCTGTTTTGGGTCTCCTCTTCCACACAAACAGGTTCTCCAAGTTGCCTGCCTAATTTCATGAAGAAACAAGAGTTCCAGCATGACAAAGGAACCCCCCAACAACTGATCCACACCAGCTTGGATTTCGGAATGAACTCGTCAGACCACTCATTCATGGAGACAAAGTAATCCTCCCATAAAGACCTGCTACTCACGAATCTGTCCTTTTCTTGAACTGATCCAAAACACCAAATAATGAATTTATCCCCTAAATAATTTGATTGAAACGAGAACCCTTCAGACCACAAACGAGAGTTCACTTTAGCAACATCTGTAAATTTTTTGAGCACTCCAATGGTACATCTAGATAGCCACAACTCCTCTTTGTCCACCATATCCCAAGACATGGATAATCCTTCCTCTGAAGCCTTCAAACACTCATCATTGCCTCTAATCGGATTCTCGGTTACCACTTCCGCAAATGTCCGCTTCCTTTGTTGTCCTTTCTTAAAACCGGAAACCATTCCATCCACCTTGCATGCCTCTCCGTCCACCGTTCTTGAGCCACTTTGTCTGAACACCAGAAACCTCCGATTCTTCCATCCAGAAGCAGCCATTTTCGAAACTATACACCACCCACGGATTTGACTTCCGTTCACCGTTTTTGCCACCAAGTTGGCTTCCGCCCACGATCCAAACCTCACAAAAGCGAAGCTACTCCTTCTATGGCTGAATCTATTGGAGAGAAACACATCTCTCACTCTACCAAAAAACTTGAAAAAATGCCACAACTCCTTCAAATCCACCTCCGGATTCAGATTGTCGATGAAGATAGAGAACAACCCATCCCGGAAATCCTTTCGCACTGCCCTACCGTTGATTGCGATCTGACTCCCTTCACGGCCAAGGGAGTCAGACTGTCTCTCACTTGAGCTCTTCATCCCGCTAATAGAGTTTATCTTTATATTGCTACACTGATCACATTAGGTGATATTCTAAATAAATATCAGCTCATAATAGAAAATTAAATCCTTCGAATCTAGTACACCATGACACCGGTCATAGTGGATATTAGAACATAAATATTATATTAGTGGAATAAGAAACATTTCAATTGAGACTATCATGTACACGGTTCTTGTTAAGTGATATTAATTAGAAAATTAAATCCTTCGAATCTGGTACACCGTTCATAGTGGATATTAGAACATTAATATTAGTTGATAATGAATGTAGAATGATATTAGAAAATTATAGATATGAATTTAATATTAAATTTCTCACAAACCGACACATGGCACCGTGAGGGTTCTATTTTAAGGTATTACTAATGTGTAAACCCGTGTTATGCACTGGTTCACTTTTTTTAAAACTTCATGGAGGATATTGTCAAACCAAGTGATAAATTAAATTATTTTTTCACACTTATTTTCCAATTCAAGCAACCGTCTCGTAGATGATTCAATTTTTTTTAAAAAAAAGGTTAAGAATTTATTTATTTATTATTTTTATTTTTTTACTATCATACAAAAATATTATTTATTACATATATAAAGAAGTTATGAGTGAATTTCATATATTCAGAAAAACAATCTACTGAGTTGAATGCAATAATTAATGTTTCTAATGTATTACCTTAAATAATTGGTTAAAAACTAGTATTTTAATTCTTTGTTATGTTATCACAATATCAATAATATGTTACAATTAATATGATTTTAGAATTTATCATTCATTCTAAAAGAAAACGGATTACAATTAATTTGGTATTACAATTGATGTTTTGAAAAATATTTATTTATTATCATTTATATGGATAATTAAAATTCAAAACAATTATTTTTGGAATAATGATCTTGTATTCAATGCATAATTAATACATTCAAAAAGAAAAAAGAAAAGAGAACAAAAAGGTTAAAAAATATAAAGAAAAAAACTACAAAACAAAAAAATATGTGTAAATTCCATTGAAATAATCGGGGGAAAAATCGAGTATTGGATACCCAAAAACAAGAGTGGATACAGTGTTTTTTTTAGAGGAAATATAGTGTTACTTAGAACCAAGACTATAACCCTATTATTTATCTATAGTAATAGTCTATAAATCGAATCTATCATCCATGAGTACAAAGCACATCATAAGTCTCAACCGGTTCATTGATTTTATTTGGTAAGATTAAAAGACAAACTATAATTGTTTTTTGCCAACAAGCCATAAATTCGTATTAATTAGTTTTTTAAAATTATAGTTAATTATTTAATTATATAATAATAATAATATATAATATTTGGTAAGTTATTTTATTTTATTTTTGGTTCATTAAGAAAATTTATTAATTATCTCATTAGTTATGGAATTGACTATTCATTCTATTCATTATCCCATTAATTATGGGATTGACTATTGATATTTCTATACTATTAATTATTGTATCTTATTTTGGAGCATTAACATGACATGTGTTGGCTTGAGAATGATTGACCATTAATTATTTTTTTTTAAAAAAAATTTATATTCAACCTTTCAGTTTTATATTCTTCAACTCTTCATATATTTTTTTTTCAATTAACGGTTGATTTTCTAGATTTAATGAGATTTTTTTGACAATATCTAATTTAATGAGAATTATTACTATTATTAGATCATATATTTTTCCTTTAATGCTTGATGAATAATATATTATCATAGAGTCTCAGCATACCATATGAGAAGGCTTGATCTGACCATTAATTAATTTTATATTGGAGATATCAAAGAAATAAATATAGAGAAATTCCTCATGATTGTTTTTCTTCACCAATGCATCCAATATCTTATACCAATAAGTTAAACTATAACTATTTAAATTGTTGTTGCATTACATTTTATAATTCCCACACATCGTGTGGGATGCAATCTAGTTACTTGTAAAATCTTACCTATTACTTGTTAGAAATTAAAATAACATACTACAACACTTCGTTACATTTTTATTTTGTTATATATATTTGAAGAAGTAAAAAGATGAAATAATAAAAATGAGAGATAGATCATAGATGAGAGATGAGAGAGTGAGACGAGAGAGAGAGAGAGAGAAACATATGTGTATATTGAATTATCAATTGATCAACCTTTACATGAGAGAGAGAGAGAGAGAGAGAGAGAGAGCACATATATATAGGCAATTAAGAGAATTAAAGAGAGATAGGCAAGTGTATCAGGTGGGAGAGAAGAGAGAGGCGGTGGAGTATTGCAAGTGGTGTAGGGGAAGATATTTTGGTGATATTATGGGGAGATATTGTATGATATTTTGGGAGATATTAAAGGAGATATTTGTGTGATATTTTGTAGGATATTTGAGTGATATTATACATGTGGTAAAAGCCACATATATTATAACACTCCCCCTTGGATTTATACCACATGTATTAATCTTTTATGGAAAAACTTAATAAGATAAAACCTAAGTAAAATATATACAATGATCTCCTGGATCTTGTGATACTGGATGCTCTCAAAACTATCTCGTTAAAAACTTTGTCAGGAAAACCCAGTGGGATAAAACCTGATCGAAGGGAAAAAGAGTATAGTGCATATATGTCTGCTCAGAACTTTGCTCATTTTGATTGTCTCGTTAAAAACCTTGTCAGGAAAACCCAGTGGAACAAAACCTGATTGAAGGGAAAAAGAGTACAATGCAAATATGTTAATAATTAATGTTTTCTTCAAAACATTTCTCACGTTTATACTTTGCTAGGAAAAACCCAGTAGGATAAAAACCTGAGCAAATATATCCATTGATCTGTCGGATCAAAGTAATATTTATGATGATCTTTTGGATCAAGGTAATATATATACGATGATTTGCAAGATCAAAACATATATACGATGATATATTGAATCAATGTAATATTTATGATGATTTTGTGGATCAAATGATTTTTAGGTGTACTTAGAGAATTGCCTCATTAAAAATCTTATCAGGAAAACCCAATGGGACGAAAACCTGATTGTAAGGAAAAGAGTACAATGCACATATGCCCCAATATAATTAATATAATTAATGTACTTCATTTGATATGCTCCCCCTGATAAAAGTTCTTTTTAAAACAATCTTCTAGATTGCTAAACTGGGGTATAAAGATGTTTATTTCATGAAATGAAATAACATCATAAATGATTGGAGGGAGTATAAGCAAATACTTGCTTTATGAAGTAATATCCAGATGGAATCTTTTTAGAATCTTTTCAGAATCTTTTCAACATATTCTGATTGATGGACAAAACATTCCATTTGATATATGCTCGACTTTCAGGTCGAGATAATATTTCCTTTCCCATGTCTTTCATTTTAAAACTCATTTACAAAAAAATTCAAGAGTTTTCAAGAACTCTCCAGGAGCTCCAATTAAATTCATATCATCAACATATGTTGTGAATATAATAAATTCGAATTCTGATTTCTTTGCGAAGACACTTGGGTATATAATATAATTATTATACCCTTATTTTATCAAATATTCACTGAGACGATTATACCACATCCGTCCAGATTGTTCTTAATCCATATAAGGATTTTTGTTTTGTATGTTCATCAAATACAGATTACGAGATCTCGATTTACATGTTTCCAGCATTTTAAATCCTTCCAGGATTATAAATATCTGCATTGAGTGAATCATATAGATAAATGATTACTACGTCTAGAAGACGTATTTCAAGCCTTGTAAAGGCAGCCAAATTTATCAAAAATTCAAAACGTAATCGTATTCATCACTAATGAATACCAAGTTTCTGTAAGAAACCTTGTACTACGAGTCATGCCTCATGTCTCATGATCTCGTTTTTCTCATTACGTTTTCCGTATAAAGACCCATTAGTATCCAACTAGTTTGACATCTCCAGGTGTCTGGAGTACTATTGGTCTAAATACTTTATGTTTGGCATATGAAGTCAATTCTTCTTGAATTGCTTCTTTTTACTTAGGCTAATCATGCATTTTGTATACAATCATTAATATTATGAATATCATAATTATCGTTTATAATTTCAGTAGCGCTACTGTGTATAAAAATACATCATCAATGATTGTTTCTTTGTGATTCCACATTTCTCTTATATGATTTATAGAAATTTTCTCAATTTCAATATACTTGAATCTCTGTTGAGATCTCTTCCATTTCAATGGATTTATTCACTATATGGATTTTATAGAAATTTTCTTAATTTCAATATAGTTGTATCTCTGTTGAGATTTCTTTCCATTTCAATGGATTTAGTCATTTCATAGACTCGTATAGAAATTTTCTCAATTTCAATATACTTGTATCTCTGTTGAGATTTCTTCCATTTCAATGGATATAGTCATTTCATAGACTTGTATAGAAATTTTCTCAATTTCAATATACTTATATCTTTGTTGAAATTTCTTCCATTATAGTGAATTTAGTCTTTTCATAGACTTGTGTCTCATTAAATATGTCAGACTCTTACATAGTTGATTTAGAGAAAGTGGATTTATTTATAACTCGAGTTTTGCTTACATTAGAATCCTGATAACAATACCTTTCAAAAAGGTTCATAAAGCTTATGAATTATAATATGTATCAGATGATTTATTTGTTGCTTTCTACTCAGATCGTTCTTTAGGAACAATCACCCGGCCGGGGTTTATGAGATGACAACTTATAAATCTTGTTAACTTTAATATATCAAGTAACAAATTAATAATTATCTGATGATCAATTATCTTTCGTATTTGAGTGATACAAAGATTGAAATGAGACACGTTTATATATAGAGAACCGAACTGGTATCTCTATTTTGTATAAAAGTAACTTTTCATTTACTCTTTCTGGAGAAACTTTCTATTTGAAAATTAATCAATATAATAATATACAAATTGTGCGTAAAAATATAAACTCTCAGAAGTTTAAATGATCTAATAGAGATTAATAAAAATCAATATTAATCTAATAATGATATATAATTCTTATCTTAGATCATGATAGAGATGAAATAAGGAGATGTACTACACAATCAAATATCTTTAAAATGTGAGCAAGTCAATGACCAATTACAAGTTGTAATGGTAAATAATGATTGTATGTAGTGAGACATAGATGACTGCATCAACATGTAACTAGAATGTCCCTAGAAATTGGTAACTGAATCAAAATAATAAAGTTCTGTAATTACATGGAAATGTTTGATAAGTGATTCTGTTGATCCATTTTGATTATGAGTACATGCGAAAATGGATGTTTGAACATCGGTCTCAACTGGAGACGATTAATAATACATAAACATGTGATCATCACATAGATGCATCAATCAGTACCATAAAATAATGGAAGGATTCTTTTGGTGGATGAATATGTCCACATATATCCATTTGAATGATATGGATTCAAAACCATCTTTAGAATGATATGGTTTTATTTGGTGGATGAATATATCCACATACATCCCTTTTCTAATCAACAATATAATCTAAATCTATAAAACTCAGTGAAAAAAAGTAAAAAAATGATGAGAGAGAAAGCTAGTGAGAGGGGCTCTGAAACAGTGACATGGAGAGGACATGGAAGAGGAGAGGATTTCAGAAGCAAGCTTTTCTCGATACACATTGACAATCTTAATCCTGTTATTGATCAAATCGGACTGTGGGGTATCTTCAAGCCGTTCGGTAGGGTCCGGGACGTGTATCTGTCGGCGAAGAACTCAGGTAGGAGGAGCTTGTATGCTTTCATCCAATTCGAATCTAAAGAAGAAGCAGCTAAGGTGGCAAGGATGACAAACGGTATGCACGTGTACGGATGGCCGATAGTAGCGAAGGTGGCTTCGTTCGGATGGAACAAAAGAAGGTCCATGGATGGGTACTGGCAACATCCAGAAACATCAAAGGGGGACAAGATGATCAAGGTAAGGAACTTCGTTCAGAAAGACGAAGGCATTAAGTCTTTTGCTGAAGCGTTAAGGGGAACGAAAACTCAGAAGACGGAACATGGTAACAGGCAGGACTTTGATAGAGGAAGTAAACTTTCCATGTATTGGAGCAAGCATCAGAGTGACGATCTTTGGCTAAAGAAATGTGCTATTGGAGTCTTGAAAACTTTCTCGAGCTTAGAATGTGTCAATAACCGACTATCAAGCAGAGGTTTTAATTTTACTTCTCACTATGTGGGAACTAAGAGTGTCTTGTGGTCCTTTGAATCTGAAATCGATAAAGAAGGCTTTATAAATAACAGATTTTTCTGGGGAGATAGTTTTGTCTCAATGCGTAACTGGTCAGAAACGCCAATTAGCAGCAGTCGTTTGGCTTGGATTTCTTGCGAAGGTATTCCTCTTAATTACTGGAGTCATGATTTCTTTATGAAGCTTGGATGGGTCATAGGGGAACCATTGTTGGTGGAAGAAGAGACAACCCAGAGGAGACGGTTGGATAAAGGAAGAATGCTAGTCCTTCTGAAGCAGGAAGATTGGTTTTCTTGTAATGTTTCAGTTGACACTGGATCGGGTTCTTTTATTGTGTCAGTTAAGGAAGTCAAGGGTGACATAGATAGTAACTGGATAGAAGAAACTCTGGGCTTACAAAAGGTTTCGATGGCGAGCTCTCAGAGCTTCAGTAAGTTGAGCAGGAGGAGGGAGGAAGATGATAGGTGGGTAGGAGCTAAGGAGGTAGGCCTAGGAGGTCAGTATAGGGAGATGGTTCGTGAGGCTCAAGAGGAGTCAGGAGAGGAGTTCAAAAGGTGTCAGAATAGAAAGGGGAGATCAGGTGTCAGGAAGAAAGTTGAGGCTGAGCAAACCAACTGGATGGTGTCAGATGGTGACAGAGTTCATTCAAAAAATACCAGAAGGAAAAATCAGGAAAAAGGGAAAATGAGATGGGTCCCTAAACCGAGGCAGGTGAGTCAGAGAAAGAAGGATGGTAAGCTGGTCATTGGTGTAAACCAAACTCATATAGGGAGAGGCTATGAGGCTGACAGTACGTCAACTTCTGAAGAGAAGGGACTGGTGTCTGACTTTAAAAACTGGAGAGGTGAGAAAGGTGAATGCTCAAAGTTTGGGGGTCTTTTTAAAAGAAAAAAGGATGAAGAGATAGAGCCAGGTGAAATAACTCTTGGGCTTCCGAATTTTTCAATGACCCAATCTCTGGATGGGCCCTTGAGACAATTTCTGGACAAAGTTGAAAGAGAAAGGGGGAGGGCTGGTTCTGAAGATAATAATGGGCTTCAGAAAATTTCAAAAAGCCAGTCTTTAGAGGGGCCTGTCAAAGATTATTTAGAAAATCTGGAGCAAGCCTTCATAAGGGCTAAGTTCAGTAAAAATCAGTCTAACAAGGGCGTTGTTGTCCGGGTAGAGAGGAATCCTGAAGTCCAAAGTAATGGGGATACAAATGGGGAAGACAGCTCTGTTAAGTCGGTGTCTATGGTTAAGGAAACCAAAGAATTTGGTGATCCTAGCTCAACTGAGGAGGAGTCAGAAGAGGAAGATGAAAAGGAGGAAGAGAGTTTCAAGTCTATTTCAGCAACTAGGGAGGTTAACGAGGTAGTTGGGGAGGCAATTATAGTCAGGGGAGGAAATAACAGGGGAAGGAAGAATTCGAGCATGGGGGATGAGAATGAGGATGAGGAAGTGAGGATGATAATGAGTATTGGAGCCAGATTGGGAATTGATTTCAGAGGCAAGGAAGCTGAGGTAGCTGATTATATTAGAAGAAAGGAAAAAGATGATGCCGACCGATATGGTCGGTTTAGAGACCAGTAATCTGGTTGTGTTTCGGCTGTCGGGGTCTGTCTATTTTTAAATGTTAGCAATCTCTTGGAATGTGAGGGGTTTAGGGAGGAAGGATAAGAGAAGGGTGGTGAGGAACTTGGTCTTGAAACTCAAACCGATGATTCTTTTCTTGCAAGAAACCAAGTTGGATAGTTTTGATAAAAGCATTTTGAATTCGTTGGGTGGTTCTTGGCTTACGAGAGGCATGGGGATGGAAGCCATTGGTTCGGCGGGTGGGGTGATGACGTTGTGGAACGATGATTGCTTTTCGGTTTCAGCTTGTATTAACCACCAGCGTTGCATCATTATTGCTGGTGAGTTGCTGAAAATTAAGAAGAGCATTGTTTTCTGCAATGTTTACGCGGCTAATGTGGAGAGGGATAGAAGAGAGCTGTGGAATTTCATTTTGGAGGCCCAAGTTGCGCTTCCCTTTCCGTGGTGCATTGGTGGGGACTTCAATACCGTTTTGCTTCCTTCGGAAAGGCAGGGGAGGGTTTGCGATATGGGATCTATTAGGGCCTTCAATGCCTTTATTTTACAGGCTGGGGTGGTCGACTTGCCAATCCGGGGCTCAACCTTTACGTGGTCGAACAATAGGGAGGAGGCAGCCTGGGCACGCCTTGACAGGTTTTTACTATCTCCTGTTATTTTTAGTTGGTATCCCAATCTGCTACAAATTGTTCTTCCTAGAAGCATCTCCGATCACAATGCGATCACTTTAAGTGAACCTAAAGAGGACTGGGGTCCAACACCTTTCAAATTCTACAATAATTGGATGGAGGATAGGGAGTTAATGTCAAAAGCTAGGGAGGGCTGGCAGGGGGTTACGGTTGGAGGCACAATGGGGAGGGTGCTTGCTGCAAAAATTAGAGGTGTCAAAACTTCTATCAAGAGGTATTTACCTTGCCGTAAGAGTGAGACCTTGCCCCTAAAAGAGTTCGAAAATCAGCTTTCAGATGTTGACAAGAGGGCTGTGAAGGACGGCTGGACTGATGGTTTGAGGAGAGAGAGGTTGGGAATTTTGGGAGAAATGTGGAAAGAGGTGAGGAAGGAAGAACAGGTTTGGAGCTAGAAATCTAGGATTCAATGGCTCAAGGAGGGGGACAAAAACACCAAATTCTTTCATAGTTGGGCTAATGGAAGGAGAAGAGCAAACTTTGTTGGGGAAATCTTGATTGATGGAAGGAAATTTTCTAATCCTATAGAAGTTAAGGAAGGGATTGCTGATTTTTTTAGGAAGCATTACAGCAAGAAGGTTGAATTCCGGCCATCTGTCAGTAACTTAGGAGTTAGGAGACTTTCTGATTTTGAGGCTTTGAATCTTGAGTGTCCGTTTGGCATGGAGGAGATTAGGAGAGCTTTAAACGAGTGCAATGGCAATAAAGCTCCGGGTCCGGATGGGATGAACTTGAATTTCATCAAAGCGAATTGGGAGATAATCCAAGATGATTTTCTTAAGTTCATTAATGAATTTTACATGATGGTTCGATCGTCAAACACTTGAACAATACTTTCATAGCCCTTATTCCGAAATGTGGAAATCCGGAGTCTATAAAAGACTTTAGGCCGATAAGCCTTGTTGGATCTTTGTATAAAATCCTATCTAAGGTTTTGGCTAATAGGTTGAAGCTTGTGATGGATTCGATTATCGGAGAATCGCAAATGGCGTTTGTTTCGAAGCGACAAATTACGGATAGCTTTGTTATAGCGGAGGAAGTGATTCATTCGTGGAGAAAGGATTCGGAGGGGGGTCTCATAATTAAGCTTGATTTTGAAAAGGCTTACGACACGGTTGACCATGATTTTCTTGATTCTATGATGAGTATGATGGGGTTTGGAGATAGGTGGAGGATGTGGATCAAGAGCTGTATTTCGACCCCAATGCTATCAATCCTTGTGAATGGCAGTCCTACGGATCAGTTTGGTATTGATCGGGGTCTTAGACAAGGGGACCCTTTGTCTCCTTTTTTATTCAACATTGTTGGCGAAGGGTTGAGTTGCTTACTTTCCAAAGCAACAAATTTAGGCCTGCTGGGGGGGATTATTTTTGGAGATAATGCCGTTCATTTGACTCATCTCCAATTTGCCGATGACACAATTCTTTTTATAAAGCCTTGTATGGAGTTTGTAGCAAACACAAGGAGGATTCTTAGATGCTTTGAGGTGGTTTCGGGCCTTCAAATCAATTTCCACAAATCTTGTGTGGTTAAAGTCGGAAAAAAGGAATCAAATCCTCCGGATTGGGCGGCGGTTCTTAGATGCAAGAACGCGAACTTTCCGCTAACTTACCTTAGGTTCCCCCTCGGAGCAAAACCGCGTCTCAATTCCTTTTGGGATGTGTTAGTGAACCGGGTTGGTAACAGGTTAGCGCCATGGAAGAAAAAATTCCTAAGCAAGGGGGGTCGTTTAGCTCTCATTAAATCGGTACTGTCAAGCATTCCAATCTATTATTTATCCGTTTTTAATTTGCCGTTGGGAGTGGCTAATAGGATGGAGAAAATCCAGAGGGCTTTCTTTTGGGGTGATGAGACCTTAAAAAAGAAAATTCATGCTGTGGACTGGAATACGGTGTGTAAGAGCAAGAAGTACGGTGGTTTGGGCATTGGTCGTATGAAGGACAAAAACAAAAGTTTATTAGCTAAATGGGTTTGGAGATTCGGGAATGAAGAGGATAGCCTTTGGAGGAGGGTTATCTGTAGTAAATATGGCATTCGTAATGAAGCTTTATGTTGGAGTTGGGATTGCCCGGGATCCGCGGGTCCGTCTTATTTTGTGCAAGCTGTCAAAAGCTTGTTGGTCGATGGTTCTATAACTGCCCAGATTTTCAAGGATGGCTTGCGGAATGTTTTAGGTAATGGTAAGAGGATTGATTTTTGGACAGAGTTGGGGAGTGAAGATTTGCCTCTTGGGAATGCTTTTCCGAGGATCTTTGCGCTGTCCTCTATGAAATCGGGTCCTGTGGAAGATTTTGGGGTTTGGATTGGTAATAAATGGGAGTGGAAGGTTCCCATGAGAAGAAGGCTTTTTGACTGGGAATTGAACCAATGGGGTTCTTTCACGAGCAGACTTGCTTAATTCAGTCCTCGTGCTCTATTCAAGGACAGAATTGCGTGGACTTTTAGTGACAAAGGAATCTTCTCGGCAAGTTTATTCAGAAGAAAGTTGGAGGAGCTGAGAGAGGATTCTGGTTCGGTGGACAGCACCTTTGTGTGGAAGGGGATTTGCCCAAGCAAAATTGAAATCTTTACTTGGCAACTCCTTAGAGGCAGAATTCTTGTTAGGCAAGTGCTTAAGAATTTTGGCCTTAGCTCTACCATCCAGCAGCTTTGTCCAATGTGTAAGGTGGAGGAGGAGTCTGTGAATCACTTATTTCTTCATTGCAGCTGGGCGATGGAAGTGTGGAGAAAAGGAATGGCTTGGTGGGGTGTGGTTTGGTGTGCTAACAAGACTCTCCTTGATTGGTCTTATGGGTGGTTCGGCCTGTGTCCCAAACCGAGCCAAGGAAGAGCTTGGAATACCTTATTCTTTGCAACGGTTTGGACCATTTGGGACTGTCGGAATCAAGTGATTTTTAAGGACTCTGAACAGGGGATCAACATGGCTCTTGACATGATCAAAATTAGAGTGGCTTGGTGGTTTAAGTGTCATGGAGAAGGCTGCTCTGATTCCATTAATGCCTTGATTCAAAACATTGCGGAGAGGTGTTCTGTTAAGAGACCTATTAAGAGTGTTAGCAAATGTGTTTGGACCCCTCCAGCGATTGGCACCCTCAAATTCAATGTTGATGGCTCAGCTAGAGGGAGTCCTGGGTCTGCGGGCATTGGAGGGGTTTTACGTGACCATTGTGGAAAGATCTTGGGCACTTTTTCCAGGCACATTGGTGAGGCCGATGCAATCACTGCTGAGATAATTGATATTCATCAGGCGGTTGTTCTTTGTGCTAGCTCTCCGAACCTAGTTGGTAAAGATATCAAGATCATAAGTGATTCAATGGTAACTGTTTCTTGGGTTAATGAAGATGGTTTCGGAAGTCTGAAACATTTGAACTATATTTACGATATTAGATCGATGCTGGACTCCCTTGGCAGAACAATAATCATTCACAACCCAAGGTCTTCGAATTGTTTTGCTGATGCTCTGGCGAAACAGGGTTCTTCTTCTAAAAGGGATATTATTTGGTGGGAGGTGTTCTGACTTCCCTGTTGTGGCTGGTCTATTTCTTTTTGTATTTGTGCGTTGTCTTTGCCCGCTGGTTGCCCTCTTTCATGGGTGGCTGTCTTTGCGTTTTGGGGGTTGTTTTTGCTTGGGCTTCGCTGTGCCCGTTGTGTTGTGTTTGCTGTTGTTTTCTCGTTTTCTCAATAAAGTTTGCCGTTCAAAAAAAAACAATATAATCTAGATGATAAAGAACAAAGCTTTTCTATAATCAGCTTCTGGCTTGAATCACGCACAGATATTCAACATTCTTATTATTAATGATCTCAATATGACATTAATAAAATAATATGTCTTTGATCTAAACATATTTCTTTATGTTCTGCTTGAATGATATAAAGTATCATTGATACACAATTGAATACCATCTGGTAAAAAGATTGTGGCTCTTCTAGAGCCTTTAATCAGATCCATCAGATCCGCCAGATTTTATCTGGTATTAACTTTAAATGCCCTTGAACTAAACATATTTCTTTATGTTGTTCTTTGAATAATATCAAGTATCATTGATACATAATTGAGTATTGTTTGATAACAACATCGTGGCTCTTCCAGAGCTTTCTATTAGATCCGTTGGACCTGATATATAATTTAGTATTGTTTGATAACAATATCATGGCTCTTCCAGAGCTTTCTATCAGATCCGTTGGACCTAGTACATTAATAACATTTACTCTCAGTAAAGTCGAATTCATAAAATATTTCCGACTCCGTAGAATTATGTGAGTCGTTGCACTCTTGGCAAGACATATTTTTCTTAATGGGAATTTTATGGACATTATGTGTAATGCCATTTTATATCTCATCTGAGATGATAATAATTCCGCAGAATTGTATGAGTTGTTGCACTATCATCATTGCATGGATATATTTAATTATTCCATCCATATAGCAATTATGGCCAGGATCCATGCTTTCAATTTTACAACAAATATATATACATAAGACCATTAATACAAATATGGAATATCAAAAAGTGAAACAAGAGAGAGAATACTACAAACTTGGATGCTCTGTTCGAGGTGTATATCTCTTTGCAGAAATTTCCGATCAACAATCCAACCGACATATTGTAGAAAAATGAGTTAAGAATGTTTTGACAAAATTTTAATCCGATCGGACCACAAATCAAAGAGATATCAATCTTCGATGAAACCTGCGCAATACTGGAATTTTCTCCCCTGTTTTCTGCCCAGCCATGTTCGGAACTGCAGAACTCATAACAGGGAATTCCGATTGACAATCCCACCACCAAAATTCAACAACCACAAGAGTAGAACGTGCTGACTAAATTTCAGCTCAAACCGATATTAGACGAGGGAGATATCAAAGTTTGATCAAGATTGCGCAGTGGTGTTCTTCATACAATTTCTGCACACACACCTCTTTTTCTTCTCTCTTTTCTAGTATGTACAAAATGGATAAAATATTATTCCAATTTATTTATACGTTAGGATCTTAAATTATTTTTATGATACTCACATCATCCTGTTGGATGTGTATGAAATGGATAAAATATTAATTCCAATTTCATTATTCGTTTAGGATCTTAAATCCCTTTTACGATACTCACAACATCCTGTTGGATGTGTAAATCATTTTTCTCAAATGAATGATATGTAAACATATCACTTTATATATATGAGATAAAATAAAATAATAGATTATAATGATTTTTTGAACTTCCAATTCGACCATGAACTGTAAGTTCATATATAATTATAATATAGAAAACTTCAGATTCTGAGTGGATTTGAAACCTCAGGTTCCAAATAATAAAGTATGTCATTCATGAATATAACACTGGATCCAGAATTCCAGGTTCTCATCGGTTTTCAATACCGTGCTGTATGGCATTCATGAATATATCACTGGATCCAGAACTCCAGTTTCTCATCGGTTTTTAAAACCGTGCTGACTTAAATATCATAATTCCAGAAACTTTAAGTTCTGGTTCGTCGGTCTTGCCAATCTCATATATTGCGAAAAATGAACAGTTCCAGGACGGTATATATGTCATGTAAATAAACAATTCCAGGAGGCTGAGCTCACCTGTTATGTTCCGTAAATAAACAGTTCCATAACGGTATATATGTCCTGTAAAATCAATTCCAGGAGGCTGAGCTCACCTGCCACGTGCATAAAAATTAAATCCAGAACTATGTATAGATGATCCGTTGACTGCATAAGCCATCTTGTATACGGAACTATAAATAGATTCAGAATATTGAGATTTAGAGAAAATTAATTCAGGCATATATATATATATATGTTCCGTTAACGGCACAGCCATTTTGTATACGAAATATATATAGATCCAGAATATTGAGATTTAGAGAAAATAAATTCAGGACTATATATATATATATATATATGTTCCGTTAACGGCACAGCCATTTTGTATACGAAATATATATAGATCCAGAATATTGAGATTTAGAGAAAATAAATTCATGACTATATATATATATATGTTCCGTTAACGGCACAACCATTTTGTATACGAAATATATATAGATCCAGAATATTGAGATTTAATTAAATCACCCATCAGGGATTCTTTTTATTTACATATAATCGTGCTGATAACGTGTTATAAATATTTGAAGAAATAAAAAGATGAAATAATAAAAATGAGAGATAGACCATAGATGAGAGATGAGAGAGTGAGACGTGAGAGAGAGAGAAACATATGTGTATATTGAATTATCAATTGATCAACCTTTACATGAGAGAGAGAGTACATATATATAGCTATAGGCAATTAAGAGAATTAAAGAGAGATAGGAGAGATAGGCAAGTGTATCAGGTGGGAGAGAAGAGAGAGGCGGTGGAGTATTGCAAGTGGTGTAGGGGAAGATATTTTGGTGATATTATGGAGAGATATTGTATGATATTTTGGGAGATATTAAAGGAGATATTTGTGTGATATTTTGTAGGATATTTGAGTGATATTATACATGTGGTAAAAACCACATATATTATAACATATTTTTATTTTTTGTTGAAGTTTTACCAGAATATTACAAGAAAATCGGGACCATTACCAAACAACCGAGATGGCCCATTGGAAATTGAATGACAAAAAGAGGAGAAAAATTTTGAGATCTAGAGTCTAGACCTGAAAACAGAGGCGTGGAAAATTAAATGGGAAAGGAAATTTATAAGATTACAGGGTGGATCTAGAGTCTAGACCCATTTTAATATTCGTTTGGAATTGGAATTCTAAAAAAAAAATTGAATGTTGTTGGTTGATCTAAATTCACTTGATCATCTCAAACAATATATACATAATTTCTTTACACATTATGGAATCCTATGAACTATCAACTGCCTATGTTGGAAGTTCAATATATTAATGCTGACTGCAAACTTTAGCGCGGAAAATGCAGCCAATGCAACAAATATTACAGCTGTCCTTAATGTCACCATATTGTATCACTATCAAACCATAAAACTGTCCGGACCACAGGAAAATGTATTAGTACCATGCATGTCCGGTTGTCCCACCACTTTAGATTTCTCTGCAGATTGTAAAATAGGATAATGTTGATTTTGTAAAATATTATATGGTTTTGATGGAGATGGACTTACTGGTTTCGGATGAAAAAGCTGAAAAAAAGAGTGAATTAAATTGCCCAGAACCAGAGGCGCAACTTGAATTGGTCTGCTGGGCTGCAGTACTTCAACCCTTCACTAGAGCCTTAGTTTGCCTTAAATATTATATATGCATGTAGTGTAGTTTGTGATACTAACAAAAGGTGTGAAGATTTAAAGATACTCACTGAAATTATCAACACATATGTTAATGCTTTTGTTAGTTGTTAAATAGAAGTAAAACCTACTGCAACAGTATGGTGTGATTAAGACATTTCCAAAATGAAAACTTCTGCATGAAAAAGCCAGAAATCAGAATAGAAGATTTGACTTACAGCTGATGGACGAACTCCTCCAAGTGTTGTGTATAAAGAAAGCTTGCCTACTGGTATTCACATCCCCTGCGTAAAAAAAATTTCATCGAGTACATCATACTTACAGCTGAGATCATTTCTAGCAAGCTTCACCGACAGTTGCAGTGTATACAATTGGGAGTAACTCCTCTACATTGTCCATCAGAAGCTTGTAGAACAGCCTTTGATTTCTCTCCTGTGAACCAGATAAAACCATTTTAACAACTATAAAGTATCCGATTTTTCATACTTATATATTAGGATATAAAAATGTACTCCTTTTGTGTATAACCATATTGTGCAAGCTTAACTACTGTGCATGTAAAAATGAATATAGACAATGCAAATTATAGGAGAAATCTATTACTAACATTCTATAATTTTGCAAAGTAATGTTAAAGTTGCAATCCGCAAATGTAATACTCTATTTGTTAAGTCATAGCAATTGAATATATATTAGATAGCATCGTTGGAATGATACCTGAAGATCCATCATGGCCATGTACCTCTGCAGCGGAAACTTGGTAATTGCGAATATTGTGCATCATTTTCTTTACCTGGTGAGTAAAGAAAGAAACCTGGAGCTCTTGGGAAACAACTGTGGGGGGAAGAAGACCGCACAAGTAATGTGAATCTCTCTCTTTTTCGTTGAAGGCAAGCCCTTTGTTGTGGTGTGGATCTCTTAACAAAGAATAGCCGCTGCAGAAAGTGAAAAAGAAAATGAATCAATATGGAAGGTACAAAACTAACAAAAAAAATTATAATTCACCAAAACACAAACACTCTTCTTATCAGGCTATTGTATCCAGAGTTAGTGCATCACATATATCACTGATTCTTCCAGAAAGGTATTGCAGACACATCAAACATCAACCACAAATGTTAAAAGTAAAAATAAATCGATTCTAAATGACACAAACAACAATGGCTACGTATATATATCTAGTGGAGCACATCAGAGAATTTTTTCCACAGGTTTAAATTGATTCATGTAACAAACAGTTGAATTTCATATGCACAGCATAGTTAGCATGACAGCACAATTTCAAGTTTATCGAAATTTTGGAGCAATCTGATCGAAATTGTAATAGAAAGGTTCTCATGTCAGGACATGTGAGTTAAAATATTGGATAGCTACAAATATCCAATTATTAAGACACTTCACACGAATTACCGGTTTGATTCAAGGGTTGATCAACAACATAAAATGAAATATTCAATCTAAAATTACAAGTTTCATCACTACTACTAAACATAAACAATATATGATATATCACACTTAAAAAACCCCGAAAAAGGACGATAAGTAATTAGACTTGGGGTGACAGGCTGGTCCTCGGTGGCAGTATCCTCGCCGTAGATGTCCTGGACGCCACCGGTGACGCCAGACTTGGGGTCCACAACTTCAGCATAGCCATCTCTCATTTCCTGTAATGTTGTTGTGCCACAACGGGTGTCCAACAAAACGCTGCCGTTGGAGTGGTTCCTGTTAGCGGTGCTCAAAGCTACCACCTTTGCAGGTAATCTTCTTCTCTGGTAATTAGAGAAGGGGCCAGATATGCTTGTATTGCTCTGTTCAACACCAACAAAAATCAGATAAATAATTAAATAATTAAATTAAACAAACAACATATCAGTTGCAGAATTTGTGTCTGTTTTTATGATTTTCTTTCTTCTTTCTTTTCATGTGAATGACCTCAAAAAAACAGGACCCAGCTTTGGATTTACTTGTATTGAAGATTTTGTGTTGTGTTTATAAAAAAATTAAGCTGAAAATAGAGGACCCAGATATGTAAATCAGAAAATTTTGTCAGAAATTTCATTGATCAGTGATTATATATATGAATGTAAAATCGGATAAAAAAATAAAACCCAGAACCGCAACTCAGATAAAAAAGAAACACCATCAACAATCAAATCAAGATCAATGAGCTGAATAAAGAATACCCAGAAATGGAAACAAATGAAAACTTGCCCAAAAAAAAAAAAAAAAAAAACTTGAAAAAAGATGGAAACTTTAATGTGAGATACAAATTTTTTTTATAAATTTAATGAAGTGAATGTTGATATAGATTTGTGGGTGCAAAGTGGGTGATCTCGAAATTGAAACAAGATTTTTTTTTTAAAAAAAAAAAATAGATTTATATTACCATAAAGCAGCTTCTGTTCAACGAATACATGACGAGAGAAATGTATCGTCATGTGGTTTTGATCTAATGTTCTCAAGAATTGGGCGTCACTTCTTTTCTTTGAGTCGATAATAACAAGAACTGAGTTTAAGGATCCAAAGGTAATATTATTTTCGGTGGAAGAAATGCTTCAATCCGTCGTTAAGTCTGATAATATCATGTCATGCAATATGATATTGATATGGTATTACATTGGTTATACTAAATCATTTCTCTTTTATTTTATTTTATTTTTTTTAAAAAAAACCTAAATGGTTGTACACTCCTATTTCATATAAAAGGTCAAGTTTTACATTTGTTCATTAAACTGCCGTGTAAAAATTCTCTTTTATATTATAGAAGTAGCTATCGAATCATGTTTATAGTTGTTGATTTAAATATATTCCATCAAACCTCTAGCTCGGCCATATCTCCTATTTTTTCGATGCATTTATATTTAACGAAATCGGGATAAATAGTTTTAATGCTTGAAAGATTCTTAAATTTTATTTATAAGTAGATTTTAATGAACTTATCATACCAAAAAGAAAAAAATATTAAAATTCATACAAATCGTTGTGATTTCATCAAGTTATGGACCGAAATTAAAGTAAGAGAGATCCCTCACTTGAAAGTTACTGTATATTATTATTATTATTATTATTATTATGTGAGAGTGAATTCTCTAGATTGTACAAGTTAGAGTGAATTTTCATGACTCTATAATGTTATAAAATTGGATCCGGCGCAGGAAATCTCTTCTCTCTCTATATACAAATGTGTGTGTTACGTGCAACCTAGCTATAAACTTGTTTAGCAGAGAACGGAGGGGAAAGAATATGAAGTAACAAGGTTCACAATAACAATTGTGGGGATCCCTTTTCAGCCATTGATTAGGGATTCTTGTGATTTGCATCTGGGTTTGTCTTGTTTGTAGAATTCGCATAAATCTCTCCATCAGGAGGATTTGATCATGGCTGTTTCCTGTCTGTTGTGAAGATGTGATGGGATGGGTGGGACCCATGCTATTGAAGTTGGAGAGGATGACAAGAAAATATTTGGGTGTCCAGGTTATTGGAACTTCTCATTTTATTTTATTTTATTTCTGAAATATTTGGTACTTCTCATTTTTTGAGAACGGTTTTTGTTGATTTGTTATATAAAAAGCAATGGTATTTGTTTTTTTTTTTTTTTAATCTAAAAAAAAAAAAAAAAAATTGGCATGAAAAGTATAGGTGCTATGTTTGTTAGCTAACAATTACATCAACTTGGGAAATCTCTAGGTGAATGTTTAATTTAAAAAATATTTCGTATATACTTTTTCATTAAAATATTTAATTAAGTAACAATAATGTTACATAACACAAAAAATTGGTAAAAAAAATTAACCTTGATGATGTGGTAAGTAAGTGATTTTATTATTATTATATCATTCACTATTTCACTCTATGAATTATATGGTAAAAATAGATTATTTGTCATATCATTTAATTTTTATATATAATTTTAATAGGGTAAATGTTATATGATATTGGCCGATATGAGGTTGGTCCGATGGTAAATCTTTCACATTTGTACCATGAAGTTGCAGGTTCGAGTCTCTCCTCCCTAAAAAAAAGTTTTGAATTAATATAATACTTCAAAAATAAAAAATTATATGATATTAACATTAATAAACTTATTGATTTAGCAATTGACAAATTGTTTTCGATACATTTCTTTAAGTTTTAATGATAAATATTAAAATAAAGAAAACAATTACAATTTTTTAAGGGAAAGTTTACAAATTTAAATACCAATAAAATGGCACATCTGCTCTGAAGAAATTCAACAATATTAGTTCTGATTTCCAAACCGCGTATGCTGTGCTTGATTTCAATGACCTCATGTTTTATTTAAAATGCTCCTAAAACAATAAGGACAAGTGTGAGCTGAAAAGTTAAGAATCTAAATACATCATCTCTCTCTCTCTTTTTCTTTTTTCTTTTTCTTTTTTTGACAAAGAATCTAAATACATCTTATTCTTATGAATAGCTTTCAAAATAAATAAATAAAATAATTGATGTGAATTTTCATTTCCTCCCATTATATTGGTAGAGAAGCAGCCACGTAAGTCCTAATCAACCGACTGTTTAAAACAATAACACGACAACCACTCGAACCCCATGACTTTAATATTGTAGGTGTGGGTGATATGAACATCATTTTATCTATTTATTCGATTTCTAATAGAATAAGGTGGCACATCACCTTTTAGCGGAGATGATAGTGCACCTCCCTTTAACAAAAGTTATAATGGATTCAAGTCCCAGCATGCACATTTTATAAGTATGTGTGGAGAATTTTTCTCCTAGTTTATGAGAATAGTTATCCGGACCCGCACATGCAATAGCGAACCCAGGAATTTTAATCAGGTAGGGCACTTGAACAAAATAATAATTATATAAAAAAATTACTTAAAAATTAAGGTTATAATAAAATGAGTTTTGATTTTAAAAAAAATGAGTTTTTTATATAAAAAAATTGATGATATAATGAAGTTTAGATAAAATAAAATAAAATAAAAAAAGAAATAAAAACAAGAAACATGATATTAAAAAATAAATAATAATAAGAAAAACAACATAAGCAATTAAAAATTACAATATTTATTCTTAAAATAATAAATTACAATCTAATTTTATAATAATAATTTTTTTTAATGAATTCACTTTAAATTTATACAAAAATAATTGATTAATAAATATTACTAAACATGTTTTTGAATTTTTTATTCTTCTAGTTATCGGTAAATTATTGATTTATTGATTTTGAAAACATTAAAACTATAAAATAAAGAAAAATACTAAGATAAACTATAATGAATCATAATAATAGATAGAATATTTTAATACAATAAATTAAAATTTGAGATTTTAGGATTTATTAATTGGATGGATGTGTTAAGTATGTCAAACTAAAATTATTAGAAATAATAAAAGTTCAAAATAATAATAGATAATGTAATACAAAATAAAATAGAATTAAGTAACCACAAATTGAAGGTAGTTAAAAAGTTGACATTGTCGAAAAAATAGAAATTGAATTGTTTTGTTTTAGAATAAAAAAATTGAAAGAGAAATCGAAAAAGATGGTAAAATAAAAAAGACAAAACAAAATTATTAAAATTACAAGATACTTATTATGTTTGAAAAATGCTATTGGTGAGAGTACAACCCATCACAGAGAATAAAGAAGAGGGGACAAACTACCAACTGAACTATGAGTTAATACTGAAGGGTTAAAGTTTTAAGTGGAAATTACTCAGAATGACCACATATATTAGTAGAAATTCGTTTTTAACCACAAACGAAATTTTAATTGTTTATAACCACTTTTTTGTAAAATTACTAGAAAGCCCTCATATAAATACATCCCAATCATCTCTCTCTCTCTCTTTCTCTCTTTTTCTTTCTCTCTCCTCTCCTCTCTCTCTCCCCGATCTGCCTCCCTCTTCCCGATCTCTCTCTCGTCGAGCGCCGGCGAGCTTCACGTCGTCCTTATCGTCGTCCGATCGTCCTTCACGTCGTCCTTCACGTCCAGCTTCACGTCGTCCTGATCCGAGCGCCGGCGAAGGTCTCCCTGATCGTCCTTCACGTCGTTCTTCTCGCCCAGCCGTCCTTCAAGTGCGCCGGTGATGTGGTCTGAAAAAAAGAGAAACAAAAAAACCTAAACCTAATTTGAGGAAGAAGAAGAGGAAGAAGAAGAAAGGGAAAATTTCAATTTAGTCCACATTTCAAGTTTTGATATTTCAATTTAGGTCTGATTTCAAGTTTTGATATTTCAATTTAGGCCTGATTTCAAGTTTAGACATTTCAATATACCCATGATTTCAAGTTTGCTTCGAAATTTAAAATAAAACTATTTTCAGGGGTATTCTGGTAATTTATGGACATACACTGAAATTATTTTTAAAAAGTGGCTATTAACAATTAAAATTTCAAAAGTGGTTAGTAACAAAAGTTTAATAATTCACATGGCTATTTATGGTTTTCTCTCTAAAGTTAATCTATATATAAAAAAACAAAATCAATTTTTTTATATAAAAAAATTGAGATATGGCATGGGCCCCACCTAGCCTTAAAGTGGGTCTCCCCCCTACACACATGTATTATCTTATCTTAATTGGTATGTTCCGACAGTCTTATTGTGATAATTGTAGCTTATAATACTTGAAAACAATAAGAAGGAGGTGGGAAGCTTCTCATTAACCCAAAAAAAATAAAAATAAAAATTAAAGTTTTTCTTTCTCTCAACAAATAACAAGTATAACAACTAAACTATTGCATCTGGTGAAGGCTTATCTGGGTGTATGTCGATGGTCCCCATAATTACTGTTTTATTTATTTATTTTTTATTACACACTTCATTGAATTGAAGTTTAAAAATCAGACATATAATTATTTTTTTATAAAAAAATCAGACACATAATTGACTTTACAATGACTTTTCTTTTTATGCTAAGATGCGGAAACATGATGTAGTTTACTAGACAAGAAAGTAATAATCAAAGCTACTATCCAACTCATGATATTATAATAAGAAAAAAATTGGACTATCTTAAAATTTTGATTCAGAAATTTGTTTTGTAATTTAGAAATAGAAAAGTTGCCTCAAGCACCAGCCAGTTGAGTTGGTTGTGTACCCATTTCTTCCTATTTGTGAGCTAGGGAGATCAAATTATAAGAGAAATTATTCGTTATGTTTGATCAAAAGGACATGATTAATTCAGTACGATTAGATGATATGTTTTTGGATCTTTTGAGCCTTGGGTTTAGTGAATTTTATTTACATATATTCTTAACTTTACGGGCCTACTGACTATAGGGCTTTTGGGTCCATAAAACATATCTCCTAGACATAGTTTTAACTTATAATCCAAAAAATAAAATCTAAATAAAAGAAATTGCCATACACATGTTAATAAATCTAAATGTTACAGTGATGTTTATATAATTCAACAACTTCAAAATCAAATTGAAGTGCAATTTTATTCCTTATTTTTCTTTCATTTCAAAAGCAAAAGAAACAGAAAATAAAAAAAAAAGTATATATTTTACATGTTTACTAGATTTGGTTCAGTTTTTCATGTACTTTCGGTTTAAGAGATGGTCTGTAATTTCATATTAATATACCTTGAAAAATCAGCTCTAGTTCAAAATGCACACAAACAACACACATTAATTCCACGATTTATAACCATTGTTGATTTCTTACATGACAGACACATCTCATAGAATATTAGACAGAAACCATGTGACAACTACTGTAGTAGCAATAAATATTTCTCTTTAGGACAATGTAGTTGTCTGTTGTCTTTCAACAGAAAATTTCATTCTATTACTCACAAATGATTTGAATGCACAATTTTACAAGTATTGAATGTGCTACATTTACAACAAACATCCAAAAGTTCTCTAATGTTCTGCAAATCAGCTGGGCTGAAGATCAACAATATTGTTGACAAAACCAGAGTGCTGAGCATGTAAAAACTGTGTAGTGACAGTCACTGGTTCCGTCTTTTGGATTTTTTTTGGAACTTGAACTGTGTCATCAACTTGATTGTTCAAAGGGATTTGATGAGTTGAGAAGCTTGTTCATCGTTGAGTTTATTTATCTCTAATAACAATAATTTCCCGCTACAGACTTGGGCAAGACTTGAGGAGAGTGAATGTCAGTCTGCTCACAGTAACCTGAAATTCTTACAAAATTTTAAAATTGCTTCTTGGGGAACCCATAGATTCTGATATCGCCTTCAATATAACCTCCGGTTTTTCTTCTTGCCAGAACATCCATAAATGTTGTCTTTCCAGCTCCACCGAACTCACTTCACAGCAATCTCATCTTCTACTATATTGCTGGTTCCACCAACAGCATTAGATGGATAACTCACTTTCATTATTTCCATTTCTCCTGAAAGATTCATAGTTCATGTAAATAAGTATTAGGAGCTTAACATTCAAAAACATTTTTTCCCATTAATTTGATCAAAACTAAACCTGGCCCTACTGACTAAGTTGTTACTTGTATTATTTGCACCTGTTGAACTCATGTTTTGCTTTCTGCTTTCCTCTTTGTTCCTCGCCGGTTATATTGCTCATTTACTTCCTCTTCTGATATGATTGTTCGTGGCTTTCCAAGAGCTTTATATATGAAACAAAGTATGTTAAGGAAAGACTACTGAGTTTTACCAAAAAAACGAACTAGACATTTGTAAAACACTTAATGTGGTTAGATGGGAATAAATCAAAGCAGGTCAGTGTCTTGAACTTACGATTTAGGTACCAGAGAACATCGAAGAGAACGGTGAACTCTAGGAGGGCAGCAACCCCAATCCATTCTTTATCAGAGCATTGAAATCATATGATAGAGTTGAAATCCAGTGTCCCCATGACTACCAAACAGGAATTTGACCTTTTACATGAACATCAGCATTTGTTATTCCTTCTAAGCATCAGTGAATCAGAACTGATACTTATATTGATATCATTTTCTTGTAATTTGTAAACATGATTATTAAAAAGGCAAGGTAACTAAAAGAGTTAAAAACTTTTGATGATGATATAATTCTGCTAAAATTATAGTAAGGATCATAAAATCCTATTTAATGACGGACCTTTTGGAAGGACAAAACCTCCCAGCAGAAACAAGATGAGTACGCCCCAACTGTGGACTTGAATTGTACCATCAACTTAATTGTTCAAGGGATTTGGTGAGTTGAGAAGCTTGTTCATCTCAAAGTTGTTTATCTCCAACAACATTTCTCTTGTTCTTGCCCCAATTCTTGTAAGAATCTTTTCATCCACAACATTTCCTTGCACGCTTCTGTAGCTGCAATAAATTCTGCCTCTGTAGTAGACAATGCAACACATTTCTGCAATCTCGATTGCCATGAGACTGCTCCCCCTGCAAATGTGATCAAGTACCCTGACGTGGACTTTCTAGAGTTGATATCTCCTGCCATGTCTGCATCTGTGTAGCCTACTAACATAGGCTTTTCGTTTCCAAAACATAAACTCATTTTGGTCGTACCTTTGAGATATTTGAGGATCCATTTCACTGCATTCCAGTGTTCTTTACCTGGATTAGCCAAGAATCAGCTAACAACACCAACTGCATGTGTGATGTCGGGCCTTGTACACACCATGCCGTACATAAGACTTCCGACTGCTGATGCGTAAGGCACCTTGCTCATTTCCTCCTTATCTTTCTCAGTTGTAGGACTTTGCTTAGAACTAAGCTTGAAGTGATTGGCTAGTGGAGTACTAGCTGATTTTACTTGGCTCATGTTGAATCGTTTGAGAACTTTCTCAATGTACCTTTCCTGTGATAACCAAATCTTGTTATTCTTTCTATCACGAGAGATGTTCATACCAAGTATCTGCTTAGCTGATCCTAAGTCTTTCATGGCGAATGACTTGCTTAACTCCTTCTTCAAATTGTTGATTTTACTTGTGTCATGTCCGACAATCAACATATCGTCGACGTAGAGAAGAAGAATGATGAAGTCTTCATCTGAAAATTTCTTCATGAACACACAGTGGTCTGAAGTTGTTCTCTGGTACCCCTGCTCAATCATAGAGGAGTCAAACTTCTTGTACCATTGTCGCGGTGCTTGTTTTAGCCCGTACAAGCTCTTCTTTAGCCTACACACCAAACCTTCATTTCCATTGTCTTCAAAACCTTCCGGTTGTTCCATATAGATTTCTTCCTCCAAGTCACCATGAAGAAAAGCTGTCTTCACATCTAGTTGCTCAATCTCTAGGTTTAAACTGGCCGCCAAACCGAGTACCACTCGGATGGATGACATCTTCACCACCGGTGAGAAAATTTCTTCAAAATCGATCCCTTTTTTCTGCCCAAAACCTTTCACAACTAGCCTCGCCTTATACCTCGGTTGTGATTTGTTTTCCTCAGTTTTTAACCTGTACACCCATTTATTTTTCAATGCTCGCCTACCCTTTGGTAATGCCACCAAATCATAGGTGTGGTTCTCATGTAAGGATTTAATCTCTTCTTGCATGGCTTTTAACCACTCCTTCTTGTGGTCGTGTTCCATGGCTTCTTCATAGCACTCTGGTTCTCCCCCATCAGTCAGAACTACATACTCGTGTGGAGTATACCTTGTTGAAGGTCTGTGTTCTCTGGTTGATCTTCTCAATTGAGGCTCGACTGTTGGCTCTGGTGGGACTTGTACTTCATGCTCCGCACCATTGTTGTTATCTTGGATTTCTCCATCATCATTTGTAGCCTGTTGAGGGATTGGATCCAAGTTGACTGGATACTCATTGATGGGTTCTTTCTTATGCTTGTTGATGTCTTCAATGGTTTGATCTTCAAAGAAGACTACATCCCTGCTCCTGATGATTTTCTTGTCAACCGGGTCCCACAGTCTGTATCCAAACTCTTCATTTCCGTATCCGAGGAAGATGCATTCTTTTGCTTTGCTATCCAGTTTGGATCTCTCATCTCTAGGAATGTGTACAAATGCCTTACACCCGAACACCTTCAAATATCCATATGAGACGTTTTTCCCGCTCCAGTGTTTGTTTGGAACCTCCCCATTCAACGGAACTGATGGAGACATGTTGATCAAGTGGACTGCAGTTTGCATTGCTTCACCCCAAAAGGTTTTGGGTAACTTGGCATGAGACAACATACATCTAATTCTTTCGATGATGGTTCTATTCATCCTCTCTGCTACACCATTGTGTTGAGGAGTCTTTGGAACAGTTCTTTCATGTCTGATGCCATGGCTTCTACAGTAATGACTGAAAGGGCCACGAAACTCACCACCATTATCGCTGCGAATGCATTTCAAGGTCTTTCCTATTTCTCTTTCCACGGTGACATGGAACTCCTTGAACATATCTAGCACTTGATCTTTGGTCTTAAGTGCATATGCCCACACTTTACGAGAATGATCGTCAATAAAGGTGACAAAGAAACGTGCACCGCCATGTGATTTGGTTGGCATGGGACCACATACATCGGAATGTACAATATCTAAAACATTAGGCTTCCTCTGTGTAGAGTTCTTTTGAAAGGAAACTCTATGTTGCTTTCCAGCTAAACAGTCAACACAACTTTTTAGAGACGTTCCTTTTACCCCGGTTAGTACCTCTCGTCTGGCTAGGGTTTGAAGTCCCTTCTCACTCATATGACCAAGCCTTTTATGCCATAACTCAATGGAAGAGTTATTACTGAGAGTATTCACATCTTTTCCTCTTATTTTTGCTTGTGTCAAGTAGAGAGTGTTTTCTTTCTTGCCTCTAGCTAAAACTAAAGACCCTTTGCTAAGTTTCCACTTTCCACCGTAGAACTCATTCTTGTAGCCTTCGTTATCGAGAACACCGGTGGAGATCAGATTTAAACGCATGTCTGGAACATGCCTTACATCTTTGAGCACCAATTGACAGTTTGTGCTGGTCTCAAGACAAATCTCTCCCATTCCCACGATCTTGGACACATGATCGTTCCCCATCCTAACTTGACCATAATCGCCGTCAGTGTAGGATGTGAAGAAGTCACGTCGTGAGGTCACATGGAAAGATGCACCAGAGTCAATCACCCAATATGCATCTTGACTCGTAATATTCACATAGTTGTCTCCACAGACAATGAACATATCATCTCCACTTGAAGTGGTTGCTGTTGTGTCTTCGGTTTTCTCATTGGTATTTTCTTTGGCCAACTCTCTTTTCAGTTGTCTGCACTCTCTCTTGATGTGGCCATGCTTGCCACAATGGTAGCACTCTATTTTGGACTTGAACTTGCCCTTTAATTTATCTCTTGATTTTTCACGATTTTGAGGCCTTCTGCTTTTGCTTCTCCCCCGTCTTTCTGTAACAAGGGCCTCTGACTCAAAAGATATTCCCTGCTCTTTTCTTCTGGCCTCTTCATTGAGCATGCTGTCTTCCACTATCGCCATTGTGAGTTTGCCTTGTGGAGCAGAGTTACTTAGTGACACCACTAGTGTGTCCCAACTGTCTGGCAAGGAACTTAATAGTAATAATGCTTGCATCTCGTCATCTAGCACCATCTTCATGGTTGTCAGCTGGTTGATCACGCCTTGAAAATTACTCATATGTTCCGTAACACTGTGACCATCTTTGTATTTGAGATTCACAATTTTCCTGATGAGCGACGCTTTGTTCTGTGCAGTCTTTCGCTCGTACATGGCTTCAAGTTTCTGCCATAATGTGTAGGCATTTGTTTCTTTTGCCACGTGATGAAATACACTCTGACCGACCCATTGTCGAATTTGGCCAACAGTCTTTCTGTTCATCACTTCCCATTTTTTATTGTCTGTGATGTCTGCTGGTTGTTTCCCATCATCACAAATGGGAATGTACAAATCCTTGCAATAAAGGATGTCCTCCATTCTGGGCTTCCAAATTGAATAATTTGCTCCATTCAATTTAATCATTGCTCCCAATGATGATGATGATGATTCCTCCATTTTTAATCTGATGAATAGTAATCGTGAATAGTACCCCTGTGAATAGTGTCACGTGAATAGTACCCCTGAACGGCAGTCTGGTTATAAATCTATCCTTACTTTCTGATGTGACAGATCCATTTCTGGCAACCACAGAGCATACTTATAAGGATAGATAACAACCCACTGCTCTGATACCACTGTTGGGAAAATAGACTGCCTAATACAAGGCCAAGTGCACAGCGGATATTGTTAGGATTAAACTTTCCCTCAGCGTCAAATTAAAAATAAAATACACAAATAAATAACACAGATGAACACCGATATTTTACGTGGAAACCCTCAAAGTAGAGGGAGAAAACCACCGGACAAACTCCGAGAAAACTTCCACTATGTAAAATAATGGGATACAAAAGTCTCTCAAGTTTGACAAGAAACTTGAGGTATTACAATCTTTTGGTGAAAAATTACAGTGGGTAATTTTCCCAAGAACACTCACTCTTTTCTTCTCTCTTTTCTCTCAAGAGAGGATTTCTCACAAATGTGTTTCTCTCAACTCACTTGCTTAACACTTGTTGCTAGTGTTGGTGTGATTTTTCTTCAAGCCAAGCACCTCAATTTATAGTGCAAGGATTGGCTGAATTTCTTCATGTGCACCGAACAAGTTGATGGGTGATGATCACAATATTCCCTTTGTCAAAGATATTGCATGATTCATGGATCATGTCTCTTGACTTTGTGAATCTTGTCTTCATGTGGGCTCTCCACATTTATTACCACCCAACCAAACAAGGAGGGATAATTCAACAATAAGTTGTACATCATCCTCTTTTCATGAACAGCAGCGTTTTTGAGATTATTGAGCTCAACTAGCTCCATCACTTCATTCACAAAAACCTGCAACGCATATCCAACAAGTCACTTCTGTTTGAAACCAAATGCTAATGAAATCAAATAAAAAACAAGAGGTTTTCATCTTTTCATTGTAGCTCACATCTTTAGGAAGTATTAAGAAAGCTGAATATATAAATCAATGATTCTTTTACAGTGACTTGGGGAGAGTCATGAATTCTCACAAATGTTTCTTGTTCCTTGTGAATCCCAGAAATTCTGATATTGCCTTCAATATAACCAAAAGTTTTTCCTCCCATTAGTGCCAGAATATCCATCAGTGCAGTCCCATTAGTGCAGTTTGGACTCATGCTCCGGTAACTCTCCCGTGACCCCTGGAGCTTTGATTTCCTGTATAATATGATAACTTTAGCTATATATTCATGTAGTGTTGTTGATTGTGATACTAAGAATAGTGTGAAGATATATAAATTCTCACCGAGGGTATACCCACAAAGTAATTTAAACTGTCGAAGGACATGGCCATATGGATAATGGTGTAAATGGAAGAATCATTCCCTTCTTCACAGCAATCCCATCTTGTACATTTCTAAAATGGTTTTCTTGAAAATTTATCAACTCTCCCTTTGTTTATTTCCGTTTCCCCTGAAATATTGAAAATTCATGTAAATAAGCATTAGGAGCTTAATGATCATACTTTTTTTCCCATTAATTTAATTTGGATGGAAAGTAAACATGGCCATACTGATTAAGTTGTTACTTGTATTATATGCACCTGTTGAACTCATGCTTTTGCTTCCTGCCTTCTTCTTTGGTACTCCCCAGTTGCATTGCGTCCTCTTCTGATATGAAATTAATAAAACCTTTAAGAGGTTGGAATAAGTAACCAAATTGAACAAGCAAGAGTTGAGAATGGATTGAAAATAAATAGTAAAAGAAATTTGTATTAATTTGAGCATTAGCTGATTCACAGTAATAGAAGTGATTTTGATTGATAATTATTGTCAATCTCTTCCGCTTTAAAGAAAAAAACATGAAAGAAGAAGAGTATACATATTACAGTTGAATTTTTGTGGAAGCAAAATGATTCATATATTAATAAAAGAGAAGAAAAGAAGAAAGAGATTACCAGGCAAACAAAACATTTGACAAACAATGTTGCCTAAATTTTAAATTAATTACCAATAATATTAACTAATTAACGAAAAAAAGAAAAGAAAAGAAGAAAGAAATTACCAGGATATATGCATTGATAATCAGGGGCAGTTTTGGATTGCGTTGGAGTCCTCATTGCACTGTCTCTATTTTCTTTGAGATTTTTGACCATTTCTCCCCTGATCTCTCCACCTTGTAAACTTGTTCCAAAAAGACGCAACCATCGATGCTTAATTGGTTGAATGTTGTAGCATGAAGAAGGTGGTCTGGCAATGACTTCAATTTTAGGCAGTTAAACATTTCTAGCTCAGAAAGAGAAGGCATGATTGTAATATCTCCTGTAATCTTATATTCCCATTCTTCCCAATTATCCATCCCATAAATGTGGAGAGTCTTCAATTTGGGGAAGGCAATAAGTGAAGAAGATGATGATGAAGAAGTGTGTATATTTTCCATGCCTACAAATTCATTACCCACTCTTTTCACACTCTTCATATTATATATTTTGAGATATTCAAGCCGTGGCAATTTTCCCAAAGCAGGCAAATGCTCACAATTTATGCAGTTTCGGAGATGTACCTTCTTGAGATGAATTAACGATACCATCCAATGAGGGGACAAACTGTTGCTTCTACATCCAGATATATCTAATATCTCTAAATTGGGAGGTGGTTGTAAGGCTTCAAGAACTGCTGAATCTTTATTACATTCTTCAGCCGATGATATATCACTCCCACGATAGAACAACAAATCCAAATGAACGAGATTCTTCTTATTCATGAGTTGTGCACTCTTAGCTTCAGCTTCGTCTACAACTCCCACCACATCTAATCGAAGCCCACCTCGAAGCTTGTTCATGTTTTTAAGACATCCAAGACCCATGCCATTAGGACCACCTCCAACAATAAATTTATCCAATCTTCGAAGACAAACTAGTTTCTCCATTCCTTTTGGCATGAATTTGACTTCCTCTGTCCCCCAATTTATTAAATGCCACAAATTGATTAGTTTTCCCATCCCTTGAGGTAGTTTTTCGAGAGACCCACAACCACCGATATCCAAGGTTTGTAAGTTATACAAACAACACAATGTCTCAGGTAATTCTTTGATTTTTAAATCTGACACGTTAAGGTACCTCAAATGTACCAATTTCCCTATCTCACTTGGTATCTTATTATCCCAACTTCTACTTAATTTCAATGACCTTAAACAAGTCATTTGTTCAAATAAGTCGGGTGGGAAACTACTCGTACCCTCAATTAAGAGGCTACGTAGCTTTTGGACACTAGATATGTTGATTTTATACGACAACTTCAATATCAACATTGAATGACGAGCTTTGTCACAAGAAACATTTAGGCTTGCTTCTTCACCTTCGTAAATTTCCTTTGAAAAACATTCATTCTTAACAAGAAATTGAGCAAAATCATGGACTATGTCATGCATCTTGCACGCATAAATATTACCATCCTTATCTTTTCGAAACTCTTGGAATAAAGAATGCATTGCTAAATTGTCAAAATACTCCCCACCAATTATCTCTCTCTCTTCATCATGTTCTAAATCAAGATAACCTTGAGCCATCCATAATTTAATCAATTCATCTTTTTTCATCTCATAATCTTTTGGAAAGATAGCACAATATGAAAAACACCGTTTTACCATACAAGGCAATTCACTATAACTCAACAATAGTGGGGGGAAAAGACCTTTTTCTAACTCTTTCAATTTCCACATTTCACTGTCTAATATTCTTTGCCATTGATCTCTAATTCTTTTAAAGCGTAACAAACTCCCAATAGTCTTTATGGCAAGAGGCAAGCCCTTGCACTTGCCAACAATTTTTATACCAATATTTTCTAATTCTTCACACTCTTCATGAGACCTATCGTAAAATGCTAATTGTTTAAAGAGAAACCAACTTTCATCTAAAGACAAAACTCCAATATTGATTACATCAATTGATTTCATCATTTGTGCAACTTTCTCCTTACGTGTGGTAACTAAAATTTTACTTACACCATGAAGACCATTGTTAAGAGAGCTGTACAATGGTCCCCATTTATTATAATCTTCTGTCCACACGTCGTCTAAGATAAGAAAAAATTTCTTATTGGCAACAATTTCACATACACGTTCCAAAAGAGATTGGAATGCCACTAAACTAGTGGCTTCACCTGTAAAACCTTCAATGATGGCTCTAGCAATCCTTACCTCATCAAATGGGTCTGACACACAAACCCATATTATATTATCAAATTTACTCTTAATCTTTGCATCATCGCAAGCAAGTTGTGCGAGAGTTGTTTTACCAATCCCTCCCATCCCTACAATTGAGAAGACAGGGAGGCTTGTTCTTTCTTCATTACTCTCACTCAACAACATATTTACTAGATTTTGTTTATCATCTTCTCGACCATGTATCTTAGACACCTCAATAAAAGAAGTTGTTTCCGATCTTTGAGGTTTTTCAATGCTCCTATTTGTGTTAAGATTATACATATCTTTCTCTATGGCAATAGAAGCAAGATTTTCATTTATTTCTTTTATCTTAACACCAATATCATGTCGTAAAACAACTTGTCTAAAACAAATGCAAGGGGAGAACACAAAACATACCTTTTTCTTAGGAACAATTTGTAATTTCAGAATTGCAGTGTTCCATTCGTCCAAGACGTCATCCAAGTCATAAGATGCATCTTTGAGATTGTCTAGCCAAACTCCCACAGGTGTCTCTTCTTCAGTCTGCACTTGTCTTTGCTCCGCATCAATGAGCACCGCTCGAATGGCTCGAAAGTTGCTGGTTAGCTTTTCTAATTCTTTTCTGACATCCGTCACAAGCCTCACCTCTTCCACTACTTCTTTACCAACGATCAAAATCAATTGTTCCAGAACAGTAGAAACAATTGCCTCAGCAGCCATAGTTATTTGAGATGGAAATTGTGAATGACAAAATTAAGACTAGAAATGTATTGAGTTATCAGTTGTGTTTGTGATGTGAAAGTAACGCTGCCATGCTTTCAATTTTTATAGTGCAAGCCAAATGGAATTATTCATGTAATGGGCCAAGTGAAAGCTTGCTTTGATGCTGGTTCACGTGGCTCAATAGTGTAGAAGAAGCAAAGAGAATAAAATTGAGCAAGTGTGTGCGGTGCATATGAAGAATAAAAGAATAAAAGCAAATTATTATCCGACAAGATGAATACAAGAAAGTGATCCGTGGTGTTAAGCATGCATGTGTGTATGTGAGTGGTTAAATAAAGCATATATCAATAATGTTTGATTACTGACCGCACACACTTGCTCCATTTTATGCTTGGATCCGGCGAAATTCCCGGAACCTTTATGCTTTCCTCAATGTCACCATATTGTGTCACAATCAGTCCATAAACTGTCAATAAACAGAATGTTAAAACTTCAACAATCAGACTGAAAATGAAACAGAATGCAATTCTGTTAGTGAAATCTTTTTCTTGACCTGTGCTAAGGCATATGGTAAAGCTGAGTAGATTCCAGCAGCTCTTTCGAGATAACAGATTGTTCTTTCGACTGCTACAACTGGCTGTACAGTCGAGCAATTGTTGATTCCTATGAATAGAACAAAAACATACATGGCTCCAATTATATTGGTTAGATCAGTTGAGTTCTCCCTGAATACAAAAATTGAGTTAAAGTTGGTATAGTGCTACAATTTTGCTCATTTAGGGAAAATCGAGCAGTGGAATGGGCATGTATACAGACCTTTTAGTGCCAACCTGCCAGAAGATTGTGCCAAGAACAAGAGCAGCTACGAAGGTGAAGCAGAACCAAATAAGGTTGTAATCAGGACTTCTCCGGTAAGTTCAACATTGCTTCCAGAGGCTGAGCTTGAATTGCTCCCATAGTCCTATGTGGATAGAGAGTATTGAGTAGAGAAATAGAGATCTGTTGCCACTTCTGGTGGTGTACTTAAATCCTTCACTAGAGCCTTAGTTTGTCTGTGCACAAAAGCCACATATGTTATTTATCGATGACTATAAATTTAACAAGATGTTTATTATTACTTCACTTACTGATACAAGGATGATGATTTGTAGTGCTCAGCAAAATCAATTCCAAGTCGAACTTCAGCTGCTTCCGAGCTTGCTTCTAGCATCCATGCTGCTGGATTTTGTATAGCCTGTAATATTTCGAGAATGGTTCGATTTAGAAACTGCATTTTTGTTCGGTCCAAATAATAAATTATAGAAGTAAAAGTGATGAACTCAAAGTATTCGACAACTTTGTGCGAATTCTTGCCTAAAGATCCTGAGTAGATCACCTGCCCACCTCTTTTCATCAATAGCAGCTCATCGAAGGCTTCAAAGATATTGATGCTAGGCTGATGAATTGTGCAGACAACTGTTCTTCCAGTGTCCACTATGTTCCTTACTGTCCTGATCATGACAATGGCTGCTGCTCTTGCATCAAGCCCTGAAGTTGGTTCGTCCATGAAAATGATAGACGGAATGGCAACAAGCTCCACTGCTATTATGTTGAGACCGTTAGAAAATCCAAAAGAATTGTGGAACGGCGGTCCAGACCGCAGATTGATGGTAGCAGTTTGAATTGAATGACAAGAGGCACAATTTGGGTTCCTGAATTATAAGGAAATTGAAACTGTTTTGGAAAAGGACTTTAGATTATTTCTTTTATTTTTATTTTAGTTATATTGTTTTATTTATGTTTTAGACTATTTTCCTATTTTAGACTAATCCTATCATAGTTAGGATAGAAGATTAATTCTAGTATAAATAGAACTATTATTTTTAGGGTTGTGATCTTTTGAATGTTTTATCAATAAAATTGACCCAATTAGGGTTCTCGTGTTTCTTTTGAATTCGGCTTTTCTCAGTTAATTGCTTAGAATAGCTTGGGCTAGGGTTAGGTAAATTTCGTTATCTGATTCTACAGAATCAATCGCTTAATTCTGTGAGTGGTTTGATTTAAATCTATCTAACTTTGGGTACAAGTTAGGGCTTGTTGTTGGATCCTAATCAAGGTCCTCAACAATTTGGTGCTTTCATTGAGAGAATTCGGCGGCCTACAGGAAAAAAAAAAAGAAAGCCTACAGAAAAAAAAAGAAAAAAAGAGAAAAAAAAAAAAGAGCGGTTTCTATTATTCAAGGCCATGGGATCTGGGGAGGATTCTATTATTCAAGGGAGTGGATCGAAGACTAACAAGCAACGGTTTGAAGCCTTGGAGGAGAATCAAGATCGGATTTTCAAGTCCTTATCGGAACTGATGACATCCATAGCGCATATGACTAGGTCAAACAATGATGCAATCGAGAGACTTGAACGACAGTTGGCTGAAAACAAGGGAAAGGAAACGATAGGCAGACGGACTCAAGGGAACAGACGGAGATCACGTAGTTCATGGCGTGAGGCAGAATTCTCGTCAGGTGAGGTAGACGAGCCCAAATCGACTGAAAATCATGAAGGGTTTAAGCGAGGAGGACGTGTGGAACGTGGGCCATTAATGGTGGAGTGTTGGTTGCATAATGAGGTTTCTGAGGGAGAGATTGATGATGGATCTGATGAAGATGCGAGATTTGATAAGAGACCTCGCGACCGAAGGCCAATTTATGGGCAACGAAGGGAACCGTGGAGAGGTGCCGCAGAATATAAAGGTGATAGGCGGAGAGAAAGGCACCATAGTCGGGGCCCTAGAAAGCCGAAGGTCGATTTTCCGCATTTTAATGGTGGAGATCCACATGAGTGGTTGGACAAGGTGGAGCACTACTTTCAGGTTTACAAAGTGGCAAGGGCCAATCGGGTTTCTACTGTATGCATCTACCTTGATGGAAAGGCTAATAGCTGGTGGAGATAGATCAAAGCTCAATATGAGCAAGATGGTAGACAAATGGGGTGGACGGCTTTCGAGCGAGAATTTTTGACTCAATGGGGACCATCACCGGTTGTCAATCATCATGGGCAGTTGGCCAAGCTCAAATAGGAAGGAAGGGTTTCGGTATATATTGAGGAGTTTTGCCGATTACAGATTCTGGTTAGGGGATGGTCAGAGGAGTCATTATTGGGGACATTTATTGAAGGGCTGAAGCCATGGTTAGCGAGGGAGATGAAACTGAAGCGACCTTAAAGATTGACCGAAGCAATAAGGATGGCGGAGATTTTAGAGGATAGTTACTACAATGACAAGAAGCCGTTTAAGGAGAGTTCTGGGAGTAAAAATTTTAAATCGGAGTCAAACAAAGATTCTTGGAGGGGAAAATGAGCTATTGAGGATAGTTCCAAGAAGGAAAACAAAGACGTAAAAAAACTGACAATGGAAGATGTTCAAGAGAGAATCAAAAAGGGCTTGTGCTTTAAATGTGGAGAGAACTGGAACAAAGACCATCGGTGCTGAACTGGGAAGGTATTTATGATCATTGACTCAAGTGATTCAGATAATGATGTTATCAGTAATGAGGAAGCCACTAGTGATGAGGGAGAGTTAATGGTGGCTGAATTGGGAGAAAATAATTGTGAAGCCGAGTTGTCTTTAAATGCCATGTCTAGGGTTTCGAAACCATCCACTATGAGGCTCATGGCATGGGTTGGTAAGTTCGAGGTTTCGATGCTGGTAGATTCTGGTTCCTCTCACAATTTCATCAACGCGAATATCGTAAGGAAGATTGGACTACGAGGGGCTGCCATAGAACCGTTTGATGTGAAGGTGGCTAATGGGGAAAAACTTAAGTGTGAGGAAGTGGTTCACGAGGTGAAGATGAATGTGCAAGGAGTCAGGATTACTGCTGATTTGCATGTGTTATCGCTAGTGGGAGTAGATGTGGTGTTAGGCAACACTTGGTTGAAGAGTATCGGTAAGGTGGTTATAGATTTTGATGCCATGACAATGGAATTCAAATTGGGCGGAAGAAAAAGAACATGGGCTGCTTTACCTCTTAAAGAAATTAAACAATGTGAAGCTCAGATGATAGAGAGGCTTTGCAAAGGGGGCGCCCAATGCTTTGCAGTAGTAAATGATGGAGACCGACAGGAGGGGAAAAACGAGAAAAAGAATACAAATGAGCTGCAAGACGAATTACAACGGTTGCCCGAGAAGGTACGTAAGGTAGTGGCAAATCATCAACAAGTTCTAGAGGTGCCAACTAGCTTACCACCCCCCCGTCATTGTGATCACCGCATTACTTTGAAAGATGAGGCGAAACTGGTCAATGTGCCTCCATATAGGTATGCTCATTTCCAAAAAGATGAGATTGAGAGACAAGTAGAGGAGATGTTGAAGAATGGATTGATCAGGCAGAGTCAAAGTCCGTTTTCGTCTCCGGTGTTATTGGTAAGGAAAAAAGATAGGACTTGGAGATTTTGTACTGACTATCGGGCTTTAAATGAGGCAATTGTGAAGGACCGATTTCCAATTCCGACGGTTGATGAAATGTTAGATGAGTTACACGGGGCGTGTGTGTTCACCAAACTAGATTTGCGAGCTGGGTTCCACCAAATTCGGATGAAGGAGGAGGATGTGCACAAAACAGCCTTTCGGACTCATTCAGGGTTATATGAGTATTGGGTGATGCCATTTGGGCTGTGCAACGCACCTTCTACATTCCAGGCAGCCATGAATTCTATTTTCAGACCTTACCTGAGGAAGTTTGTGCTAGTATTCTTTGACGATATATTGGTTTATTCAAAATCAATGGAAGAGCATCTAGAGCAATTGGAGTTGGTATTAGGGATACTAGAGCAGCATCATTTTTTTTTATTAAAATGTCAAAATGTGATTTTGTACAGGAGGAACTGCAGTATCTTGGGCATATAATTTCAGGTGCGGGGGTGAAGGTTGACCCAAGAAAGATTGAGGCTATGGTAGACTGGCCGTTGCCAAAAGATGTGTCGACTTTGAGAGGGTTTCTGGGGTTAACAGGTTACTACCGAAGGTTTGTGAAGAATTATGGGCTGATTGCAAAACCCTTGACTGCTATGTTGAAGAAAGATAGTTTTGAGTGGACGGAAGAAGCAAAGAAAGCTTTCGAAGATTTGAAGAGGGCCATGACACAAACCCCTGTGTTGGCTTTGCTCGATTTTGAAAAGCCATTCGAGGTCTATACCGATGCAAGTGGAGAAGGGATCGGGGCAGTCTTGGTACAAGAGAAGAGGCCTTTGGCGTTTGTTTCTAAGGCTTTAGGGACAATGAAGAAGGCTTGGAGTACTTATGTTAGGGAGATGTTAGCAATGGTGCACGCGGTAAAGGTGTAGAGACCTTATTTATTGGGCAGGAAATTCACCATTATCACTGATCAATAAGCTTTGAGGCATTTGTTAGAGAAGAAAATTGTGACCCCGAAGCAGCAGAAGTTTTTAGTTAAGCTTCTTGGGTTTGAGTACGATATTGTCTACCAACCTGGTAGGGAAAACAAAGTAGCTGATGCCTTATCCAGAAAAGAGGGTAGTTCAATATTGTGGTCTGTATATGCGGACGATGAGGCAGGATTATTGTCACTTAGTGGGGTTGAATGGCGTGTTTGGGATCGAATTAAGGAGGATATGCAATTTGATGCTCGAACATTGGATATTTGTAAGAAGTTGGAGGACCACAACAGTGGTGTAGAGAGATTTCGCTATAAAAATGGGCTATTGTACTACAAAAACTATGTATATGTACCGGGGGTACCGGGGTTGAGAGAGGAGATTTTAGCTCATTTCCACAATAGCAAAGAAGGAAGTCATTCGAGGTGGTTGCACACTTATGTAAGGATCAAACACTTTTTCTATTGGGAGGGCCTTAAAAATGAAGTGAAGAAATTGGTGGCCGAGTGCGATATTTGTCAGAAGGTGAAGTATGACCAGAGGCGCCCTATGGGGTTGTTACAACCATTATCGATACCGGAGAAAATTTGGGAGGACTTGACCATGGACTTTGTAGAGGGGCTGCCTAGTAGTGGTGGTTACGAGTCAATTCTGGTCGTGGTGGATAGGTTGAGCAAGGGTGCCCATTTTATTCCGCTCAGACATCCTTTCACCGCTAGTAGTGTGGTGAAATTACATGGGATTCCGAGGAGTATCGTGACTGATCGAGGGAAATTATTTATGAGTTCTTTTTGGCAGGAATTATTTACTTTGCAGGGCAGCAAGTTGAAGGCAAGTTCCTCCTATCATTCACAGACTGACGGACAGACAGAGGTGGTGAATCGAACTCTTGAGTAGTACCTAAGGTGCTATTGTCATGAGGAGCAAAAGAGATGGAAAGAGTACATTTCATGGGTTGAGTACTGGTACAACACGTCACATCATGCTTCAATTAACATGAGTCCATTTGAAGTAATGTATGGGCGACCGCCACCGATGCTAAGCACTTATGAGAAATGAACGGCTCGAAACGAAGAAGTCGAGAGAGAGTTGATGGCTAGAGACGAGGTTGTAGCTAAGGTAAAGAAGGAGCTTGAGAAGGCTCAGGGGAGAATGAAGAAGTATTATAACCAAGGCAGAAGAGACGTATCTTTTGAACCCGGAGATTTCGTGTATCTCAAACTCCAACCGTACCGGCAGAAATCTCTAAAGAAAAAGTTCAATGTGAAATTATCGCAATGGTATTATGGGCCTTTTAAGGTGTTAGAGCAGATAGGTGAGGTGGTTTATAAGTTGGAGTTGTCGTCTACTTCTAGATTGCATCCAGTGTTCCAAGTTACCGTGTTGAAAAAGAGAGTGGGAAACCCGAGTCTCATTTCAAGTGATTTACCGGCCTTTGATACAGAGGGTAACTTGTTGATACGGCCTATAATAGCTCTCCGATATCACAATTGGAAGAAGGGACGTGGTATGACAAAGGTGTGGCAGGTTTTGGTTCAATGGCAAGGGGTCCCTACAGAAGAGGCTACTTGGGAAGACTATGACGAGATGGTAGAACGTTTTCCAGATTTTTTCCTTGAGGACAAGGGCATTCTTGAAGAGCGGGGGAATGTTGAGACCGTTAGAAAATCCAAAAGAATTGTGGAACGGCGGTCCAGACCGCAGATTGATGGTAGCAGTTTGAATGACAAGAGGCACAATTTGGGTTCCTGAATTATAAGGAAATTGAAATTGTTTTGGAAAAGGACTTTATATTATTTCTTTTATTTTTATTTTAGTTATATTGTTTTATTTATGTTTTAGACTATTTTCCTATTTTAGACTAATCCTATCATAGTTAGGATAGAAGATTAATTCTAGTATAAATAGAACTATTATTTTTAGGGTTGTGATCTTTTGAATGTTTTATCAATAAAATTGACCCAATTAGGGTTCCTCGTGTTTCTTTTGAATTCGGCTTTTCTCAGTTAATTGCTTAGAATAGCTTGGGCTATGGTTAGGTAAATTCCGTTATCTGATTCTATAGAATCAATCGCTTAATTCTGTGAGTGGTTTGATTCAAATCTATCTAACTTTGGGTACAAGTTAGGGCTTGTTGTTGGATCCTAATCAAGGTCCTCAACATATTATCAATCTCTTCCTTTGTTCTGTTGGCAAACCTGAGATTCCTGGAAGCCCGACTATGGCATTTTTCAGATTATTGATCTCCACTAGGTCCATCACTTCATCCACAAAAACCTGCAAATTAAAGCGCGTATCCAACAAGTCACTTTTGTATGAAATCAAATTAGTCAACATATAGGAAAAGCAAGAGGTTGTTGGGGATAATTCCTATGAACCGATGAACGCGGTGCCGTGCCTAATATACGCCCATAACTCATAGCAAATAATAACGTCAATAAGCAGAAAAATTAGATGAGAGAGAATAAAACAATCACAACACAAGATATACGTGGAAAACCCAAAACGAGTAAAAAATCACCGGCCGTCAGGACGACAGAGAAAGTTCCACTATATGATAAATTGTTATAGCCATATACTCTAGGATTCTCTCTCACACCTAACCCCAAACCACACTCACAAGATCCTCAACAAGAACCCCACAATATCCCTTAGGTCTCCCCTAAATATCACCCATAGATCTCTAACTAGATCCACCAATATTCCCTTGGATCCCTCCTCGGATATTCCCATTGGGTCTCCTCGGATCTCACTCTCACTCTCTGATGTTTACATGGTGTTTAACTCACACTTTCAACCTAATTACAAGGTTCTTGTTGGTGGGAGATTTATATTCGAAGGTTTCCTAGATGAACCCTTCGGACCTTTTCCTCAGCCAACGAAAATATCATCGGAATTCTCGTCCTTCATCTGCATGTTTCTGTCGGCACCGTTGAGGCATTCGAAGTCACACTCTCAAGGACCGACAAGATTAGTAATGGTAGAGTGACGTGGCAAGACAACACCAATGAAAAGGCGACACAATACCCCTCCACCTGTCAAAAGAGGAACCTGTATAAACCCCATTTTTGACCTTATTTTGAGGAGGACTTTTTTACTAGTAAAAGAGAGAAAGAGAGATTATAACAGGACGAGATAAATATTCCGAAGGATATAAGCTCATTAGTTCTATTCCACATAATGTTTACCCTTACTTAATCCCTTTGAATAAAAGTTGAATAAGATATCTTCATTTAATCTTGTTATTTCAATTATTGTCTCCTGGATCTTTGGGACCTTATCCGAAGAACATTTTTACACTAAACAATTGGCTCTAGAAGGAGGGGGAATTGAAGCCAGCACCCCCGCATGATAAATGAATCAATACCCCAACGTGGATCTTGGGCTGCGGCAGGCTGGGGATCAGGAGAACCAGGCACAACCACCATCGTAGCAATACCATCCGGGGCCTGAAGAAGCGGCCGTACCATAAAATCCATCAAACTAGATGGGTGACTAGCATCGGCAGCAACAAAACCTCGGGTATTACCCATACCAAATGCAATATGCACCTCAGATGTATCATCCGGCATATCACGGCTATCCTCAGTTTTACCCGCCAACACCTCCTTAGCCGTACTACGCTCAAGCGCCTCCGCCCTCGCATTATCCACTAGCGATGTGCATCCCTTCGCAAACACAACAGTTCTTCCCACCGCAAGATGACCCAGCAATACGAGGCTTTACTAGTAGAATCAATGCACTCGCCCAAAACGTGACCAGGGTAGTCAACGTTGTTGATGGTGGGGGCCTCTAGAGAGATTCAGATGAGGCAGACTCTCGGACGAATGTAAACCCTCTGAGAGAAAGGAGAACCCGGCCTCAGTAAACAGTGCAAATTCTCGAAGAGAACCTATGAGGAAATGCTCCATATAGGATTGACGGGATAACGAGGAGTCGAGAGGAGCGAGACGGTATCACCCAAGAAGAGGTACCCTGGAGAACACGGCACAAATAACAGGGGGGAAGATAGGACTACCCCGAAAGGGAAACGAAACAAAATACGTTGGCCGGAGAGGAAGCCTTCCGTGCCCTTCAAGAGCAATTAGCAGATATTCAGGAACAGATGCACTTCAGCCATCACCATCATACCACCAATTGGGAGAGCCCGTTTTCAGAGAACATTACCTTCGTGCCCATGCCGGACAATATTAAACTCCCTCAGAAGGATATGTGTGGATTCTCCGGAACAGAGGATCCCTAGGATCACCTCAACACGTATCTGGATTGGATGAATATGCAAACCGTCTCCGACGCAGTAAAATGCAGGATTTTTTCGTTAACCCTATCCTGAGACGCAATGACGTGGTATGGCAATCTTAAAAGATAAAGCATATCCTCCTTCCATGAACTCTCAAAGGAGTTCCGGAGCAGTTTTTCCTCGAGCCGAAGAAGGCGCAGAAACATGGTCCACTTGAATTTTGTTAGACAGACAGATACTGAGTCAACCAGGGACTATATGAAGAGATTCGACAAAGCCGACAGGCAAGTTCAAGGTTTTAATGAGGTGGGAGTCGTCATGGCGTTCTCACAAGGCCTTCTTCAAGGAAGACTCAGTTGGTCCCTATCTAAGCGGGGCCCATCCACATATCGGGAACTCATGGAGAGAGCCGAGAAGTACGCCACAGCAGAGGACATCACGCAAACAAAGACCGATGACATGACCACGAGATCCTCAAAACCATCAGGGCAATTAAGGAGTGGACGAAGTCATATTCAGACAAGGAAAAGGAGCATCAGGCCTTCAAACTAGTAAATACTAGATCTAATGACACTCCAGCAATGCCCCAACCTAGGGGAAGGTTTGAGAGGTACACCCCCCTGAGGTACTCGATGGACAAGGTATTCAAGGTTGCCGGCAAGAGCGGTTTGCTCCGTACACCTGAGCCTATGCACGCACCACCGGATAAGCAGAGCAAGAAACTCCACTGTAAGTTCCATCAGGCTCACAGTCACGAGACAGGGAACTATATTTCTCTACAGGATCAGGTCGAAGAGCTCATTCGGAATGGGAAATTATGAGAATGTTTGAAGCAAGGGGACGTTACTGCGACCGCGTCACGAGATAGGGGCACTCCGAAGGGAAGATCCAACTTCAACAACCACAACTCGGATGACGACGAGCCGATCAACTTCATTCTTACGGAGTCTCTCTCGGGAGACATACCAATCACATCTACCCCAGAAGATCCTTTCAGTAGTTGGGGCCCCATTTCCTTCTCCCTCTTTGACTCGAACGGAGTCCGCTATCCTCACTGTGACGCTCTCATCATATTGGTCTAAATCAGAAACAGGACCGTAAAAAGAACGCTAATTGATCACGGGAGCTCGTTAGATATAATCCATTGGGATCCGTTACATAAATTAGGTTATACACAGCAGCAACTTCAAGCCTCCAGGTACTACATCAGAGGAATCGGGGGACATCAAACAAGACCAATCGGTCAAATCGAATTGCCAGTATGCTTTGGCACCAGACCTTGTATTTGGACCATATGGGTTAGCTTCTAGGTTGTCGACATACCTTTTCTGTTCAACCTCTTGATTAGACGACCGACGCTATACGCCCTCAGAGCAGCGACCAGCATCTACTCATTGAAGATGAAGTTCCCTACCAACATGGGTCCCGGGGAAGCTTGTGCAGATCAGGAGGAATACAAGAGATGCATCCAGATAGGTTCCAATCCCGTGTTGACAATATGCAACATTATGGCAACTTCACCCGAATCAAGTCGTGTACCTCGATTTAGGAAGCCCAAGGGAAGGTCTTACATTGGTGAAGCCGAAGAACATGGTTCCGAGATAGTACCGGGGGAAGAGATCACGATGACCAGTTTGGACCCCCGAGAAGTCAGTTCGAGGCCTGCAAGGGACCCCACCAAAACCTTAACCAGAATAACTCTTCATCCTGAAGATCCCGAGAAAATGGTTCTAGTAGGGTCCGATTTGCCTCCATATATCCAAGACGAATTGGTGAAACTCTTAATGGAGTTCTCAGATATATTCGCGTGGTCCCACTCTGATATACCTGGAATCGACCCGACAATTATATCCCACTCATTAGCAGTAGACCCTACCTTCAAACCAGTGTCCCAAAAGAGAAGGTCTTTCAACACCGAGAGTTATCAAGCAATAGCCACAGAGATAGACAAATTGCTTAAGGTAGGCTTCATCCGTAACATAGATTATAACGAATGGCTCTCGAACGTCTTCTTAGTCAAAAAGAAAGATGGAAGGTGGAGAATGTGTGTCGACTTTACGGATTTGAATAGAGCCTGCCCCTAAGACGGCTTCCCCCTCCTGAAGATAGACTAGCTCGTGGATGCCACCTCCGGACACGCCCTACTCAGCTTCATGGACACATACTCTGGGTACAACCAGATTCGTATGAATGCAGAGGATGAGCCCAAGACTGCGTTCATCACTGACTGGGGGGTTTACTGTTACCAAGTGATGCCCTTCGGACTGAAAAATGCTGGGACAACTTATCAAAGGTTGGTCAATCGGATGTTCGCCAATTAGTTTGGAAGGACGATGGAAGTGTACGTTGATGACATGCTTACCAAATCTATCACCCCGAACCAACACACTAAAGAACTCCGAGAAACATTCACTATACTCAGGCAATACCATATGCGTCTGAACCCAACAAAGTGCGCCTTCAGGGTAGCATCAGGAAAGTTCCTCGGATTCATGGTATATCAGAGGGGTATCCAAGCCAATTCGAATAAAATACAGGCTGTGATAAGCATAAAACCACTGAAAAGGTCCAAAGATATTCAAAAACTCAATGGCATGATTGTATACCTTTCCCGTTTCATATCCAAACTCACAGACAGGTGCCTCCCCTTTTTTAAAGCTTTGAAAACAAAGGGGGACTTCAGCTGGACTCCAGAGTGTTAGTCAGCCTGTTGGTACCCAGGGTTACAAATTGCGCAGCGGAAAGGTTTTAAATTTTTTTTAATGCAATCATAAACTTAAACCTATTTGTACAGTAATAATCGAAAACGGTAAAGAAGGAGAAACGATTTCATACCAACGTTTGTAGGCTCCTTCACTTTAATACGATCTGCTCCTGATTTGAACCATTTGATCTTCCTCGCTATCTCCCGGAACTTGTAACGGCGTGTAGGCGCGTCACGGTATTCAGGAACCTGTATGGAGGAAAAGAAAGAAATACAAAACAACTTTTGTTTTGTTGTCAGATGAATTCGGCCACACTTTATTTTTGATGAACAAGAAAACAAAATAAAAACTCCTTTTTTTTTTCTTAAAATGGCCGCCACCCTCTGTTCTCATTTCTTTCTTTTTTTTTTATCTTTTTTTTTTTTTTTTTTTTTATCAATGTGTTGATCACGTTTTTGAATCTTATACAAAATCAAATATCTCTTTTAAAATCATATATCAAATATATATATATTTTAAAAATAAACTAATTAATTAATTATTTTAAGATATCTAATATCTTTAAAGATATTAATTAATCTTAATTTATTTTATTTGATTTGAATTCAAACTCTTTTAAATTCAAATTTAAATATTTAATTTAATAAAAATAAAATAATCAAATTATTTTTTCTTCATTCAAAATTAAATATCAATCAACACTCTCAATCTAATGATTAATTACATAATTAAATAATCTAATTATTTAATTAACATAATCATTAATATTCATTAATTAAATAATCACATTATTCAATTAATTCCTGAATAGACACGTGTCACTTTTGTAACACAATTAATTGGACAATCCAATTAATTAACCGTGACCCTTGTTACTTAAATCGATCGGGCTAGCAAGGGGACCTAATGGACCCACAGTATTTCGAGCTCCAATAATCCTTAGAAATAATTAATTAAACTCTTTAATCAATATTTCATTATTATTAACTTCGGTGTTATTCCACTAAAAACCCGAAGCTGCACTCTCTTAACTGTAGACGTTTTTACACAAACCAATAACTCTTGGTGTCCATCGATATAGCTATTACATATGGTATGATCCTCCACAGGTAGTTCATAATTAGAGATGGGTCATAATGTCCGTTATACCCCTCTAATTATATCTTTCCATTAAGTACCATTGATTCTCTAATGAACAATAAATCCTACATTCCTTACAAAATTAGGAGAGTGCTCATATTGTTCAAACCCCGAATCAACCCTTAAGGGAACTACTATCTACTTCTCACAAGAAGAAGTGGATTCCACTATTGTGTGCAGACCTTCCCAGCCATAAGCCAAACCGAGATTCCAACATACGAAGTTATTGACCGGGAATGCAACTCCGATCTCACCCATGGTATATCAAAAACCACGATCTAACCTAAAGGAGTCGATAAGACACTCAGGATTAAGATCACCCATATATAGCCATCATTTGTTGATATATATGAATCTCATCTTTTAACGGATCTTGGTGAGAGATTCATATAGATCATGGCCCAGTCCTATATGATCAAATCATATAAGGTGCCTCCATTCTCATATCTCAATATGAATGATCTAGGATAAGATCACCGCACATTACGGAATGGACCGCAACTGTAGATTGACCCCAAATAAAGTACCCAGCTTTATTTGCTATCTACAGACTCTTTAGATTGCTCGTTTCAAACTGAATCCATCTGTATATGACATTCATATACTCAGTTTGAAATTACATCCGGCAATCTTGGATGTTAAGTACACATGTTATTATAAATGTATGAAACAATTTGAATGAATAAACTACTTCTCTTATTTATGTTCAATTCACATTTACAAATTACAAGTTTTAGGGCAAAAACCCCAACACAGCCCTGAAAGGGTTGAAAACCTACCTTCACAGGCCACCGATGCTATCGAAACCAACCGACGGAGAGGTACTCTTCCTATATATAGCTGTTTCAGAGGCCTCTGTCAGCTCAGCACTGGTCAGACAAGACAGATCTTTCTAGAGGCCTGTCTACTACGTTAACAAATGAATGATTGGCCCGGAAACCCGGTACCCGGAGATTGAGAAATTGGCACTCTGCCTGATGGTGGCGGCTAGGAAACTTCGGCCTTACTTCCAGTCTCATCCTATTACCGTTTTGACCAACCACCCACTACGACAGGTCCTCCAGAAACCAGATTCTGCTGAGAGGCTCATAAAGTGGGCAATTGAACTTAGTGAATTTGAGGTTAACTTCAGACCCCAACCCGCAGTCAAGGGACAAGTCATAGTAGACTTCCTGGCCAAATTCTCAGATCCGGATGTAATGTCTGTAACCACCAAAATTGCAAACCTGTGGGAGATGTACGTAGACGGTTCCTCTAATCAGCACGGTAGTGGCGCAGGGATAGTAATAAAGACCCCCGATGGGAGTATGACCCAGACTGCACTCCGTTTTGATTTTAGAGCCACTAATAACATAGCCGAGTACAAAGCATTGACCACCGGTCTCAAAATAATTCATAGCATGGGGGCAAAGCATGTAGTGGTATACAATGATTCTCAGTTAGTGGTCAATCAGGTCAATGAGGACTACCAAGCCAGAGATACCAAGATGATCAAGTACTTAGAAGAGGTTAAAACGCTCGTAGCAATGTTTATCTGCTGTAGCATATCGCGAGATCACAACTCCCAGGCAAATGCACTCGCCAAACTCGCATCCACTCCGATATGAAATTACCGAGAACAATAACAGTATACAGACTCCCGTAACCAAGCATCACGGAGGACTCGTCCGCTCATGTATTGATACCCGAATATCGTTCGGAATCTGAGTCATAGATGACCCCGATTGTAAAATTCTTACAAGATGGAACGTTACCAACCGAAAGGAACGCCTCACTCAAGGTCCGAAAGCAATCCCCCAGGTACCTGCTTATCAATGGAGCTCTTTACCGAAGGGGTTACTCACTGCCATATCTCCGCTATGTCGCCCCACCTCAAACTACTCTAATCCTTCAAGAGGTACACGGAGGAACTTGCGGTAGTCACTCCGCCAGTATGAACCTTGGCCACCAAATCACTCGGCAAGGATACTATTGGCCTACCTTTTTTAAAGATTTAAAGGAATTTTCTAAAGCTTGTGACCGATGCCAAAGAACAGCGCCGGTACCCCACTTACATGCGGAGACACTCACTCCGATGGCGTCCCCCTGGTCTTTCTCCAGAATTGGTGTTGACATAATTGGGCCGCTGCCCAGGGGAACCTCAGATAAAAGATATGTGGTTATCGCCGTCGATTACTTTACCAAGTGGGTAGAAGTAGAGGCCCTTAAGCACATTACCGAAGTCAATACCACCAACTACATCAAAAGCTCGATTATCTACAGGTTTGGTATACCAGATACCGTTGTGGCAGATCATGGCACCTAGTTCGATAACTTAAACTTCTGAAAGGTTTGCTCGAACTTCAAAATTAAGCTAAACTTTTCATCTCCTTCTCACCCATAGAGTAACGGGCAAGTGGAGGCCATGAACAAGATTATTAAGACTCTCCTGAAAAGAAAGTTGCAAGCAAAGAAGGGTGGATGGGTCGAAGAGCTTCCAGAAGTCTTAAGGGCCATCCGAACGACCCCCACCGCGGGGACAGGAGAAACACCCTATTCATTATCTTTCGAATCGGAAGCAGTCATCCCCATGGAACTTCAGATACCCACAAGTAGGGTAGCGTGCTACAACCCCGAAGATAATGAAGAGGAACTATGGGGAAGCCTAGAGGAAATTGAGGAAAGAAGGGATCACGCACGAGTCCGGATGGCCTATCACCAAAGCAAAATTACCAAATACTACAATGCAAAATCCCAAACTCGAAGATTTTCTCCCGGTGACCTCGTGCTAAAGAAGGTCACTCCAAGCACTAAAAAGCCTTCATCCGGGTGTCTCGGGGATAGATAGGAGGGACCGTATATTGTCGACTCCGCATCCATGAGAGGGGCATAAAAACTTAAGACAGAGGAGAGAGTTCCCCTAAGAAACCCATGGAATGCTGATCATCTCAAAAAGTACTACCAGTGATCAAGGCCATGGTGCTTTACTTAAGATAGCATTTTTGATCGGGTATGTAAATATGTAACTAAGGAGGATCCTTTGTTCTCAGAATATATGCACTATTGCTATCTCCTATGCTAAGACTACCGAAAAAGAACATCTTTCATTAAAATTCTCCTCCGGGAGACAAGAAGTCTCCTCACATGGAGCACTAAACCTCCTCCGGGAGATTGGAAGTCTCCTCACATGGAGCATTAAAATTCTCCTCCGGGAGACAGGAAGTCTCCTCACATGAAGCACTAAACCTCCTCTGGGAGATCGGAAGTCTCCTTACATGGAGCATTAAAATTCTCCTCCGGGAGACAGGAAGTCTCCTCACATGGAGCACTAAAAACCTCCTCCGGGAGATTGGAAGTCTCCTCACATAGAGCATTAAAATTCTCCTTCGGGAGACAGGAAATCTCCTCACATGGAGCACTAAAAACCTCATCTGAGAGATCGAAAGTCTCCTCACATGGAGCATTAAAATTCTCCTCTGGGAGACATGAAGTCTCCTCACATGGAGCACTAAAAACCTCCTCCAGGAGATCGGAAGTCTCCTCACATGGAGCATTAAAATTCTCCTCTGGGAGACAAGAAGTCTCCTCACATGGGGCATTAAAAACCTCCTCTGGGAAATCGAAGTTTCCTTCGAGGAGCATGATAGTTTCCTATCCGGAGAGCAATAACTCCCTCTAGGAACATAAGCTCTCCCTAATACGACAAGCTTTCACAAAAAAAGAATAAACCCCCTCAGGGGGAAGGAAATATGTAAATGGAGAAAACCTCCGAAATCATTCACTTTGCACATAGAAAAAAGAAAAGATATATTATGACATTCAAAATTAAACATTCCAATATTTTTTACAAATTTTTTTTTTTAAATACATCTGGGACACTCCCCAGAGTATCAAATACAAAAAATTTGATGATGATAGACTGAAGGAGGGCCCTACTACTTTTTTATGGTGTTCCCCTTTTCCCCCAGGTTCTCAGCGAATCGCTTATCATCGGACGAGACAGACATCCGTAGGCTCGCCCTCTGAGAAATCAACTTCATTGAACTTCAGTGATAGGTCCTCCATCGATTCAGGTTCAGGGCGGACCCTCTCCTCCTGGGCTTTGGCAACCTCCGCATGAAATTTGGAGAAGTCGAATTCAGGATAGATGCTGCCAAGCATAGCCTTCAGATCGATGACGGCCTGATCAAAGATGTCCCTATCCCGCTCGTAGCCTTCTTCGGAGACCAAATATCTGTCAATTGCATTCTCTCCGAGATCCCTCTTCATGACAGATATGGCCTCGTTTGCCTTCCGAAGACGTTCGCGATATTCTAGCAATTTTCCATGATTTTTTCTGCTCACCATCTTGGATCTCCTATAAGAAGAAGCGGCTTCGGTGGACCTCTCTCTCAGGGAACCGATTAGCGTGTTGTCATGCTTGGCCTTTTCATGGAGCCTGACATTCACCTCCTTCATGCTCTTGTACTTCTTCTCTATATCCAGGAGAGCTACCATGGCTTGCCATCCGAGATAAACAAACTCCGGGATGATAAACTTTGTATGAATACGAGTGCAATGATGTAAATGCAATAAGGTTTACCTGCCAAAGGTTGCCTGTAGACTGACGGATCTAATCAACGGTGGACATCTTCCCGAATATGCTAGATTCCCTGCTCCTCAGCATGTTCTTCCTATACAAGCAGAGTAATTCGACCCCATTCTCGGGGGTGATCGGACCCTGGGTAGGATCATAGCCTATTACCGGAGGGTTCGTGTAATAGGTTGGAACACCCTCCTCCGTCTCTTCCGACCCAACGGAAGTTGATGTATCCTATGGCTTGTCCACCATCACGGCTTCTGCTGATTTGTCCACCGTCGCGCCTTCCATCAGGATTCCCATCGGAGGGGTTAGGGCTTTCTCTGATATGGTCACAATCTCCTCAAGTTCCACCGGAGCTTTACCTTTCCCGGAGGAGGAGGACTACATGAGAGTCAACCCCGATGGGATTCTCCTCTTCTTCCTTGTCCCGCCATCCGTGCCTTTTCCCTTTCCCTCCATTCTTCTCTTTCTAATTGCTGTCAGCTTTCCTAAACCACAAAAGGGAGGGGGTAAGTCACAACATACCATGGTGGGAAATTGCCTCAAAATAACATAAAACTATGCTTACTCTTCTTTTCAAGGTTTGTCTCTGAAATCTTCCTTCGTTCCTCCGAAAGATCTGAGATAAAGCCAATTATGTGAAGATTACTGTCACTCAACAATATATCGATGCTCCTCTCTGATGGGGGAACAGACCACGCCCTCAGTATATGTTTCTACTATACCTTCCGAAGCTCTTCCCAGGAAACACGCTCCCACAACTCTGCCAGAAATTCATTATCAGATAATTAAACTAAGGGGGGTAAGCAGTAAAAGAAAACACCAAGTAAGAATAAAAAGAGTTCCCAGACACCTGGGAGATTGAACACCAAACGAACACTCTGCCTGCGACCACCGAGCTGGATGTCTTTTCCCCAGGCTCCAGCAGCGACGAACCAGCTCTTCTTCCACTCCTTATTGGAAGACGGTAGCCTAGTTATCAGAGGTTCGCCCCCTTGCTTATCATAGGAAGCAAGGGCCCACCAACTGTTACCCCCCGCTTGGTGGGGACAAAAGCTATAGCAGTGTCCAATCTCCTGGAGTGTCGGAGCAGGGAATCCTAAACCACGCCACAGAGCAAACATCTCGATCATAACCCTTCATGCGTTCGAGTTTAGTTGAGCTGGAGCTATCATAAATTCCCGAAGAACCCTTCGAATATATGGATGCAAAGGCAGCCTCGCACCGATCTCTAAGAACGCCGGATGAAAAGCCACCGACACGTCGAATGGGTTGCTAACCATCTCTCCTGCCATCGGCATCCTCATACCAACAGACTCCGGGATAGAGAACTTTACGACAATTTGACCAATCCTAACCGCAGTCATCTTGTCCTAATCTGGTTTATCGCGAACCGTGTATGGTCCATGTCATGCCTGAAATATTCCTCGGAGTTATATCTGGCTTCATAACCTTCCCTTCCAGGGAGCAATGATTCAGGGTCGATCGGAAGCCCATCACCTCCTCTTGCTTCTGACTCCGGTTTATTCACCTCCGGTTCATTATCCACCGAATCATCTCTCGTAGCAAATACACTCCTTGTGCTCCCCCCCACCCCGATGAACCATCGGATGACTCTGACGAGCTAGTGGAGTCCTCTACACTAAGTGCACCTACCTTCATAACCATCGCTAAATACCGGAAAATACAGATAATGCAAACAGAAAGGGGAGTTTAGCAGAGGTAAGACTTACTGTAGATTTTCACTCCGAAGAAGCTCTGAATTTTTGAAGGTTCACAAATGAATCTTCCAAGCAACGGTCCCATTTTTATAGGCGTTGAGCCCACCCTTAGGCGAATTCGAAAGGACACGGAGGTTACCTTTCCAAGGTGACAGCCGCCCAAGCATCGCTTTCACTGGGTGACGCGTGGCAGCCTGTTATTGGGAGAGGGATGGGCTAGATCGAAAATCTGTAGGCCTAGCCAGGTAGGGCCCGCTATTCAAGCCCGCAACCGTTAGCTCTATACTAAGGTGCCTTCTGCTTCGATTGCAGGCCTGAGGGGGAATTGTTGGTGGGAGGTTTATATCCGAAGGTTTCCTCGATGAACCCTTCAGACCTTTTCCTCAGCCATCGAATATATCATCGGAATCCTCGTCCTTCATCTGCATGTTTCTGTCGGAGGCGCCATTATCACCGTTGAGGCATTCGAAGTCACACTCTCATTGACCACCAAGATTAGTAATTGCAGAGTGACGTGGCAGGACAGCACCAATGAAGAGGCGACACGATACCCCTCCACCTGTCAAAAGAGGAACCTATATAAACCCCATTTTTGACCTTATTTTGAGGAGGACTTTTTTACTAGTAAAAGAGAGAAAGAGAGATTATAATAGGACGAGATAAATATTCCAAAGGATATAAGCTCATTAGTTCTATTCCACATAATGTTTACCCTTACTTAATCCCTTTGAATAAAAGTTGAATAAGATATCTTCATTTAATCTTGTTATTTCAATTATTGTCTCCTGGATCTTTGGGACCTTATCCAAAGCACATTTTTACACTAAACATTTCTATTTATACTAGTTACAAGGAGTTTAAGATAAAAGGAAATCCTACTCCTAAACGTATAAGACTTACTTGTTCCACATAAATACTATTTCCTTTTATGACAAGTTTTCTTGTAAAAAGTAAATCATTTCCCTTCAAGCACAAGAACTTCCAAAAACAAACTACTTCCTTTTCCGCTGAAAATTTCTTGTTTCACGTATGCTTATGATTGACTATGATTCGGGTCACGGTTGTACACCCGCTTCCTAAACCGTTACAAGTCACCTTATATTACATCGCTCAGAAAACTGTGATCCATACGCTGAAACAAATCTAGTTGTTGTCACCACGACCGTTGTCGGTATCGCTGTGAAAGCCACAGTGCTTTCCACAGCGTTCTTCACTGGATAAGGACCGCTGCCATTACCGCTGTCGAAACCCACAACGTTCTTCACAGCCATATACCGTTGCCACGATAGCTGCCAAAGCCAGAACGGTCGTGACGGTTCTTCGTTCCTTCTATTCTTCATCCTCCCTCAAACACCGCTTTCAACTCCCAAACGTTATTCTACGTCTTCCAGGAAGTACCACATCAGTTGAGTCTTGTTTGATTCACATTTGTTCATTTAAGAATACGAGCCAAACCTAACAGAGGTTTACCATCTTTTCATTGTAGCTCACTTCTCTAGCAAGTCTTAAGAAAGCTGAATAAATCAATGATTCTTTTACAGTGACTTGACGAGAGTGAATCTCATTCAGCTCACAGTAACCTTGAATTCTTGTAAATGTTTCTAGCTTCTTGTGGAACGCCAAAATTCTGATGTCACCATCAATGTAACCTCCAGTTTTTCTTCCAGCCAGAACATCCCATCAATGTTGTCTTTCCAGCTTCACTAACTCCCATTAGTGCAGTTAGGACTCCAGGCCTTAAATGCTCCGCTCACTCCTCGAAGCAATTGTAACATGTCCTCTGTCATCCCTAGAGCTTTCATTTCCTGTATATCGTAACATTAGTCATTAGATATGCATGTAGTGTAGTTTGTGATGCTAACAATCGGTGTGAAGATTTAGATTCTCACCGAAGGCATGTCCATGAAGTAATTTACACTGTCAAAGGACATGGATAATGGTGTAAATGGAAGAATCATTCCCTTCTTCACAGCAATCCCATCTTTTACTACATAGCTATATTCACCATCAACAACATCCTTGGACTGACTACTCACGTTCATGTTTTCATTTCTCCTGAAATATTTAAAATTCATATAAATAAGAGCATTAGGAGCCTAATGTCCATACTTTCTTGGCCATACTGAAGTTCTTACTTGTATTATTTGCACGTGTTGAACTGTTTGATTTGCTTTCTACCTTTGTCTTTGTTCCTCCCTGGTTGGATTACTCATTTGCTTCCTCTTCTAAGATCATTGCATGTGGCTTTCCAAGAGCTATACAAAAGAAAACAAAGTTAACTATCAATTTTAAGTGGTTGGATTAGAAATTTATCAAAGCAAGTATCTTTAACTTACGATTTAGGTACATAAGTGAAAAGGTGAATAGGACATTGAAGAGAATAGTGAGCCTCAGGAGGGATGCAACCCTAATCCAGTACCAATATTTCTTGGGGTTGACGTCGAATTTTTCCAGAACAGCCACACCTAAGCTGGGTTCCTTTTCATTTGTTTTCCGAGTCTTTTATAAACCTTAAGTTGGTTGTGTGAATTTTGAATCTAATTGAAAAGGCTCGAAGAACAAATGAAAAGTTTCGGAAAACAAATGAAAAGGCTCGGGTAGTGTATGAAAAGGCTCGGGCAGTGTATGAAAATGCTCAAACACATACTTCGTTAAAAGGCTCAGATAGTGTGTGAAAAGGCTCGGGTAGAGTATGAAAAGGCTCGAACAGTTCATTAAAAGGCTCGAACTGTGTATTAAAAGGCTCGAACAGTTTTCAAAGTCTTGGAGAATCAAAATTCACTACTCTATTCATTATTAAAGAGCTTGGATAACTGTTTAAAAGGCTCAAAATATTTATTAAAAGGCTCGAACTGTGTATTAAAAGACTCGAACAGTGCAAAAGTCTCGGAGAATCAAAATTAAAAAGCTCGAATTACTGTTGAAAAGGCTCGGATCTAGTGTAAAAAGGCTCGGAGATTCTAAACCGATTAATGATGACACGTCGTTGAGGTGTATCAAAAGATTTGAATTTCACATTCAACCTTGCAAGTGCACGAGTTAAGAGACTAGTATAGCGTGCAAGCAAGGGTATCGTTCCGCAGAGAGGTGGAATCCGTCAACCATCGCTAGCTTAGCTTATTTGGAAAATAAGAATTTAGGTGTGTGTGTGTGCATTAAATGTAAATATTGCAATGAAAATATAATTTATGTACAAAAGTATTTACAAAGATAGTATGGATGTGAGAGATGTGGCATATAAATGGTTACACTAAGTAAGTGACTCAACCATAGCAATCACACAATTTCATACAAACATGCATTGTCAATATTGAAAGCCGTGCTCACTTAATATTCGCCAATATTCTCTCTCGAGCAACAAAGGCTATACCCACATGCACCAGCAACCTATCAACGAATGGTTACCTAAGCTACACACGAGTTCATTAAGAACTATGAGACACATATAGCGGCTTTACATGCAAAAGCCTCGCGTATCTCTACCTTACCCTGCATGTAGTGACCAATCTACTCATGCACGTTGCGTGCTTTACCTCTCGGTCCTTCACACAACAACCAAGGTTCATTCAAGTGGTGGCTAACCACTCAAAAGCATTAAACACTTCAAATGACCACTCAACCATCAACAAACATATTTAATAAAAGAGGCAACAATGCTAGATTTATATCAAACCCTAATGAATGGAAGTACACATCAAAGATGAGAAAAAAAACACAAAGAAAGAAATACAAAATAGATAGAAATGAGACCCCATCCGTAACCGGGAATCGAACACCGGGTTTCTCATTTGTCAATCCGATATGTACTCACCACTATACTATTACAGCGGTCTCCAATCTCATGAATGCTCAACTCTCTCATAGAGAAAGCTCTCTCCTTATCTCTCAAATCTCCCTAAGATGGATGGCTAAAAATGGGACAAGCTCACCAAACAACAATGTGCAAATAGTTGATTGTTATCATTAAGAATATTCAATTCAAGTTAAGGGTTCATTCTCTTGATTAAGGAATTCACCAAAATCAATTCATCACCCAACCCAACCCATGGGATGAGCAATTGTGCCTTAATAAAAAGACCCATTAAACACAAAAATATGGAACCCAAGCCTAATCTAGCATGTGAATGCATAATCAACCAAGCTTTTCCCACTCTTTGGAGCTAATACTCAAACACTCAAATCATTCTAAATATGGCATTTTGGCTCACTCATCAACATACAAACAATCATGGGAAGCTAAATTACATTACTCCTAATCTAAATTACTCTACTCCTAATCCCATTCATGCATACATATCGATTTTTACCATCCACACACATGAATATCATAATAAGAGGGAAAATTATGGATTTGGCAAAGAGTAGAACAAAACCCAAAGAATTTAAGAAACATTCATACATATATTGCACAAGTGTAGGTTACAAAATTCCCAAGTTGGTGATTACATCCAAGAAAACAAGAAATACAAAAAGAAATGAGTTAAAAGGAGACAACCCTTGAAGACACTCCTCCAAGCTCTCCTTGATTTCCTAGCCCGTTTTTGGTCCAAAGACCACTCCATTCTTCTTGTAATCTACTCCTAGATGGGTGGATGTAGTGTAAAAAGGGTGGTGGAGATGTATGGTGAGCTCCCATGGAGGAAAATCCTCCATGGGAGCTTGAAGCTCTCACTTATTTGAGGAAGAAGATGGAGGAGGAAGAAGATGATGGGGATTTCGGTTTTTGGGTGTGGGAGGTGTAGAAGTTGTGGTTTTAGACCCCAAATGGGGGTATTTAAAGAGTTGGGAGGTTAGGGCATGAATGGGGTGTGAAAGGACAAGATTGCCCTTCAAAAAAGGCCAAAATACACAAAACTGGTGCCCAGGGCGCTGGTGGTCAAGCGCTGGTCGTCCAGCGCACGACCAGCGGCGACTCTCTGCCGAATTTGCGCTGGTTCGGGCGCTGGTGGTCCCGCGCAGCTTTTCAGCCTCGCGCACCGTTACGAAAATGACCATAACTTTCTCTACAAAGATTGGAATCGTGATCCGTAAAAACCAGTGGAAAGTAGACAGCCGGGGCTTTCCGAAAATAGGTAGCAAGGAACCTAGTTCAATCTGAGGTGGGAGATATGGCCCCCGAAAGGTAGGTGTACTGCACAAGCCCTTTTCCATTTCAGCCCTTTTAACTTCCAAAACTCATCAATTAAGCTCATATACCTTATTTTTGGCAAATAACCTACACAAAGCTCACAAAACACATTAAATACAAAAATACGCTCAAAAACGAGTACAAACGATAGGAAATGGGGACCTCAAATAGGTGTAAATACGGTCCGATCAATTAACCTATGAATTTTCCTTGAAAAGGCTCGGGTAACATTTTAAAAAGCTTGGGGACTGTTATAAAAGGCTAGGAAAAAGTTCAAAAAGGCTCGGAAACCTAGATCTTTATCGTCTTCAAAACAAATTTTTTCATAAACTAATTTCTTCATTGCCGGTGAGTTCTCTTCGACTTCAATATTGTAGCGCCATCGCTGGTGAGTTCGCTGTCAGATTTCGGTCGACTTTAGGACTGTTGCGCCATCGGGTTTTCTCTCACAAAGGATTTCTCTCAAGGTTTGAAAAAGACACGAACTGACAAAAAGGGGTATTTTTGTCTGGTCACCTAAATAGGTGCCTTTTAAACTTAAATTAGTGATGTGGTGCCTATCTTACAAAAAGCACCCCAAATAGTGACAAAATTTTTTTGAACCCATTTATTAAAAGCCTCAAATTGATTAGTTTTCCCATCCCTTGAGGTAGTGTTTCGAGAGAGTCACAACCACCGATATCCAAGGTTTGTAAGTTATACAAACAACACAAATTATCAGGTAATTCTTTGATATTTAGACCTGACACATTAAGGTACCTCAAATGTACCAATTTTCCTATCTCACTTTGTATCTTATCATCCCAATTTCCACTTAATTTCAATGACCTTAAACAAGTCATCTGCTTAAATAAGTCGGGTGGGAAACTACTCCTACCCTTAATTAAGAGGCTACGTAGCTTTTGGACACTAGATATGTTGACTTTATACGACAACTTCAGTATCAACATTGAATGACGAGCTTTATCACAATAAACATTTAGGCTTGCTTCTTCACCTTCGTAAATTTCCTTTGAAAAACATTCATTCTTAACAAGAAATTGAGCAAAATCATGGACTATGTCATGCATCTTGCATGCATAAATATTACCATCATTATCTTTTCGAAACTCTTGGAATAAAGAATGCATCGCTAAATTGTCAAAATACTCCCCACAAATTGTCTCTATCTCTTCATCATGTTCTAAATCAAGATAACCTTGAGCCATCCATAATTTAATCAATTCATCTTTTTTCATCTCATAAGCTTTTGGAAAGATAGCACAATATGAAAAACACCGTTTAACCATACAAGGCAATTCACTATAACTCAACAATAGTGGGGGAAAAAGACCTTTTTCTAACTCTTTCAATTTCCACATTTCACTGTCGAATATTCTTTGCCATTGTTCTCTAGTTTTTTTTCAAGCATAACAAACTCCCAATAGTCTTTATGGCAAGAGGCAAACTCTTACACTTGCCGACAATTTCTCTACCAATATTTTCTAATTTTCCACAATCTTCAGGAGACCAACCATAAAATGCAAATTGTTTAAACAGCAACCAACTTTCATCTGCTGACAATACTCCAATATTGATTACATCAATTGATTTCATCATTTGTGCAACTTTCACCTTACGGGTGATAACTAAAATTTTACTTTCACCATGAAGATCATTGTTAAGAGAACTGTATAATGGTCCCCATTCATTATAATCTTCTGTCCACACATCATCTAAGATCAGAAGAAATTTTTTATTCACAACAGTTTCAAGTATACATTCCAAAAGAGATTGGACTTCAACTAAATCGGTGGCTTTACGTGTAAGACTTTCAATGATTGCTCTAGCAATCCTAACACCATCAAATGGGTCTGAGACACAAACCCATATTACATTAACAAATTTATTTCTAATGTTTGCATCATTGTAAGCAAGTTGTGCGAGTGTTGTTTTCCCAATTCCTCCCAACCCTACAATTGAGATGACAGGGAGACTTGCTCTTTCTTGCTTACTCTCACTCAAAAACTTGTTTACTAGATTGTTTTTCTCCTTGTCTCGACCACGTATCTCAGACACCTCAATAAAAGAAGTCGTTTTCAATCTTTGAGGTTCTTCGATACTCCTAATGGTATTAAGATTATACTTATCTTTCTCTACGGTAATAGAATCAAGATTTTCATTTATTTCTTTGATCTTAACACCAATATCATGTCGTAAAGCACTTTGTCTAAAACAAAAGCAGGGGGAGGAAAACAAGAAAAGTACATTTTTCTTAGGAATTTGAGCATTTTCAACCCCCTCAATTTGTGATTTCAGAATTGCAGTGTTCCATTCATCCAAGACGTCATCCATGTCATAAGATGCATCTTTGAGCTTGTCTAGCCAACCTCTCACAGTAGTCTCCTCCACTTGTCTCTTCTCTGCATCAACCAGCACAGCTTGAATGGCTTCAAAGTTGCTGGTGAGCTTTCCTATTTCTTTTCGGACACCCATAAGTAGCCATAGTTTGAGATGGAAATTGATCAATGACAAAAGAGAAGAAATATTTTGAGTTATTAGTTGTGTTTGTGATGTGAAAGTAATGCTGCCATGCTATGCTTTCAAGTTTTATAATGCCGAAAGGAGAAGAGAGTCATGCCTGCTACGCTGTGATCAAGCGTTGGATCCTTAAAGTAGGAGATCCAATGGTTGAGACTTAATATTATACAAAATAAAGTATATTAGTTAGCAAGTTGAAGAGCCGGTTTTGTGGTGGAGAAAGTAACACGTAACCAATATTTATTATGCTTTTCATGAAGGGACCATGTCTGTTTAATACACATGCATTCAAAATATGAGAAGACTAATCATGAAAACAGAGAACTGGAAGATTAAATGTGAAAGGAAAAAGAGCAGCAAGAAAAAAAGAAGAAGATTATAGGGTGGATCTGGACCCATTTTAGGGTTACAATAATTGGTTTGGAAAAGAGAGTACTGTATTCTCCAATAATTGTGTCCGTAGAAAAAGCTTTTAAGTTGAAAAGTAAAAGGGTATCAGAAAAATGTGAATGAGTCGAGCACTAACATTTCAGTAGAGCTCCATGTAGCTAGTTGCCTAGTACTCTCTAGTAGTACTTGTAATATATACAGTTGAACATTAAATTTAATATCATAGAATTTGTAATATATTAATATGCTTCTTAGTCCATAGAATAATTTATAATACATGAAAGTTGAACATAATTAATACAGTCGTCACTTATAATTCAGTTGACAGGGGTCTAGATTAAAAAAAAAAAAAAGACCGATAAAAATTTATCATATAGTGGAACTTTCTCTATCGTCCCGACGGTCCATGGTTTTTTACCCGTTTTAGGTTTTCCACGTATATTTTGTGTTGTGATTAATTTATTTTCTCTTATATATTTTTCTGCTATATATAGACATTATTAATTGTTATGATTTATGCGCGGGTATTAGGCACAACGTTTCCGTATTTATAAGTTTAGATTCCCTAACAGATTTCACAAAACTTTCTGCCAAACTTCTCTGCAAATAATCTAAATCTGCAGCAAAAAGTCAAAAACATTTTTTTTTTTTTTAAATATTTTCCATAGTTTTGTATCCGTGGCATGCTAAAACACTTGGGAAATGTTTTTATCTTTTGTAAATGACCAAAATAATTTACCTATAAAAAAATAAAAAAAAATAAAAGATGCTTTACTGAACTAAATTTCTTGGATGCTAATGCATTTTTTTTTTTTTTGAATTTACAACAACTACCGGGACCTTGCGAGATTGAACTTTACTAACACAGCCCGAACTACTACTCCCACATATGGGGGAGAGGGCACCCACACAAGAGGAGGGACAAAAAATGAATATATATAAATATATATATACATGCATGCCGGGCATTGAACCGTGATGGTGGAGTCTCCTATTGGAGAGTTACACCACATTGGCAAGAGGCCATTGGTGATGCTAATGCATTTTTCCATACACGTTGTGGAAGACTTTGAATCGGCGTCAACCTTACTTATAAGTTATAACTGTCTTTCCAATTTATTAATTCAATTAATGAATCATATTTTAATTAATTTTATTTGTGTCTTGTAAGAGAATGAGTCTCATGTCAATAGAAAAAAAAAAACAAAAAAACAAAAGACTAATAAATTAATAAATATATTAATAAAGGGGTCGAAAATTTAATAGATTTCTTTAAAAGGTGAGTTTTAAGACTATTACCAACTTAATAATTTCAGTTTTAATAGCACATCAAGTATGGATCTGACAAAATACCCTTAAAACACACTCACAAAAATAAGTCTCGTTTTTTTTTTTTTCTAAGACTTATTTTAGTGTTTCCAAGAATTTTGTATTTCTGAGACTTATTTTGTAGTTTCCGAAACTAATTAGGTATATTTACAATTACCGAAATTTATTGGACACAAGTGAAAATTTTCAATTTTTTTATTCATCTTCTTCATCGACCTCTATTGATGGAGGACCTCCATTGGTCCTACCTCCATTGGTCCTCCATCAATGGATGTTTTTGAAAAAGAAAAAAGCTAAAAATGGTAAAAATGTAATAAAAGAAGGAGATAGGGGTATTTTTGTTATCAATGTCATTTAAACTTAAGTTATTAAACTAGTGGTACTCTTAAAAGTCAACAAAAAAGTGTTATTTCCCTTTATTTCCACTATTAATAAATGTCACAACCTAATAAACTATTATTATTTTTTTTTTTTTTTTTATAGTAACCATCAATCCACCTATTTAAACAGGGTATTTTTTTGAAACTTTTTGTCATCGATAGGATTCGAGCCGCTGACTTGTGATTCATGTGGCTAATAAACTAGTATTTTGTTAGTAAGTGTTTAAAGCGTGATTTTAAGGAAAATTCATGTGGACCTTTTAATACAAAATAATCTAATTCTTGGCACCATGAATTCAAAATAATAAAATATTGTCGTGTACAATTAATCTTTTAATTTGAATTCAGTGAAACTAATTCAAAAGAATTAAGCATTTATCACATCATTTAATTTGTATCCAAATGATGATGTTGTTAAATTTTTGGATTGTGTATTTGTGTAGCATTTACCTTTTAAGTTGTCAAAAAGTAAATTAAAAAAAAAAAAAAAAAAAAAAAAGGACTATAAGACCATCTCCAATGCATATGCCAATGTCAATATCAAATTTGGCACAAAATATAGTGAAATGTTATATTTGGCACATTATTTTAACATTGTACTCCAATGCAAAATTCTATTTGATGTGCTATTTTTTATTTTTTAATTATTTAAAATTATAAAAGTCAACAAATACAACCAATGCATTCAATGAATGCATTGAATATTTTGTTAAAATTGTTTCAATCTCAATTTTCCCTACCAAATTTGTTAAATTTTTATTATTTAGAATTAAAAAGTCAACAAATTCGGCTGCATTTATTGCTGTGTAAAATTTGGCATATGCTATATATTGCACAATATATAGCATATGCCAAATTTGGCACAGCTTTTAGCATTGCATTGGAGCATGCTTTTCTTACTTTGTGTTAAATTATAGCATTGACACAATGATTTAGTATTGCAATGGAGATGCTCTAAGACTATATAATAATATAATATTTGCCACGGATGCAAAACTATGGAAAATATTTTTAAAAAAAATCAAATTGTAAGGGTTGGTAATTCAAATATATAAAGGAAATAAATATTGATTTTCTAAGGGTTGGTAATTCAAATATATAAAGGAAATAAATATTTGCTCAGCATTTGAGATAGGATCTTACACATAGTCACATAGATGACACCTCATTCATATCTTATCTCACAAATTCCTATTTTCATTTTTCTATAATAATAATAAAAAAAATAAAAAATAAATAAATAAAAAAACTTGATCATCGAATTTTGTTAATTAATTAAATTTTAAATGATTTTCAAAATCGTGTTGAATGTCAAATTGCAGTGGTTTGTTTATTTGGAGTTCTAATTTTCCAAACGGGATAGGATTCAAACTCGTTTATTTATGTGAATAATAGTGCTGTAATATTTTCAAAAAAAAAAAAAATAGTGCTGTAACGAACAAACCTCAGCTGTCATCAGCTGACATCAGCTACAAGAGTGCCTCTGGATGATATAACAGAATTATGCTGACATGGACCAATGAGAGTCACTCATTGGTTGTGGCTTCCGCAAATTCAGGATTGTTAGTTAGACATGCGTTTTGTGTGAATATATATATGTTGTCTCTGTGTAAATTCAATTATTGAAAAATGAAAATCAAAAACAGTTACAGAGTATTTTCTCCATTGAAGCTCTGTTGAAGAACTTGAAAAAATTCTCTCTCAAGTATTTTGTCAAACACCTTCGTCATATTGAACACTTGTTCATACTCTCTTATTTTACATGGTATCAAAGCTCCTTTGACTAACGTCAATGACAGAAAATCTGAGATCCTCGTCCTCACAGTCCAACCGTGTTCCCTCGTCTACAACTTTGCCAGTGATCGAATCTCCGATCATCGCTAAGTCACTCAACTACAACTTGCCAATCAAGTTGAACAGAGACAACTATGTCTACTGGAAGGCGCTTGTTCTACCAGCTATTAGAGCACTCGAACTTGAAGAGTTTATCAATGGTAAGAAACTTTGTCCAGATAAACATGTTGAAGTTCTTGATTCAAGCGGTGTTGTGAAAGAGTCGATTGTCAATTCTGAGTTTACAGCCTGGAGAAGGTTGGATCAGTTTTTACTGAGTTGGTTGCTTTCAACCGTGAGTGAAAGTCTCATTGGTCAAGTCACAGAGTGTGTTTCTTCTCTTGAGGCCTGGAGATCTCTTGAGAAATTGTTTTCTCAACAGTCCATGGCTAAAGTCATGCAACTCCAGCAACAACTCCAGAACTTGAAGAAAGGCTCAAGTTCAGTTGTTGATTTTGTCCTGAAAGCAAAAAATATAGGTGATGGTTTGAAGTCTGCAGGTCAAGCAGTGTCAGATCAAAACTTGTTGATGAATGTACTAAATGGCCTTGGTCATGAGTTTGATCCAGTTGTTGTTCTAATTAGTGCTCAACAACACTCGATGAGTCTACATGAAGCACAATATATGTTAATGATTCATGAGCAAAGGATAGAACATTTGAATACAGTAGCTCATGTGGATGTGACTCCCTCTGCTAACTTTGTCTCTAACAGTAACAGTGGTAATCAGTCAAACTTTAGAGATGGAGGTTCTGGTGGAGGCAGAGATTCTAACAACAGAGGAAAGAGAGGAAGAGGAGGTCGCTGGAACAATTCCAATAATAGACCAACATGTCAAATTTGCGGCAGAATTGGGCATTCTGCACCAAAATGTTACAATAGGTATGACAGGAATATGCAAGGTCCTAACAATTCTGGAACAAATGGATCTGGTGTTACACATAGTGCTATGCAAGTTAATGCTCAAGATGGACGTGTGAACAACAATTTTTCTCAAGCACAGTTTGCTTCTCCTCAAGCTAACTACAACCAGGCTTCCTCAGCTTTTATTGCCTCTCCTGAGATTGTGGGTGATCCCTCGTGGTATGCTGATAGAGGTGCCTCCTCTCATGTTACATCTGATCTAGGTAACCTTTCTACCTATAATCATTACACTGGAACTGAAAAATTAGCTATTGGTAGGTCTACAATCTCTTTACAAATAAAACCAAGTAGAAAACTGCATCTAAACAACATTTTACATGTGCCTGATATAGCTAAGAATTTGTTGAGCATATCTAAGCTTACGCGTGACAATAATGTAGTTGTTGAATTTTCTGCTGGTAATTGTGTTGTTAAGGACAAGGATTCCAGGACAGTGTTGCTTCAAGGACCACTTAGGGATGGTCTTTATGAATTGCATCTCAGTAGTGGACTCACAGCTAAGCACCCTATTTGTAAGTCAGGCCCTGCTACTGCTTTTCTTCCAGAGTTTTCAAGAAATAATTGTAATCAAAAGTCTATGATCTATGCTAATAGATTACAGTCCAAAGAGTCTAAGTCTAGTTGTTTTTTTGTTTTCAATAAGCCTCAGTTTGTTGGCAATGTAAATGCTAATTCTGTCAATGACAGAAATGTTGTAGCTCTGTGGCATTCCAAACTTGGCCACCCACATTTAGTGGTGTTAAAACAGGTGCTCAGACAATTGCATGTTTCCTGTAAAACAAGTTGCTTTGATGAGTGTAATTCTTGCAAGTATGGCAAACTTCATCAATTACCATTTCAAAGGTCTGTTATTAAGACAAAGGAACCTCTTGAGTTAGTTTACACTGATATATGGGGGCCATCTCCTATTGCTTCAACTGATGGTTTCAAGTATTACATAGTGTTTGTAAATTGTCACACTAGATTTTCTTGGTTTTTTCCTCTTGTCTTGAAGTCTCAAGCTCTTGCTACTTTTCTCCATTTCCGAAAACAAGTAGAGCTCCAATTTAACTCTAAAATCAGAACCCTTCAAATAGATATGGGAATGGAGTTCCAAGTTTTTGCGTCAACACTTAAAGAAATGGGTATTCTTCATAGATATTCTTGCCCATACACACACCAGCAGAATGGTGTTCCTGAAAGGAAGCACCGACATATAATTGAAACTGGTTTAACCTTATTAGCTCATGCCAAGCTTCCCCTTCAATTTTGGTCCAATGCCTTTTCTGCTGCTACTCTCTTGATTAATAACCTTCTCACATCAGTGTTGAAAGGAAAATCTCCTTTTGAGTATCTCTTTCATCGAAAACCAAATTACTCATTTTTCAAAGTGTTTGGTTGCACTTGTTTTCCATACATGAGGCCTTACAATCGTCATAAATTTTCTTACCACACTACAAAATGTGTTTTTATTGGTTATAGTATTCAGCACAAAGGGTACAAGTGTCTAAGTCCATCCGGAAAGATTTTTATTTCTAGAAATTTTTTGTTTCATGAATTTGAATTCCCATATCTGACATTGTTTCCTCCTTCAAATTCCGATTCCTCTTCTCATGCTCAAACCGGTCCATGTATGTCTGTTATGCACTCTCCTGCTATAATTTCTTCCACAAGTGTGCAATCCTCTACGGCACAGATGGTGTCTTCCTTACCAGCTTCCAATGTTGCTCCAACTGCATCTGTATCTCCCAACGCTGCTACTGCTCTCACTGACTATAATTGACCTACTCATCCAATGGTGACCAGGTCTAGAACTGGTTCTCTCAGACCAAAGGTGTATTCTGCTCTTTGTCAATCTCCCATTACTGCGTCTGAGCCTACAACTGTTAAAGCAGCCTTAAATGATCCTCTGTGGCATAAGGCTATGATAGAAGAATACAATGCCTTGCAATCAAATGGTACTTGGGTTCTGGTTCCTCCATCTGTAAGTATGAATATGGTTGGTCATAAGTGGGTGTTTAGGCTCAAATATAATCCTGATGGCTCCATATCTAAGTATAAGGCAAGATTGGTGGCAAAGGGTTTCCACCAAACTCCCGGAATAGACTATACAGATACATTTAGTCCTGTGATAAAATCCTCTACTATTAGAGTTATTTTTACTTTGGCAGTGACTTTTGGGTGGGAAATTCAGCAAATAGATGTGAATAATGCGTTTCTTAATGGTGATCTCAAGGAGGATGTCTATATGGAGCAACCTATTGGATTCATAGATAATGCTCGACCACAGCATGTTTGCAAGCTTCACAAGGCACTTTATGATTTGAAACAAGCTCCTAGAGCTTGGTTTCATAAGCTTCGAAGTGCACTATTATATTGGGGTTTTGTTAACTCCACATCAGATGTTTCTTTGTTCTTCAAAATGAGTGGTAAGAGGGTGATTTTTATTCTGGTCTATGTTGATGATATGTTGATAACTGGCAATGATTCTTCTCTTATTCACTCCACTATCAGCATGTTGAATTTGAGGCTTGCTTTAAAGACTTTGGGTCAAGTTAGTTATTTTCTGGGATTTGAAGCTCACCGCAATGCTTCAGGAATTTATCTCACTCAAACAAAGTATGTTCATGATCTGCTATTGAAGACCAACATGCTTCTTTCCAAGCCAAGCCTCACTCCTCTGTGTTCCAGCACTAAACTCTCATTGTCTGCAGGTTCTCCTTTTGTTAATCCAACTCTATATAGGAGTACCATTGGTGCCTTGCAATATCCGACATATACCAGACCAGATATTGTGTTTGCTATCAATAAGCTCAGCCAGTACTTGGTTGCTCCCACTGAAAAACACTGGCAGGCCTGCAAAAGGGTGTTGCGATATCTGAAAGGTTCTTCTGGTGTTGGTTTACTGTTTCGGCCTGCTCCTGAGTTGTTTGTTGAGGCCTTTGCTGATGCCGATTGGGCATCTTGTGTAGATGACAGGCGTTCCACAAGTGGTTATTGTGTGTTTCTAGGCTCAAATTTAATCACTTGGTATTCAAGAAAACAGAAAGTTGTGGCCAAATCCAACACGGAGGCTGAATATCGAGCTCTGTCACAGGCTGCTACTGAAGTTCTGTGGCTGAAATCATTGTTTGTTGAACTTGGATTTCCTCTGGTTGGCACACCTGTGCTGTGGTGTGACAATACAGGTGCTAGTGCGTTAGCTCAAAATCCTGTCTTCCATGCCCGTACGAAGCATATCGAGGTGGATGTTCACTTTGTTCGGGAAAAGATTGCTTCTGGGCAGCTTACAGTTCAGTATATTCCAACAACATCTCAACGTGCTGACATTTTCACAAAGGCACTGCCTATCTCTCCATTTCGTTTTCTGGTGGACAAACTTAACTTGGTGAGGTCTCCCCAGTTCAGTTTGAGGGGGCATGTGAATAATAGAACTGTAATGAACAAACCTCAGCTGTCATCAGCTGAGAGCTGTAACGAACTGCAAACCTTAGCTGTCATCAGCTGACATCAGCTACAAGAGTGCCTCTGGATGATATAACATAATTATGTTGACATGGACCAATGAGAGTCACTTATTGGTTGTGGCTTCCACAAATTCAGGATTGTTAGTTAGACATGCGTTTTGTGTGAATATATATATGTTGTCTCTGTGTAAATTCAATTATTGAAAAATGAAAATAAAAAACAGTTACAGAGTATTTTCTCCATTGAAGCTCTGTTGAAGAACTTGAAAAAATTCTCTCTCAAGTATTTTGTCAAACACCTTCGTCACATTGAACACTTGTTCATACTCTCTTATTTTACAGAAATATATTAGATTATTGACTTTGCTGTCCTTAATATTTCTTATAATTATTTCAATAAACAAATTAATATATTAGGTTTGTCCGGTGGTAAACCTCTCACACATGTATCACGGAGTTACGGGTTTGAGTCATCACTCCTCCAAAAAATCCTGAATTTATATAATAATGTAATACTTGAAAAAAATATTAATAGATTATTTGTTAGTTAAAATCTTTGAATGAAACGATAGTCGACAGTAGGGATGACAATGGATCAGATCGGGGATGGATACCCCAATATCCATCGCCATATCTGTTTGTTGAGATTTGTATCTCTATCCTCGCATCCATCCTCATTTCTAAATTTTAAGTGAGCGAGGCGGATTCAGATAATCTTCTAATTGAGATAGAGATATCTATCTCCACTCCGTCTATATCCGTATCCGATGAAAAAAAAATGTAAATTTTTATAGTTTATAAGAGAAATGTAATTAACACGTGTAATATTGCATTTTATTCTATTTAAAGGGAGAAACAAGTACATCCAATAAAGTATAAATAAGAAGACTCATGAAAACAGAGGACTGGAAAATTAGATGTGAAATGAAAAAAAAAAAAAAAAAAAAAAGGATTACAGGGTGGATCTGGACCCATTTTAGGGTAGAATAATTTTTTCGGATAAGAGAGTATTCTCCAATAATTGTGTCTGTGGAAAAAGCATTTAAGTTGAAAAGTAAAATGGAGTCTGAAAAATGTGAATGATAACATTTCAGTAGAAATCCATCTAGCTAGTACTGGGTTAATGAGTCGTGTATGTTAATTAGTTTATGCAGAATACAGTCGACAGTTAAATTTAATATCAAAGAATTTGTAATCTTTAAATTTAATATCACAGAATTTATAATATATTAATATCAATTAATTCTATAATCTTTAAATTTGCTTCTTATTAGTCCATAGAATAATTTACAATACATGAATAATATAATAGAGGTCTAGATATCTTATCCCACGTCATATGCTATATAATTTTATAAATATAGATTATTTTTTTAGAACATGTTTACCTTGACCAATAACTTGGTTTTTTTTTTTTTTTTTTCAATAAACAATAGTAAGCAGCCTCATCAAATTATGGAATAAATGTGGTTCAAAAAATTAGGACAATATATGCAATTGCTATTATTAAGTTTATTGGATTAAGTGATTGATCTGGAATAAATATTTTGTGAATGTGATGACAAAAGAGAATAAATATTTTGTGTTTGTGATGAGAAAGTAATGGGGCCATGCTTTCAATTTTGGTCATGCATGCTATGCCGTACGTGACTGAGCGTTGGATCCTTAAAGTAGGAGATCCAATGGTTGAGAGTTAATATTGTGCGGAATTAATGGAATATAAATATATAATAGTACTTGTTAAAGTTTTCAACTTGAAGATCTGGGAGGCGAGTGGGAGCCCATTTCAATCAAATAAACTAAAGTTTATGCCACATTATATCAAAAATAAAGTTGATGCCCATTATATCAAATAAAGTTGATGCCACATTATATCAAAAATAAAGTTGATGCCACATTATTATTCAGATGCTGATACACAAATATAGTAGAGGTCTAGATATCTTATCCCACATCATATGCTATTGAATTTCATAAATATAGATTATTTTTTTTAGAACAATGTTTACCTTGACCAACTTGAAGATCTGGGAGGCGAGTGGGAGCCAGGGGCGGCTCAAGGGTATCCGGGGCCTTAGGCAAAATTATATAATGAGGCCTTGGATGTGTATGTCAAAATATATTAAATATATAGTAAAAACAGTTTATTTAAAATTAATTTTTCTTGCTTTTTGGGATGCAAAATTGTTTATTAAATTTTTGAATTCAAAATTTTCACGGAAGGAAGCTATAGTAAGAGAGTTTGATTGCAAACCTTCATAAAAAAAAAAAAAAAAAAAGAGTTTGATTGCAGCAGGTTTGATTTCAATTTGCAAATTGCAATAGGAGAACTTGATTGAATTTAGAATATATAAAACAATAGATTTTATTAACAATATATAAGAATAATAAATAATAACCGTTGAAACTTGAAAGAAAGAAAAAACATTAATGAGTGTTTTTAAAAAAAATACATTAATGAGTATTTAAGTTCACTTAAATGTGGTTTACTTAAAAATATGAATCTATTACTTGAAAATAGGAATAAACAGTAATATAGAAGTAAAAAAGAGATATTTTTTGAATAATAAATAGAAAGAAAAATATTGAATATTAATTGTTAAGATATATATACATATTTTTTGAAAATGAAAATATTGGACCTTGATTTTAGGTGGGGCCTTAGGCAACTACCTTAGTTGCCTATAGCTTAGAGCCGCCCCTGGTGGGAGCCCATTTCAATCACATTATATCAAATAAAGTTGATGCCACATTATATCAAAAATAAAGTTGATGCCACATGCCACATTATATCAAAAATAAAAATAAAAATAAAAATTATGTGATGTCACATTACATAGCCATCAATCAAGAGAGTTATGCCACATAGTATGGTGATTATTACGTTGTAGATGTTTTTTTTTTCCTTCTAAATACCACTAGAAATGACAGCCACTTGATGAATTTGGGATATTAAGTTCTAGATATTACTCGTAAAATCTTACCTATCACTTAGAAATTAAAATGAACATACTGCAACATTTCGTTATATGTTTTTTTTTTTTTTTTTTTTTTTTTGGAAATATTACAAGAATATTACAATAAAACTGTCGAGAGCATTGTCTAGCAACAGAGACTGCCCATATAATGGGTTGGAAATTGAATGACAAAAAGAGGAGAAATATTTTGAGATCTTAGCAATTTGTGCGTGATGTGAACATAAATGTTATCATGAGAAGATTGAAAACAGAGGAGTGGAAAATTAAATGGGAAAGGAAATTGATAAGATTACATGGTGGGTCTAGAGTCTAGACCCACTTTAATATTCGTTTGGAATTGGAATTCTATGATTGCGATCTATCTTTGTGACTTTTTGTTGATCAGCGACTATTCCCGCAAATGGAAAAGAGAGTATTCTTCGATAATTTTGTCTAGAAAAAGCTTGTAATTTGAAAAGCACTAAAATTTCACCTTGCATATAGTGAAATTGCAAGGTGAAATTTCAATAAAAGGGAACAAACAACTTGATTTTTTTCAACAAACTGTAGTAAGTAGTTCAATTAGGAGAAGATAATTAGTTGTGTTTATGATGTGAAACTAATGTTGCATGCTTTCATTTCCTGTAAATTACTTCAATATATTAGCTATGCATGTAATTGTAGTTTGTGATTCTAACAAAAGGTGTGAAGATATATATGCATGGACCTTCAGATCTGTCTGTTTACTACACATATATGCATTCAAAATTTGAGAAGACTACTCATGAAAACAGAGGACTGGAAAATTAAATGTGAAAGGAAAAATCAGCAAGAAAAAAAATAAGATTACAGGGTGGATCTGGACCCATTTTAGGGTACAATAGTTGTTTATAACATCATTTAGGCAGCCTCACATTAATCATAAAGTTATAAAGAAAAGAAATGTAATATTTTGGAGAGGTTGAAGTTAGCTGTGGGGATTCCCATTTACTCTTGTTCCTTTTTCCTACTTTTGACTATTCTCTAATCGATAGTTGAAAACAATTTCTTGATGCTTGTTTTTCTTCGATTGAAAGACAGTTGATGTATCTAATAGGATTTTATTTAATATATTAATTGGGTACTTTACAAATATATGTATGATGAGCAAGAGAGAGAGCTAGCTGAATTGAAATATTATTATACAAGTTTGAGCATAATATTTAGAGCTAGCTTATATATTGTGGTGCTTCTTGGGTTGAATGGTAACAGCTTTGATAATAAGTCCTGACTTCCAGTTTCCGCCTTCATATTCATCCATTGAGATTTCTATCTCCCCTGTGTTTTGAGGCGTAAGTGTAAAGTCGTCGACTGGGATGTCGATCCATTCATTCTTTGGCTTGAGCCTAAAATTCTGTTTATGTTTCTTCACGGTTCCATCGGGGAGACGGAGCCTGACGTTCACCGGATGATCCCATCCATAGCAAGACTCATCCATCTTGATGACAAATGCAACCTGGTAGAGAGCTCCTGGAGTGAGGTTTGTGGTGTCGAATTTGGCATGTATTTCAAGCCAGCACACATTTTTCAATTCAGCAACATCCACATCCGCATCACTAGAAATGGTAACTTAATTACACAATAATAATCATTTAATTACACTCAATAACTTAATTACATTATACATACCTTGTCTCTTTAACACTATACCAGTGCCAGTAACGAGTGTCGTCCCCCCAGGTGATCAAGAGTTGTCTTGCATACAAAATAAAGCTATTGCTACCACACTCCTTATCAACCAAATACTTCTGCAATTAATATGATCAGAAAAATTAAACATATATGCATCTTTTGAAATTAATTATAAACTTAATATACATGCACTTGCCTGTCTCTTCTGTTTCAGGAAAACTCCATCTTCCAGCTGTTTGTAGAGCAACTCCGTGGGCATGGAGGAGTACTTGTCAATATTAAAGTCTTCATCAGCATCTTTAAGAATGGCTTGATAGTTATGAGGTAGCTTTTCTGCTTCCGCCGGAGGAGCTACTACTTTCTTATCATCACTATCATCGCTTTCAATTTCGATCTCTCTCATGATAAAAGTGTCCTGTGGCTGTGAGAGTGACTCACTCCCAGTTGCACATTGCTGTTCATCTCTTGAACATTTTGATCCCATATCTTGCATGGCTTCTTCTGACTTCTGCTGCTTCTTCTTCTTCATCAAATGAAGTTGTGGTTTTATATATACCATCAAAGGGACTATTCATTAGATTTCATTTAGGGGTTCATTAGACACTTCAAAAGTTTTGAAATTCGTCATCAATCTCTTGTGTTTGGATAACTTTTGTAAGACTTCCATACAAGTCCCCGATCTTTTTTCTTTTCTTTTAAGAATTTATGATAATTTTTGGAATTTCTGGAAAAACGAGTGATGTATATAAAAGCTTATTGAGATTGATTGTAAGTAGGGTGAATGTAATCATCTCTTATAACAAAGGTAGTGCACCTCCCATTCTATGTTAGTGATGTGGGGTTCGAGTCGTACTTTGCATATTTTATTGGAATTTATGGTGAGTTTTCTCACGAATGTTGTGAGAGTAACATATCCCCATTGTGGGGCAGATGTTCGAACCGTTGAGAAATTAATCCATAAATTCCTAGAAAATACAGAAAAAAAAAAGTTGAAAAATGTTAATGAGTCATCAAAGCACTAACTTATGCGGGGCAGTTTCTAAGGAGAATAAAGTGAATGAGTCATCAAAGCATTAACTTGTGATTGTGGGGACGTGTTTGTTTTCTCGATTTGTAATTTCAGACATTATATTTATCAAAGCATTAAGTAACCGTTTGGGAGAGCTTGTCTACTAGCTAAAAGAGTTTTTTTAATTAAAAAAGTTCTTTTTAATTTTTTTTATATCGTTTGGTTGTCACCCAGTAGAGCTTTTAGATGATTAAAAAAGTTGTTTTACATCTACTTGGAGAAGCCCAAATTTAAAACTTTTCCAAGTAGATCTTTTGGAGTTTTTTTAATAACACTAAAATCTCCAATATAACCCTATAATTTAATATTTGCTTGAGTATTTTGGTAATTTTATCATTAAAAAAAAAAACTCTTTTTTAATTGATAACTAAACAACCAACGACTTTTATTTAAAAGCTCTACATCTAAAAGATCTACTTCTAAGAACTTGTAAAATAATTAACATCATTACCTTGACATGAGAAATCCCACAAATTATCCTAGAAGAAAACCATTTTCAACTAAAACAATATACATAATTTCCTTTCACATATTATGGAATGGAATCCTATGAACTATAACAGTTAGTGGTTCATGTTCTGTTCATTGATCCTCTTCAACTGCCTATGTTCGAAGTTCAATATCTTGATGCAGACCGCAAACATCAGAGCGGAGAAGGCAGCGGATGCAACCAAAATTACATCGGTTGGCACCTTAAAATTCAAGTCATAACCAAGATGCAGTTGGGTCTGGCAAAATTCTCGGAACATTTTGTGTTACATAAACTGTCCATGCAATGGGGCAAAAGTAGTAGTACAATATATTCACCACTTTGAAGTTCTCTGCATATTGTAAAAAGAGGAAAATGCATAATGTTAGTATTAAAATCATGTTGATTTTGCTATGGCTTTGATGGAAATTGACTTGCTGGCTTCGGGATGAAAAAGCTGGAGAAGAGGGTAAAAAGTGCGTAAAATGCTGATACAAAGATGGCTACTGCTTGGTGATTTGGTGTGATTGAAACAATCATCATCCCATTCACAGCTCACCATTGCATATGCTATCAAAGAATAATATATGGTTTGATCAAATATGTATGGTATTTCAACAATCACCTGTCATAGACAATCGTTAAAATTTCTTCAATCAGACCGAAAACGAAACAAGTTTTGGAGTTTCAATAAGTATAACATTTTTGTAATTGAAGTCTTTTCTCCTGACCTGTGCCAAGGCATATGGTAAAGTGCAGCTCTTTCTTGATAAAGAACCATTGTTTTGTTTCTACAATTGGCTGTATTGTCGAGTAATTGTTGATTCCTACGAATTAGATCAGTTGAGTCTTCCCTGAATATAGAAATTAAGTTAAAGTTGGTATAACTGTACAATTTTGCTCGTTTAAGGACATCAAGCTACATAGTAGGCATGTATACATACCTTTTAGTGCTAACTTGCCAGAAGATTGTGCCAAGAACAAGAGCAGCTACAAATTAAAAGGTGAAGAAGAACCAAACGAGATTGTAATCAGGACTTCTCCAATAAGTCCATCATTGCTTCCATAGGCAGGACTTGAAATGCTTCCATGTGGATTGAGAGTATTGAGTAGAAAAATAGAGATCTTCCTTAGTTTGCCTGTGCACAATGGCCACATATTTTATATTTCAAAGACCAGAAATTTTAACAAGATGGTTCTGGTTTTATAGCTTAATATTACTGCACTTACTGATACACGGATGATGACTTCTAGTGACTGTCCCCCGTCTCTCCAAGACCTTTCACTTTCTTTTTCTTTCTGCTTTGCGCTTTTTTCCTCCCCGGTTGGATTGCCCATTTGCTTCCTGTCTTCCAATATGATTGCTTGTGGCTTTCCAGGAGCTGTACGTAAAGAACAAAGTACTAAGATAGACTTTTAAGTTTTTCCAAAAAAAGGAACTAGGAACCTGTAAACAAATCTTCAAGTGGTTACAGGTGGGAATTAATCAAAGCAGATGACTTGAACTTATGATTTAGGTACAAGAGTGAAAAGGTGAATAGGACATTGAAGAGTATGGTGAACCCCAGGAGGGCTGCAACCCCAATCTAGTACCAATATTTCTTGGGATCGAGATTGAACTTTTCCAAAACTACCACACCTAATTTTGTAGCATTTCCTGATGCCTGCAAAGCCATTTCAATGACTTTCATTAGTGTGTTAAGCAAAGAAAGATAGTCTTTATTACTGTATAGTCAAATTTGAGTGAAATCACATACTACTTCATTCATCCACCTTGGGAAATGCATCTCATTCTTTTTCAGGGAATTGAAACCATATGATAGATGTGTAATCCATATGATACATTAAAGTTTCAGGCATCAAGAAAATATGTCACAATAATCCTGCTCCATCAAATCTCCAAAAACTGTCTTTACAAATGTCATGCCTCAAGCTATTGCATCAGACAATTTGTTTTATTCACCGGAAACAAATTAATGATCAATCAATCAAGAATTATATACAAACTTATGTGAAAAAAAAAAAAAAAGATATTTGTGCTCAAGGCAACAATGTTTTTAACTTTGTTATGGCAATTACGATTCATATGATATATGTATTGTTATCATCAAACCTAATCATTCTATAGCAAAGTTTCAGAATTTGACTTACTTTGCGAATTTAGTCAGTAATTATATTGAACTCAGCTCCTTCCACTGCAGTTGTCTGCATAAAAGTTGTGCATCAAGTATCCTAAAAAAAAATATTCATTATCTGTAATATTTTTTGAAAGGATCAATATTGGCTTCAAGGCATTCCATCATCTTTTTCTCTTTGAAAGTTGTTTTAGCTGTTTAATCAATATTATTAAATATATTCTAAGAGGTGATTCAAGTTGATTAGCTATATGTTATTATTGTACCCACTGACCTCTTGGACTATAGAGGTATAGAGAAAAATGAGAATACTTTAACAAACACAATCTGCTTAGAGATTATGAAATAAGTTAAAAATCACAAACCTTAAAATTATTAACAAGACAGCAGTGAACCTCGATCCCCAAGAGAAACAATATGTCCGTGCTTCCAAATTAAACAAATTAAACACTAGGTCCGTGCTTCCAAAATAAACAATAGTGTTAGTTTTCAATACGAATATGTAAATCCACAAGAGAAAAGGTTGTGCTAGTAATTCTCTGTAGCAGAAAGATAATAAAGACCCACATTTGTATTATGTTCTGAAAAAGCAAGGCACAATACTCCATCATTTGTTATATGTCCCAAAAGATGACATGGACTACTTAGAGCAATACCAGTAAAGTAATGACCTAACTTGACAACTAAGAAGAAGAAGAAGAAGAAGAAGAAGAAGGAATAAAAAAAATAAAAAATAATTTAAAAAAAAAATCTTACTTGTTAATCCGGTCCCTGAATTTCGTCAAGAACTTGTGATTATCTTGCTCAGCAACCTTAAAATTCCTCTCAATAAACTGTTGTTTATCATCAGCATCCAGCTGCCTCATATCAACCTCCTTTTGCATTATTTTACAACTCTGATCATGATCATTCTCACCCTCCATTACAGGATATTGCAACTAACCAGTTCTTAACCGATTATAAGTTGGCAATTTCTCCATTGCAACCCATGTCTGACACTTTTCGTCCTCCGAATCCGGCCTCAAACCACCCGAAAACACACCTTCCGGATCTGAATTTTCCATATGCAATACAAGTATGCACTTGTTAACATATGGATTCTTCTTCTATTTCTTCTTTTTTAAAAAAATGAAATAAAAAACTTAAACCCTAAAAGGTTTGTGAAAATATATATTCTGATAAGCATAATCACTTTAGTTGTACATGAACTGGAACTAATAATATGAAAAGCAGAGAGAGAGAGAGATAGAATAAAATCAGACTTCTAAAGAGTTTAAAAGTACTCAGATTGGTTAGCAAAAAAAAAAAGTGTTTTAAATAAATTAGAAGTTGTAATTAACTGAAGAAGAGAAAAACTAATTAGAATTTAAAAACTGAGTCTGTTCATAGAATTGGCCGTATCTTCATGGGAGAAATTACGGTTCATGCAAAAGTGGTGAAATTTTTTGGACTTAGATTTGGTGTGTTACATGTTTTCATCTGATCTTACTGTGTGAACAACTAATTCGTTTTCTTTTGGTAATTAATCACAAAACCTGAAGATCAATGATCACGAAAACCTGAAACTCTAAAGAAAAACGGAGAGAGTGGCTACTCAAACTCAAGATCTAGTATCTTTGATACCATGCAGTAGTTATTTCGCTCATTTAAAAGCTAAAACTATGTGTAAAGGTCCGACAATAGTATTTAAGACTGGAGATTTCACAGGTTTCAGTTTCTCAAAAGGGTACAATACTACGGTGAAATTCTTGTTTAATTTCTTGATTCTCTATATTTTTTTTAAAATGTTTATCCGGATTAGCTGATGGAATTCAAGACAGGATGAATCAATGAAAATATATATTAGATGCTTTAATTGTTAGAGAGTCTTATATATCATTGTTTCGGCTTTTACTTGACAGCTTAACCTTTTCGATTTATATGGTTATTAGCAATCTGTATCTGGGAATTTGGTCCACATGCCCGACCAATGTGCGTGTCAAGCCCGTTAATCTGGCACATGAAAGGTGTGTGCCAAAAAGTGTGTTAGAGACCCTTGAGTTAATTACATTGATACTATATAGCTGCATTTATAATTTAAACCGGAATGATATATATAGATTCCACAACTTGTTACATTTACATATACAACAAAACTTTTCAACTAATAAATTCATATTCATCATCATCTATATTTTATATAATAAATTCAAAAAAAAAAGAAATTTCAATCCTATATAGCTCATAAAATTCCAGCCATGCATGCTTTGATTTCTGATGGCTTGTAATAAATATTTACAGGGATCATCACTATTGACCTGTAAAAAGACATCCCCGGCCTGAAGAAGAATTTCTTCTTATCTCATCTGGAAGTTGAGTGTCTTTATGCAGTAAGCAAACATGAATGCAAAGAAAACAGTGAATCCAACCAAAACTCCAGCAACTGGTCCCATGAAATTCGGATCGTATCCGAAATGGTCTTTAATGTACTTGTTAATAGGTATCTCATCTATAAATCCAGGCACTATAATTCCTTGTTCCACATCTCCATATTGTGACACAATCAACCCATAAACTGTCCACGCTACAGGGCAAATCCAGTAGTACCACACCCACCACTTAGGAATTTTCTGAAAAAAAAAAAAAAATCAACAAGTATTTGTGTTAGAGTTCATGATTGAAGCTATGCATATTCCTGAAAAAAATTGTTGCTTGAGAGACAAGTTAGGTAATGAAAACATACCGGTCTTGGGATGAAGAAGCCAGAGAAAAGGTTAAAAAGCGCGTAGAATGCTGCTGCGAAAATGGATGCTACTTGATGGTTTGGTGTGAGGGCAACAGTCATCATTCCATAATATGTGAAGTATAGGAAGGAGAAGAATGACACAAAGAAGAACCACCAAAACTTGGCTGCTGTCCACTCAAAGCTCACCATTGCATACACAATAAGTGAATAGTATGTGGTTTGAACAAACACATAAGGGATCTCAACAATAACCTGAAAATTGAATCAATCAAGTTAAGTTAATTGAGGCTCAAAAATGAAGTTTTAGATTGTATGCAAAAATTTGATGATTGTTTTGTGGGGAAATTAAATGAGTTTGATCAACTGACCTGTGCAAGTGCATATGGCAATGCAGAGTACATCCCAGCAGCTCTTTCTCGATAAAACACCGTTCTTTCAACGGCTACTATAGGCTGTACTGTGGAGCAGTTATTGATACCAACGAACAAGACTGCAGCATACATAGCTCCGATGATTATAGACAGATCCGCTGCATTATCCCTGAAATATATAGAACATAGAAAAGTCATGTTATTGATCTATAGAAGATTGAACAGGTGGATCCATACAGTTTTAAAATTCATCAGAAACCTCATTTGAATTTCATAAATTCACGGAAAGATTATAAAGATGGAGGCTGACCTTTTAGTACCAACTTTCCAGAAAATTGTCCCAACCATGAGAGCAGCAACCAGGGTGAAAAAGTATCTAACAAGATTGTAATCAGGACTTCTCCAATAAGTCCACCATTGCTTCCAAATACAAGATTTGAATTGACCCCATGAGGACTGTGAATACTGAGAGGTAAAATAGATATCTTTAGCTCCTGGTGGCGGCGTGCTCAACTCCTTAACCAATGCCTTGTTTCGCCTAATCATAAAGACATGTATTAGCTCGTAAAAAACAACAAAAATTAATCCGAAAAACAATTAGTATTCTCTAACTTAAAAGCTTCACTCACTGGTGTAATGCAGATGATTTGTAGTATTCGGCAAAGTCCATGTTAAGTCTAACTTCAGCAGCTACTGAGCTCACTTCAAGCATCCATGTTGCTGGATTATATTTTTCTTTAATTTTCGGGACTCCAGGGACAGCCTGTGATTCGTAAATGTGTTTGAAATCAGATTTTGCAATCTTCTTTTAAGAAGTATTAAATAGAGAAGATTTTAGGAAGGTAATAATAAGTTACCTCAAAGTATTCAACGATCTTATGAGAATTTCGACCCAATGGTCCTGAGTAGATCACTTGTCCTCCTCTCTTCATAAGTAGCAGCTCATCAAAGGCTTCAAAGATATCGATGCTAGGCTGATGAATTGTGCAGACAACTGTTCTTCCAGTGTCCACCGTGTTTCTCACAGTCCTCATAACAATGGCTGCTGCTCTAGCATCAAGCCCTGAAGTTGGTTCATCCATGAAAATGATTGAAGGATTAGCAACAAGCTCCACTGCTATCGTCAATCTCTTTCTCTGCTCTGTCGACAGCCCTGTAATTCCTGGCAGCCCAACTATAGCATCCCTAAGATTCTTTAGCTCTACCAATTCCATCACTTGATCAACAAAAATCTGAAACATCAAATCAACCAATTCAGCACTTCACTTTCTTGTCACATACTATGATTTTAAAGAAGCTTTACAAGCAAGCCATTATCTTACCATTTTTTCCTCGTTGCTGACTTCTTTTTGAAGCCGAAGGAAAGCTGAGTAAATCAAGGATTCTCTCACTGTAACTTGCGGGGAGTGGATATCGTTTTGTTCACAATAACCCGAAATTCTTGCAAAGGTTTCTTGCTTCTTAGGGTATCCGGAGATTCTGATATCGCCTTCAATGTAACCACCAGTCTTTCTTCCAGCCAAAACATCCATCAAAGTAGTCTTTCCGGCTCCACTGACTCCCATTAACGCCGTCAAGACTCCAGGCCTAAATGCACTGGTTACTTGCCTGAGAAGCTGCAGCCTGTCTTCTGCTACACCTTGCTCCTTCATTTCCTGTTACAATGACACAAGTTATAAACATAGGCACTTATTTCGGATTTCGAAAAAAGTATTTCCTGAGAAGGGATACTTACAGCAGGCATATCCACATAGTAATTGACACTGTCGAAAGACATAGCGAGAGGAGTGAAAGGAAGAACCATTCCTCTTTTCGGAGCAACGCCATTGGCTGTTTCGAGAGAAGCATCACCATTTCTACTCAGTCCATTCGGATTGGACCTGCTGCTCATTCTCTGCATTGCCATTTCTCCTGGAAAGTTTTGAATTTTCATATAAGTAACTTGATAGTTTTGTATCGAAAAACTGAATTTTAACACAAACTGATATGCATCTTACTTGAATTGTTCCCATCAGAAGCAGATAATGATCTAGAGACTGCATCTTTCTTTGATTGTGGCCTTCTCAGCCTCGGTTCCTCCTTCGATAATTCGTCCTGATCACCTTCAATCTCTGCTGCTGTTTCTTCGGAGATTATTGCTTGTGGTTTGCCAAGAGCTGGTACAAAGAAATACAACAAATTAGTCACCACATTAAATACAATTTGAGCTTTGATTTTGAACAGAATGTTGAGAGACTTACGATTTAGGTACATAAGCGCGATTGTAAAGAGAACATTGAACAGAACTATGAACCCAAAAAGAGCTGCTGCACCAATCCAGTACCAGTAACTTTCAGCTGGAATATCAAGGCTCTTGAGAACTGCCACTCCCAATCTAGTACCATTGTCTACGCCCGAGCCCTATACACAATCAAATCCATCTTGATAAATAATCTGATATGTTTTGATATGATCAATAATCTGATGTGTTTTGATAAAACAAAAATCCAATTCGGATAACATACAAATTTGTTCATCCATCTCGGAGCAAACATTTCATTCACAGTGAAGGCATTGTAGCCATAAGACAATGGCGAAATCCAGTAACCCCACTGCCACCACTTTGGAATATCACCTGTTCACCATGGAAGAAACTTCATGTTAACTCATTGAATTACACGAAAAAAAAAGATATGGAAAAAGGAACTGATGAATGTTTATGCATTAACACCTTTAGGAAGGATGAAGCCTCCAAGCAAGAACACAAGGAGAAGAGTGAGAGCCCCGCCGGTGTTAGCAATGATCATGGTCCTGCAGACTCCTGCAATAAGCCTAAACAACCCTGAAGCCATTTGTTGGATCAGAAATACCAATAGTAGTTGCTTGAAAAACCTGCAAGTGTCGATGCAAAAAGTTAGTCAATCAATCCTGAATACATAACTAGACTGGCTCTGATATTATGTTAGTTTGATTAAAGTTACCTGCTAGCTTCAGGAGCGAATCCTATAGTGTAATATGTGAAGGCCATCCAAACAATGGATTCGAAAATGGAGATGGGGACCTTAAGCAGGAAAGTTGGTAGAGTGAAAGTCCAAACAGGATGGAACATGAGGTCTCTCTGCTTGTAAAACACCGGAAGTCTTGCAATTATCATGGAGAGCTCAGAGAAACCATTGAACATGTTAATGATCATGGAAAACAAAAGTGCACCAACATAAACCCCTGCATCTCCTTCATTCCTGGTGTGCATTTTAGTCCTGATAAACACCGTGGAGGCGATGATCGCCACGATAATGATCTGGACAGTCTTGAAGACATACACAAATGAGTTTCTCTTGATCAACATCCATTCTTTGTCCCAACATGCCTTTAAAAGTTCCATTTTTGGGACACAGAATCTTTTGAACACCAGAGCTGCCCTGTGAGCCCGGGACTTGTCATAAGGTACCGACAACTCGTTTTCGAGATGCATTCCGACATGGAACCTCTTGAACCTGGCTGCAAACTCTGGGACTGGAATGTATCTGTATTGTTTGTTCTTGTCTGCCCAATATTGCTCTTGGTCCTTCTTTGAGGTAACCTGTAACATAAGTGCACCAATTAAGCTATGTGTCCAATAATTTTTCTAAGGTCCGAGATCCCAAGCGTTGTTATATTCAGGATCTCGAACATAGTCATGTTTGGAATCCCAATTCTCTAACATAGTCATGTATGTTCAAGATCCCAGATATTATCATACTCAGGAACCCAATTCTGTACCGTTAAAAGAACCATTCTTTCTATTCTACTCTATAGGAGTTTTTAATGAAATTTTAAAATGTTTTGAAGATTTCGGCCCATGAACCGGAGCCTGGCCCAAACTAAATTAGCAAATTGGGCTTCAACAAACGCTGTCGTTTAATATGGAAGAAGCCTTTGAAGAGTTTTTATAAGCTACGGTGCAATGTACAATATTAAACTGCACCCCAATGATGATCATACCTCTTGCAAGAAATCAGCGGTGCCCTTTCTCTCAGGGCAGCGAAACCCACAGTTCTCAAAGAATTGGAGGATGTGTTCACGTGGGCCCTCATAGACGATCTGGCCCTCCGATAAGAGGATGATGTCATCAAAGAGATCAAACGTCTCAGGTGCAGGCTGGAGCAAAGACATCAAGATTGAAGCCTCAGTCAGGTGGACGATCTGCTGCAAACATTTGACTATCTGGAATGTCGTGGAGCTATCTAGACCGGTTGATATCTCATCCATGAATAGTGTTTTTGTGGGCCCAACAATCATCTCTCCTGTTTTGATCAACCAATCAAGTTAGTGAGTGCACATTGAAGAGTCATTATTCATTAACCAATCATAATGTGCCAAAATGCACCCAATCAGCAACATTTTTGCACTTTGGTATCCACTCACAGTCAATTAAAAATTAATTTAAACATGTAATGTTATATAATCCTAAAAATAATGTTTGGGTACTGATCAGTCAGTATCCAAAATACTGACTCCACCAATAAGAGTATAGCATTTAACCCATTTTATGAGATAAATGTAAAAAGTAAAAGAAAAAAAAACCATGTACTATATTCTCATTAATAGGGTTAGTATTTTGGATACCCAAACATTATTATAATCGTAAAACTTTTTATCCCAAATTAGAGTTTTTTATACCGTTTATATTAAATAGCTAGTCATATAATGTTACATTATAAATATAGACACTTAAGGCAAACATTAATCGAATCCAATTATATATAAATTGTACCCAAAAATTTTAACAAATGATCAATGTTTTAATTAACCATAATATTATTTTAGATAAAGTTTGGCAGACCACTAAATCCTTAGACCAAATTTCCAATAAAAAGTGTTACTTTTAGCACAAACTAATATAAATTCATTAGTGCTTGTCTATTTTATATTTATCTTCAAAACCCAATTTGAAAATATCTTATTATTATTATTATTATTATTATTATTATTGATCTTTTGGCTACAATTCTCCATGTGAAAAGAATGGGACAAAGTCAGTGCTGTATATATTCTAAGTTGTAGAAACGCACAAAGTCTTCTACTTTTGAAAAAAATATAGTATTTCTCAACAAAAAAATATTAAATGGAAGTTGGTGGGATTTCAACTAAGATCATTTTGGTCAACAGATACATTTTACCTATCTTTGATTATTATTTTTTATTTTCTTTTGAGTTTTTTTTTTTTCAAAGATTCCCGTACATTTTGCCTAAATTACTTATTAAAAATAAGTAACTTCATTTCAAAGCATTGACAGTAAGAGTTCTTGTCGGATGATCCACATGATTTCCACCATAACAATTACAAATATTTGTTGAATAAAAGAAAAGATAAAGCAATATGAACCTGTTGTGACACGCTTTTTCTGGCCACCAGAAATCCCTCTCTGCATGTCATCACCAACAATGGTGTCTTTGCAAATATCAAGCCCTAAAATCTGTTCCACACACAACATTAGCATTTGCATGACCTCACAATGACATTTGAATATATATATATATATATGATTGTTTGAACAATTGAACTGTTTGATCACAAATGGAGAGTGATTTTGACAGATTTTTTTTTTTTTTTTTGAAATGGGTCCCAATTATCCAACTAGATAGTAGAGATTTATATGTTTGAACAGAAGTCAAAGGTAAGAGTTGGTGAGTAGAAAATTATGACAAGTGGAAGGTGGCCTTCAAATTCCTGACACTTTCCAATAGTTATTTTGTAAAAAAAAAAAAAAAGAGAGAGAGAGTTAATTTACAGCTTGATCCAAAAGTTTAAAGCTATTGAAGATTGAATTTACCTTCAGAGTGTAGTCAGTAATGAGACTGCTTTCAACTCCTTTCATTGCAGTTGCCTGTATATCATATAAAAATTTCATAAATTATTTGCAATTTTTTAACTCCAAAATGTGTTAATTTGTGTGTGATTTCATTATTTTTACCTTCATGAAAAGGTCTACTTCAGCTTCTGGGAATATTCCAGCATCTTTTTCCCTTCTTGCAAGCTCACTTAGGAGATCTATAACACAAACAATTAATCAAAATACTATTTAAAAATCTTTTAAAATTTATATATATTATTAATTAATTCTAATGTAATTTATTATTACCATATCTAGTTCCAACTCCTTGGCACCTAGCAGAGAAATCAAGAGTTTCTTTGACAGTCATTTCTCCAACATGAACATCATTTTGGCTGATGTATGCAGATGTCTTTTGTGGAACAAATTCATTCAATTTATACCCATTGTAAGTAATTTCTCCCTTAACCTGCGATAAATTTCAAGAAAAATATTTAATGTTACTCTTATAATATATAATTGTATCAACTTCTGCTAATTAATAAAACAAAAATTTTCCATAAGTGTAATTGTCATTAGCTGTCTGATTCTCTCAGAAGTTGAAAGAAATATAATATATTAATTGTCACACTCATCGCCAACTCTGACTTGGCTCGTATAGATAAGTTAAAAGTTTCTACTGTACTCTTGTAAAATTAATTTGACTTAGTATATATTGTTAGTTTATGTCTTTGTCACCAACCTTTAGAGTTTGGTCCAACTTTCCTGCCAATGCCAGTAAAAGGGTTGTTTTCCCTGAAGATGGTGGACCTAACAAGAGGGTCATTCTGTGACAATATGAGAGAAAAAAAAAACATAAAATTAGTTAATTAAATGATAATTAATTTGTAATGAAGATTTAAATTGAAGATTATATATATAATTATATACCTTGATGGTTTTATTATTCCTGAGGCTTCTTTAAGGATGGTGAGTTTAGTTCTCTTAGCCAATTGAATCCCAACAATACCAAGAGTAGACTCCAAGATGTTCCGGGCAGTATTTAGAAGCGATGGAAGAGCTCGATTTCCGATGTAACAATCGGCCTCGATTGTTAAATGGTCAAACCGAACTTCGACAGTAGGAAGCCCTATTCCGACCCTGGAATATTAATTAATCACACTGTTAGGCAGAGTTAATTAATAATGACTAGTATAATAATATATCACCACCACACATAAGGTAGAATCAAACTTAATTAAATCAAGTACTTTATATTTAATTAATTTGGTTTGACATTTACAATTGTGATCACTAAATATGATCATTAATTAAGAAAGAGAAAACAGAAAACATAAGTTAATTAATTGTGATTCCCTTGTTCAACAAAACAGCCCACATGAAAATTCTTATTTTGAATTAACTTGCTTGTCTCTAAAGTGTCAAAATGATAGAGACATGCAACCAAAGGAAGAAAAATACAAGACACTAATTAATATACAAAAAGATTATTCTGACAGGTAAACTTGTTCTATTACCATAAATTCAGGGTTTAGGTGAAAGAGTTACTATTTGAACCCACAAATACGTGGTATACATGTGAGTTTACTAATAAAAAACTATTTTAATGTGCACTCATTCTATCTGACAATGTATTAGTTCAACTCAGTGCATCCACGGGTGGGCATGTGTAAAAAAAATTATTTAAAAAAAAAAAACATTTTTTATTGTATTTAAGAGATAAGGATAAATGAAAAACAGAACCAGTTGAAGAGATGATAAAAGACTTACTTCTCAATTCTATTTCTAAACTTCTGCAAGAACTTCTCGTTATCTTCTTCAGCAACCTTGAAGAGCTTGTCAATGAACTTCTGTCTCTCATTGATGTCAAGCTTTGTGACATCAACTTCTGTGTGAACAACCTTATCAGGTCCATTCATTTCAGATTCAATGAAATTTTGCATGATACTTGTTCTCAATCTGTCATAGGTTGGCAATTTCTCTATTGCAGCCCATTTCAGAGCCTCTTCATCTTCGTCGACTCGACTGCTCCTTCTCGACTGCCTGTGTGAACCTGAAAACACTTCCTCCATGTTCCAGCTAGCTCTGCTTAGGCTTCTGCCTATGCTCTCAGCTGCTCTCATGGGACCTGGGCGCTCTCTTCTTGAATTCCTCATTTTCTCTACTTCTTCCATTTTGTTTGGTTTGGTTTTCTTCGAGCCCCTGGAGTAATTAAATTTGAATCAAACACAAAACATACCTAGATGATAATGGTAAACTTCCTGTTTTGATTTCCCGAAATCATGCACAAGATTCCCAAAATCATGCACAAGATCATGGTAATATAGAGAAGTCAAAAGTATATTACCAAAACAAATATGGTAATATGCTCTGATACCATAACGAATAATAAGAAAGAAAATAAAAACAAGAAAAATAAAGAATTTTTGATGCCATAAGAAAACAACAGTTCCCTTTTGTTTGGTTGCTGAGAAAATATATATTTAAAAAAAAAAAAAACACTTAATGAGTACTTTTTCAGAAAGTGTTCCTGACGAAAATTAGTTTCTCAGCTACCAAGCAGAAGGCAAGAAATTGCAAGAAAGTAAAAACTTACTTTGTTTGGGTTCTTGTTAAATATACAAGAGAACACAAAAAGAAGAAGAAAAAAATGAAGTTTTTTCCTGAAATAGAAAGATAGAAAATATTGGGAGAGATAGGAGGAGTAGGTAGAGCTTAGAACTAGTTTGGTTTCTCCACTTTAATTCCTCTACTCCAACCAACAAGTATTGAAAACTCTCTCAAGCTCTCTCTTTTTAATTTTGTTTGTGTAAAAGAGAGAGAATTGGAGCTTGGTTCCAAAATGAAGCTTTGAGAGGATATTTATATATAACATGCAAAGCAAGCAAAAGATTGAGAGAGGAAAGGAGAAGCTGAAAAAGGTTGAATTCTTTTTTTTTTTCTTTTTTCTTTTTTTGAATAAAAAATAATATCTTTCTTGATTGGTTAACAGTATTCAATTGTGATGGGCTGCTAGCCTGCTGCACCCTACTACTGCTGCTTTCCAGTACAATTCCTTTGCAATTTGATATTTTGATGTCTATGTTTGTGTGTGTTGTGGGTGTACTGTGTTTCCATGCATCCAATAGTCACGTGACTGCCACGTGGTGTTTGGTGAATTTTGTGTCAACAGTATGTGTCAAAAATGTGGCACATTCAAAGTAGTTAGGCATCAAATTGTTTAGTATTTCTTTGTTTAATTAACGTAATATTTTATTTTTTGAACTATTCTTCCATGAAGTGAAAACTTGCAATGCATAGTTCTTTGTTTAATGTAATTTGTTGAACAATTCTTAAATTAATTGAAAACTTGTAACGTATAATTGTTATTTAATTTGGGTTTATAATTGATAATTTGGTAGGAAAGAAAGAGTCTCAATGAACTGATGAAGTCAACTATCCTCCTAAAAAAAAAACGTAGAATTTAAATCTCACCTAACATACAAAATAAAAAATGAAATTTTGTTAAAATATTTATTTGATGGCACTAGAAATTTTTTTTTTTTTTTTTTTTTTTTTCTAATGAAATTAGACTGACCTAAGGGAAAAAGCATTACAAACTATCATATACTGAAAAACCCCAGACAGTATCCATGAATATATATATATATACAAATAAAATAAAAATAAATAAACAAAAGAATCCACAAAACATCTGAAAACAGAGGATACAACCCAAAAAAACCCATAGACATGTAGACCAAACAAGAAAAACAAAGTTAGGAAAACCTAAAAGATTCTCTACCCATACAGTCATTACCAACTAACAAAGAACAGAATGAAAGAGTGGAAGACCACCACAAATCAGAAGGAATACCCAAAGCGTGCTTAGAGAGAGCATTCGCCACCTGATTACCTTCCCTGAAAATATAAGAAACATGGAACTCCATATGCGAAATCTGATAAATGCAATGCTGCCAAGCTTGACAAACACACTAGGTAACCTGATCAGACCTATCAAAAAGAAGCTGAACAATATAAGAAGAGTCACTCCCGAGCCAAATCTTATGCCAACCCAACTTCCACGCGTAATTGATTGCTAAAGAAGCCGTAAGGAGCTCAGCCTCAAAAGCAAAGACCTGACCAAGAGGGACCGCAAAACGTCCGAAAAACACCCCCACAACCCCCCACACCTAGCAAACCCAAAGCAACACCATATGTATTAACCTTGATCCACCGCGGAGAAGGGGGCGACCAAACGACACTCCTGAAGAAATTTATGTTTTTTATATTTAAGAGAAGTTTTCTTCTTACTAGTTAAAAAATAAAAAAATAAAAAAAAATTGACAAATTTAATTAGTATGATTTTTATTGTATTAACTCTAATTATTATTATATGAGTAATGCTAGACGTCCCAATTTTTTTTCCCAAATTCTGTCTCAAATGATGTGGCACGTGAGGTGTCAACATCATATCAGTGACCTTATAATCTCATGATTTATAAGATGCTGACACTTCACGTGCCATATCATTTGGGACAGAATTTGGAAAAAAAAAATTAGAACGTGTTACTCTTATTATATATGTAATATCTTCATCTATGAATTACCTAATTTTCTAATTAATTAAAACATAATCACTATCATTATATATCATTCAACTAATAAATAAGAGGGATAATTTAGAGATATCTAAAAGAATTAATTTCAATTTAAAGCAAAAAATGCACCCATTTGTAACAAAGGCATAAAAAATTATGAAGAGAAAAACAGTAATTAATTAAATATATAAATTAGTAAGGTCATTTTCTCAAAAGAAAACACCAACGAATTATATTATAATTTATAAATAATGAATTTTGGCTGATTTGGTTGAAGGTTGAATCTTAAGATGACAACAAAAGGTACGTGGACTAATTTGTCTCCATCTAATCAATCATATTATAACGGGGCACTACTTTCTTTCTATGATTTTTTATGTTTTTTTAGTTAAATCTTTGCAATCTTGGACACTATTGATATGTACAAAAATCCAAAACTTGGGTAGCTAATTTGTTTTATAGAAAAAAAATCTAGAACACCATTTAGGACTACATGCAAGTGGCATCAATGATTTTGGGATTTGTTTTCTTTCATTGTCTTCTTTGGTTAAGTTATGGAACTATGGAAGTTACCTGGCAACTCCTTAGTGATGATGGCTATAGAGTTTAGTCAAACAGGAAACTCAACTCTCCTAAATTTGCTCACAATGAATATCTTACGTCCATTTAAAAAATAAATAAATCAATCAAGTTTTGGTCATACAAAAATTTTCTACTAGCATGGGGTGAGGTTGCTCAACTATCTCATAGAAATCTTCAGGGGCTTATAATAAAAAATATTATATGTTTTATTAATTTTTATGGTAGACATGTGTAGGATATGGATCATGGTTGTTTACTGGTAAAATTATGAAATCTTACGTACTATTTTTTTTTTTAAAAAAAAAGAAGGATTATTATGACATCTAATGGATCGGTGGTTTATAATAATAATAATAATTTGATTTATATGGATAGGATGAGGTTTGCTAACCATTGTGAATTCGAGTTATGTCCTCATTCCCCAATCTCGAAATATTGTAGGAGTTCAAAAAAAAAAAAAAAAAAAAAAACCTTCAATATTTATCTAATAACTAAATTTCACACTTACTTAGTTCTATGTCACTTACATTCATATTTCAAAAAAAATAAATCAGAATGCATGTACACTCGACACTTGATAAATTTATTAAACACATTGTCAAGAATAAATAAATTGCAATACAATAAAACACAAGGAAGGTACAAGAGATTACTTTTATCCCACGAGTTTTCTTTTCCCTTTAGATTTCAATCTTTCCACGTCATGATAAGCTCTCTTGGTTAGGGGTTCTCTCTTTTTGTTGCGGTCTTAACATTTGTAGACACACCCTTAGGCCCTATTTGGTATTGTTTTAGAGAAGTAAAATCAAATTATTTAATACTATTTGTGCTAAAAAAAAAAAAAGTTTGGTAAAAATTGATTATTTGATAATCTAGGCCGGTGATGGGCTATTTTTAGTAATTAAGTGAATATGAAATAATCTTACTTTGATATTTAATAGATCTTTTTAATAACTAAATGATGCTTATATTAATTTAACTTTAATTTCATATAGATCAATATTTACAGTTAAATTGATTAGAAATATTTGAAATTTATATTTAATTTTGTGGGATTTTGCCTAATATGTATGTGCTACCGATAAAGAAGGTTGATGCTTATTTAAAAAATAATAAATAAATAAATAAATAAAACTTATATTACCCGTCATATAAACCTAAAGTTTTAAGAGCATCTCTAATGAAAGTATGGCTTGTGAAAAAAAAAATGCCACGTAGGATTAATAGGCAAAAAGAGATGCCACGTATGATTAATAGATACTCTGTTAATAAATTTTTCTCAAATACAGCTGTGCATATTCAATCTTAAATTGATATGGTAAAATATATATATATATATAGACATTGTCAACATGACTGTCTACTTTCAAATGGTTTGTTGTACAGCTATTTTTTCGGTTGACTGAGCAAGTATTTAAAACTAACATTAATTTTTCACTAAAAAAAAATAGTGTTTTAAACAGAAGCATTGAAGACCAAATTTTGAGTTAATTTATCTATCGAGTCTATTTTTATGTCACATAAGAAGCAAATCTCTTAACACTGTTGCCATGTCAACAATTATAAGTATGCAAGATACTTTTGCATAGGTTTATGGTGTTTTAAGATTCTAGTGTTTTAAATTTCTTATTTCAATTTTTTCATTTTTAGGAACATAGATGATTTTATTGCTTTTCTAGCTCTTTTAGGTTTTTAGTTTTTTATTTAAATGTCTTGTTTCCTAATAGGGATTTTAGTTTTGAGTGGTGCTATTGGCAACCTATTAACGATCTAATACTGCCTCAGTTTTTAAAATTCAAAAATTTACTTGATTTATTTTCTAAATTGCCTTTTTAATTATCTTCCAAACTTAACTCATACCATAAATGCTCTCTATAAATTAAAAAAAAAAAAAAAAATCCTCTCTCTCTAATAATGCCCCAGTTTTTAAAATTCAAAAATTTACTTGATTTATTTTCTAAACTGCCTTTTTAATTATTTTCCAAACTTACTTTTTAATTATTTTCCAAACTTAACTCCTCCCACCATAAATGCTCTCTATAAATTTTTTTTTTTTAAAAAAAAAAAAAAAAAAAAAACTCCTCTTAATATATATATATAGAGAGTTATAAAGTTGTAGTCATAAAAAGTATATAATGCATCAAATAGTACTATAATTTGAGCAATGGATTATGACAAATGTATCATTAACAAAGAAATTATATAGAAGATTTGACTAATATATAGAACAAACATATATAATTACAAATAGAAAGTACTATCAAATTGAAAAATTATAAAATAAAATAAAAAAAGATTTTTAACTCAAGAAATAAATATTAGTTCTAACAAAAATGAGTTCGTGTAGTGTAACCACAAGAAGAAAAGAAGATAATCTTAAATATAATATTTAGTTGAATTTGTTTCTATAAAGCTTTCCTTGTCAAAACTATAATTCTCAAAGAAATTTTTTGAAAAACAAGAACAAAAATTTGTGACTTAAATGATGTATCAAATGAGATGACTACCAAATTATCTTATAATCAATATGGCGGTTATAACCCACATGATATATCATTTTGTCATAATTTTAGACAAACAATTTGGATAATAATCTTATATATTTTATTTCATTTTCATTATTTTATAAATCATTGCATGGTGGACATAGTCAAGTATAAAAAAAACAACTCTATCCAAAACCTCCATAAAAGTGTGCATGCAAAAAATACAATAAACACGCCAACTACTACTTAATCATGTAAGCTCCCACTAACAGCATTAGATTTTCTTGGATAATGATGTTTAAAATTTAACCTAATTTATTGACATGTAGATATATATATATATATCACGGCTGCTTCCTCTATAAAATTTAAATATGTCCCTTTTATTTTTCCTTTTTTTCCTTGAAATATAAATACTATTGCTGGGACAAAAAATATATATATATTAGAATCCTAAAAAAAATAAAATAAATAAATAAATAAATAAATAAAACATTAGTTTGAATATAGTTATCAATTTTATGATTTTTATCTAATCTCATAAAATAGTCAAATTCAATACGATACACCAAATACAATTCATAATATAATTTACTAACAAAAATAAATAATTAAAGACAGTTAGTGTATGAATATATAATTGAATGAGAAAGTAATTTGACTGGATAAAACAAACTTATTTAATTGGTTAACCAACCCACCCAGACGAGAAGGAATTAAATATATAGAACTTGAGAGAGTGGGAGTTGTTTAAATATGGATACCACTTGTGTTTTGGTCGTTGAAAATGTGGCTAAAGTTGATTTTTTATTTTGCTCCACCTTCCTTATTTATATAATATAATGAAATGACTAAATTTTATCTCTTATCCAATATATAATTGAGCAGAGATATTTATTGTTGGGTGTCCAACTAAAGTCCTGGCTAGACATGTAGAGGCGAAACTAGGATCTCGGTTTTAGGGGGCTAAGACAAAAGAGTGGTGCTATTGGCAACTCACTAATAATCTAATAAGAGCATCCCCAATATTGTGCTAATACTAAAATTTGACACATGGTGCAAAAATCATCATTCAATACAGTGACAAATGATTTGACACACAATATAGCATAATTTAGTATTTGTCAAATTTGGTATAACAATAAATGCTATTTTTTAATTATAAAAATACTATTATATATATATTAAATGAAATAATAAATGCATTAATGGAACTTTACATTGGAGCATTAAAAAAAATGTATTAATGATAAGTGTTTACTTTTATAATTTTAATTAATAAAATAATAAAAATAGCATTTTAAATATAATTGTGCATTGGAGCACAATGTTAAATTGATGTGTCAAATATAACATTTTACTCTTTTTTTGTATCAAATTTGGCATTTACATTAGCATATGCATTGCAGATAATCTAATGCCTCAGTTTTTAAAATTTAAAAATTAATTAACTTGATTTATTTCCTAAACTACCCTTTTTTAATTATCTTCCTAATTTAACTCACTCTATAATTGCTCTATATATATGTATTAATAAAAAATTTAAAAAAATTATTAAAAAAAAAAAAAAAAACTGCTCTCTCATGCACACACACATCCAACACCCCTCAATTGCAATTTTTTTTTCCCTTCATTTCGTGTATTACAATATGTCCATGAATAATGTGTTTATATGAAGAATTTTTTTTATTTTTTTTTATTTTTATGCTTTAAACCCTAATTTTATTTGCTTATTTTATTGCATACAACTTATATTATTGAAGAAACCGATAATATCATGAATTTCAAAGCAATCATTATTTAAAAGTAGTTTAAAGTTATTTGTATTATTATTGTTATTTCTTTTCATTGTCACTAAGTTTTTTTTTTTTTTCTTTTTTACTCTCTAATGAATATAATATAATCAAATAAATTTTTATTTTTTTATTTTTATCTTCCCTATATGATAAACAACATGAATGAAAAAAAAAAATACAATGAAAGGGTGTTGGATGAGAGTAAAAGAAATGGAAGAAAAAAGGTACAGAACTTAGTGTATATATATAGGAGTTTTTTTTTTTTTTTTTTTGAAAATATATAGATAGCATTTATATGGTAAGTGAAGTTTGGAAGATAAATTAAAAAAAAAAAAAAAAAAAAAAGGTAGTTTTGAAAATATATCAAATAAATTTTTGAATTTTAAAAACTGGAGCATTATTAGATTATTAGTGGGTTGCCAATAGCACCACTCAAAGACAAAAACACATAATCAAGTTAACGCAAGACAAATATACTAATATTTTAAAATCAAGTTATTAAATATATATAAGTAAAACCTTTAAAAAAAAAAAAAAAAGGTTCATGCAAGCAAAAAATAAAAATAATTCATCATAGAATATCAATTAATATATTTAAATTACAATTATTTTTACATTTTCTTTATAATTTAAAATTTATTATATTTATGTCAAACAAAATTAAATTATAATAATTTTGAACTAATTTAAATAAATAAACGTTTAAATAATAAACTATTACAATAAATATAGCAAAAATCATATTAATAACCTAAGAAAATAACAAATAAAAAAACTGAAAATAAACTTAAAATATTTATAAATTTGTAATCTTGTACTTGAAATTATTTGGATATATGAATTGAAGAATAAGAAGAATTTATTTGCAACAATAGAAATAAAAAAGGGAAAAACTGAGGAAAAAAAAGAAAGTATATATAGGTTAGACTGAATTCATAATGTATAGGAAATCAAATACAAAAAGCAATATATTTTCTTTGGTATGTAAAATATGAACACATAAAATTAGATATAAGTGGGCTTTTCTTTATAATTTATAATAATAATATTAAAAAATAAATAAACAGGAAATGTAAAAAAACAAGACTGGCAGCGGGGCCACGTGTCTAATTGTATATACAATATATTATTATGCAAAAGAATCCTATATAAAACTTGTCTAATTTAGGCCTTTCGGGGTAGAGTCTCAAAAGTAAATCCTTATGGGCATACCAATATAAAAAATGTGAGTTCCATACTTATAAAACACACACACATATATATATATATACACGGGGTTTTTTAGGAGGGTAAAGGATTCGAACCCACGGGTGTGAGGGGTGCAAGGATGAAGGATATAACGTTATGTTTTTATGAGATTTTTGTTTGAAGAAATATAATAAATTCTTACACCAAACATTTGAATCAATAAAGATTTGTTGGACCTTCCGAAATTAAATAATATATACTCCCTCAATATCATGATATGTATTTTGAGTATTGTCGAAAGTTTTTTAAAATTGAATATATTTATTTAATAAGAGAAATTTTAATGCGTCAAGTGCATGGTGCATCTTTCACTTACATTCTGCTACATGAGATAAGAGTTACATATGAAATGGTATGACATGAGTGAGAGATGCACCTTAGTACTGGACATACCATAGCATTTTTTTTTCTTTCTATTTAATAATATAATTCTCTTAGATTTGTCAAATATACTTTTTGGAGTTACAAGAGGAAGCTCTTGGAATTCTATAAGAAAAACCTAAAAGTAATTAATGATATATATGCATTCTTTTGTCATGACATTGAGCAAGTCGTTAGTGTATTATGTCACTTTTTTCTTTCATTTGAAACCTTTAAAATCAGATTAAATTCATTGGTCGAATGCTGGAAACTTTTCTTTTCCATTTTCCTCCATTAATTGTTTATATAATTGCTTGATGTATTTGGGCTCTTTCTAGTCATGCCATTTGTGCATGATATCTTCTAGAAGCCATTATGAGTTTTAAATCTTTTGATGTTGTCACTCATTTACTCATATTTATTTATCTTATTGTGAAAAAAATTCTCTTTCACGTACAGAACCCACCTGTTGTTTAAATAAATTTGGTTTCTTTTATACTAAGTTCAATGATATTACACAATATGTTCAAATTTCATTTTTTATGATCTCAATTTTTTTTGACATTTATTGAATTTTGACCAAGATTTCATAATATGACCCACGTTTTTTGGTATTAGTTTATAAATAAATGGTTGATATACCCTAAAAACATTGACCTCATTCATTCAAAAATTTTAACATTGAATAAGTACAATTTTGGACAGATTTTTCCTTTTAATATGAGTTGGATCCAAGAGCCATAAGCATATATACTATCTTCTCTCATATTTTTATAAATGAAATATTCTTATTATATTAATTTAAATTATGTTGGCATATATGCAATTACCGCGTTTATTAATCGGAAATTTTAATTATAAAAATGGAATTTAATTTGCGATTTATAATTAGTTTTTAATTTGTGATCTGGGTGGTTATATATATATATATATAATATTCTTGTGTCTGGAAAACCATGAAAATCGTAATCTCTTGAAATTTTCAATAGAAACTAGTAATGCGATGATGGGACTTCGATTGTTTTCAAATAGATGTGTTTCATATTTCTTATCATCATGAATCATGATGAGTCTATTATTTCTTCTTCTTTTTCTTTCTGGATAATCCCCGTTCAATTTTGTTATGATTATGGATTTATGATGTAATTGAATGTTGATTATATAATCAGAATTACATTAACAAATAAATAAAAACTTATCATAAAGAAAAAAATTATTATTTTTTATCTCTAAACAATTAATTAGAGTCGATATGAGGTAAGGTTAGTGGTTTGTCATTTATACTTATACTATAAGGTTGTGAGTTCGAGTATGTCCACCATCCCAAATCCAGAATTATTGTAAAATATTTCAAAAAAAAAATTGAAAATTAGACGAAGAGAACATGATTTGAACCAATATCCTTATTAATATGAATTTGAGAAATTTACTACTAGGATATCTCAATTTCAATCAAAAGAAAATATTATTATTACAAAATTTATAATAAAAGATATTAAGAGATAATGTCGCTTTGAATTTTTGTTTTATGATAGTATTACATAAATTTAAGATTTTTTTTAGGAGGGGGAGAACTCGAACTCCAATTTAAGCATACATGACACATATACGAGGCTTCTAGATCATAAGAAAGTCTTGAGACTTTTTTGGAAGTGTTTCTGATATTAGTGTCAAAAGTCTACACTTATTGCATATCTTATTGATTTTGAAGTTTTAAAATTACTTTAATTTCAAATGTACCATCACATACAAGTAATATTTTGTTCTAGACTAATTGGTATTCAATTAGGATTTTAGAAGAGTTTTGATGACTTTTATGAAATAAAAAAGTTTAGGTGTATTTAATGTAGACTTTTAATGACTCTATAAAAGTCATGAGGTATTCAATATAGAATTTTATAGACTTTTAACGACTTTAAAATATTAATAACTTTTAATGACTTTTAGTTATAATAAATCTCACAATTTGTCTTCTATTCCTACTAAAGGCGAATGATTTTTTTTATTAAAAAAAAATAGAAAAAATTTCACTTAAGAAGTAAAACATAACACTCTTTGAAAAAAATCAACCACCAAACATATGTTCTATTTTCAAATAAAAGCACACTCATTCTTAACAAATTTCATAAATAAAATAAAACAAATAACTTTAAAATGAATAAACATTATAAAAAAAAATATAAACATTAATGATCTATAAAAAAAATAAAAAATATATAAAACAATATAAAACAACTCTTCATCAGCTATGCAATTAAGGACAAAAGATTTCATATTTTTTTACCTATATTTTCAAAGCAACTAAATAACACTGAAACAAATCAAATGAACTTCATTTATGTAAATAAAAATAATAAAAGAAAAAAACCACTACTTAATCATGTCAATATACCATAATCAAAGTCGCATATAAGCATGACTCCTTATAATTATAATCAATATCAAACTACCCACTTTTATGCATGGGTCTTATTCAACAACTATGTGCAGTTTTTATGTTTTATCTTTAGTAACTTGAATGAATTTTTGGTAGATTTTTTATACTCATTGTCATACTTTCGTAGAGACATATAAATGTTAATATTATTGTCGACTTGCTACATTTATTCTAAGAGAAAATTTATAATATTTTGACTAATTATAAAAAACAAATAAAATTTTGACTAATTATTAATAACAAAAAATAGAGCATTATAATTAAAATAAAAATAAGATTTTAAAATCACATATATAGGCATGAATGCTTTTGTCAAGTTTAATTAATGATGGTTTTTTTTTTTTATTCATTTGAAAAAATATTTTTATCCACATGATAAATATATATATAATTTTGCTAAAACAAAGTATACATTATATTTAAAAGTCAATGAAAGTCTATATATATCTATAAAAGTTTTTTAAAATGAAAGTGTACAAAAATCTTTTAAAATAAAAGTTTATGAAAGTATTTTAAATAAAAGTCTATAAAAGTTTTTCATAATCTTGTAAAGTCTATAAAAGTCCATAAAATCTGCAAAAGTCATCCACTTAAAAAAAGTCTTTAAAAGTCTTTCGAAATCCTAATTGAATATACCCTCCATAATTTATGTTATCTTTCTCTATTCATTAAAAATGATGTAACTCCTATTAGAAAATATTCTTTTTTTCAAAGCTCCAAGTATAATTAGACTGCTTTTGAATTTTAAAATTTCTTTTATATGTACCATTACATGTAATAATTAATTTATATGTTCTAGACCAATTACTTGTCTATTTTAAATTCTTTTTCTGTTCATTGAAAATGATGTAACTCCTATTAGAAAATTATGTCATGTCCAAAGCTCCAAATAAAATCTAGTTAATTATTTTTGAAAAATCATGTAAACATTGAGAAAAAAAAAATCACATGTTGAGACCACAAAAAACAAACAATATTGGAGTACTATGTTTAATATTCAAAGTAGGATATTTTTTTCAACGAATAATTTATAATTAAATTTCAACCGTATAAAATGGAAGGGAATGTGCAATAGTTCCACTTCCGCATATCAAATCAATTACATTTTGATTTTAGTGGTTCATGTATTATAATATGAATTTTTTATAAATAAAGTCACATAAATTCATCATTACATAAAGTGACTGATCTTTACATAAATTCATCATATACATTATTTACTTTTAAAAATTGATCTTTCTAGGATATATTACATATGGTTCAAACCCTAAAAGCAGTTTTCAAAATTTAAGATACAATACAAATATTCAAAATAAAATTTGCACACCATCTTACAAAAATTAATGAAAATTTTGAACTAGCTTTACAGATCCTAATTGGAATTTTTCTTTGAACATTTTGTAACTAAACACATTATCTAAAAGAGTTTCACACTTTCATTATTGTGTTAGTGGCAGGATTCGAGTTTTACCGTACACATTTTATAACTATATGTGTGAAATTTATTTCTCTTTGATATGTGAATATATAGGTCTCAACAGACTCTTGACCTACTCGGTGTTAAATTTCAAAAATAATTATATAATATGCTGTAATGTGTATCAAACATGTCCAACTTGACTACTATTAACAATAGAGGAGTGCTAAATTCACTCTCTCAACCCACTCTCTCAACACACTCTTTGTTCTTATGTTGACACGTGGACAATATTTATTGTGTTTTATTTGAGTCATAAATAATATGAGGGGACAAACCATTTATTATGGTTCAACTTTCATGTCAAAAAGTAAAATATTAACACGTGTCCAACAAAGAAGAGAGAGTGGATTGAGAGAGTGGGTTGAGAGAGTGAATTTAGCACTCCTCTTAACAATATATGTAGCTTTAGGTGAATTGCTACTTCACTTTTTTCTTGTTGAAGCAATTATGGAGTAACATAGAAAACGTTCACATTATTACATAAAAGGAAAAGAGTTGATTTAGAAGGAAAAAGTAATAAGCTGATGAATTGTTGAATGATTGATCTCTCTTGCAACATTTTTGGAAGAATTTTTCTGAATGTATATTCTTTCCACATATGGGTCTTCTTGGTTGAATTTATAGGTGAAAATGGTTAGGTGAAAATGGTTTGGTGATTGGACCTACTAATGTCTCTTTAAATTTTAACTAATATACAAGCATATCTCATTGGTTTTAATAAAATTCTCCAACAATTTCTTTTATAATTTTGAAACTTGTCAATTTTCATAAATCGATCTTATATAAAAAAAAAATGTCAAACACCATCTTAAAGTTTTTTTAAAAAAAATTATTAAAAAACCTCTAGCATGTAGGAAGGTACAATCCTATGACTATTTTTCATACTAAACAGGTTAATCAATCTGAATCTTAAAACAAAGTGTTGAATGAAATTTATCCTGGAAAATGATGTGAACACAACATAAGCCAGTCATAAAAGCAAGTCTCAAAGTCTTTGCATATGTCAATAGTAGACTAGTAGTGATAGTGTAGTTTCTCTTCAATTACTTTTCCTAGGACTTGATTGTTTTCTAGAGATAGAAAGGTAGTAGCTGAAGCTCTATTGGAAAAAGAGTTCTAGATACTTTGGAGTACTTAATCATGATATAATGTTTTGAAGAAAAAGTTTGGCTGATTGGTTGTTTTACGTCATGACATTCGTAATCAAAAATCGTAATTGCATCATCAATAAAATAATCTTTTTTACTAAGTAAACATTTTCTTTATAAAAATATATTGCAAGTCTTTGTGAGACTTCTTCTAGCTAGAAGCTAAAACTTCACACCACAGTGGTGAGGATTTTAATTAATATTTATTTTAATATTTTTGTCCAAAAAAAATAAAAATAAAAACTTTGAAGATACATTTATAAACGTTGTCGATTAAAGCATTTGATAATGTTTTTTTTTTTTTAAGATGTTTTAGAATTTTAAATTTTTTTAATAATAGAACAACATTTCCAAGTTCCAACCATATAAAATTCTACTCTCTGATTGACACATCCAATAAAATTTAAACCCATTAATTAGTCATCAGTATATATCGTGTACGAAAGGCCTGGTAGATGATTATTTTAACTCAGTTCATAAATTTGATGATGACTTTGACCTCATTTTTCCAACTTTCTATTTGATCCATTAACTTTCCTATCACAATTTCTCAGACATCTGTGTTATTTTTGTGCTGATCCAAAATTGTCAAGTCAATATCTCCTGTCTCCACATATCTGCAATTCAGTATTCATACGGATATGAACGAGCTATAATGTCAACTGCAATAATTCTCTGCCATCTCTGGTATGGATGCTTCTGAAGAAAAAAAAAATTGAACCGTTCTTTTATAGTTTTATAGAACGTTACAAAACTAATAAAACGAATATATATATATATATATTTATATAAGATCATCCTGACTGGAAAATGATTCATGTTAGTTGTTTACATATCACAAACACATTGAGCCCTGTTTGAATTAGAATATGCTTCTAATATTCTTGTAATACATGAGACTGAGAATATTCCAAAAAAATAATAATAATAAATAAATAGTCAAACAATTTTAGGCAGATTTTTTGCAAGAGAAACTAATTAAATCATCAAATATGCTCCCCTTAAAACTATTGAAACTACAGCAATATAAGGTTGGTCCAATGGTATACCCTTCATACCTACATATACCACAAGGCTATGGGCTCAAAGCCTCCCCCACCCAAACCCCAAATTTATATAATACTTCAAAATATATATATATATATATTGAAACTATAACCAAAAACCAATGAGTTTGAAAGGAGTAAATTGATTTAAGAATTTCATTCTAGAGTCTTGAATAATTCTACTAATTTGTTGGCAAGTGCCAATAGGGGTGTAACTCAGCTGGTAGACGGATAAGTTTGGGGTTTGAGTAAATAACTTCCAAGTCAGTGACTCAAATCCTACCAATAGCGAAAAACTTTCAATAAAAAATATCTGGTCCCGAATTAATAGATATTGTTAAAAAAAATAAAAAATTGTTGGCAAGTAATTACTTAATTACAATTTACAACTGTGGTCCTAGGGACCTTAAAATGGGATTTTTTATTTTTTTTTTATTTAAAAAAAAAAAAAATCTTTTTCAAAGTGTTGATAATAAATAAATAAAACATCTGGTGAAGAAAGGTCCAATGTCAGCCAAAAATCAGGTTGTTGAGATCTGTTGACTTTTTTGACCCAAATCACGAGGGGGGACTAGAGAACAGTTACAATTGACAATTTACTTTTCTAACTCTCCCGATCTGGTTTTTGCTAATCTGATTATACATTTACACCATCAAGATTTATTTTCTTTTCTTTTCAAATCTGAATCATCTCCTCATCTTAATTGTCCTCGTTTCTATAATTTATTGTCACATATCTAATATAACAAATCATAGTCTGAATTATTTCTATTAACTTTTATGTTTTTACTCTGTCAAAAGACAGAATCAATACCATTAATTTATGATTGATTTATAAGGACAAAATGAAGTCAAGGTATCCAAATCCTTAAAATCAATTACTCTTTAAAAATAACCTAGTCTCATTTTTGACATATTTTTGACATTGTTTTTATATCTTTAACAATTTATGTCAATCCCAATATATATTTAAAGGAAATTTAAATTTCAACATCTAACTACCAAGTCTTAGCAAAGTTGAATTTGTGTTAAGATATGGACCACCTTTTTTTTTTTTTTTTTTTTTTTTTTGGAAGGGAATCAAACGAAGCAATTATTCAATGTTTAATATATATATTTCCTGTTTAAGGTATAAAATTTGAGTTAAGATATGGACCACTTTTTTTTTTTTTTTTTATTATTATTTTTTTTTGAAGGGAAACAAACGAAGCAATTATTCAATGTTTAATATATATGTATTTATTATTTTAAGGTATAAATTCATGTACATGCAGTGACCCATTCTCACAGTACTTCCACCTAATGCTTACATAATATTTTGGAATAATTGGAAGGGTTTATGTCATTGAAAAAGACATATTTTTAAATTTTTGATAAACAAATTTTTTTTTAAAAATCCCAATTATTTTATATACGAACATATTTTTGGACTCCGTGTGGTCAATTGAACTTAAAATGAATTTAATTTTATCAAAAAAAATAAAATAAAATAAAAAATTAGTCATACATAGTTCAAGTAATCTGGCCTATTTATTATTATTTGTATCATTATGTCAAATTGAGACTAATTTAATTAATTCATGAATAAATAATAAATTGATAAAATAAAATAAAAAATGATGAGGCAAGCAAATTATAGAAATTTTTAAATTTGACATGTCTCTCTAAATATTCTACGATGAATTTTCAAAAATCAATAAATGATTACATATGAAATCTTATGGTACAATCTTTTTTTTTTTTTTTTTTCCTGATGACGGATCATATTATTATCACCAATATTATTTCTATCTATTCATAGTATATCACACGATATGTGTTACAATATATATGATTAAATAGATATAATATATCCATCGAAATTTATATAAATATCTTCTAGAGAATTCATTACGTGACAAGCTGTTAATATATAGACAGATGTATGTAGTTTTCTCTAAAGACAGTGACTAATTAATATATATATAAATATTTTTTTTTCTATTATCAGTTCGTCATGACAATAAATATATCAAAACGAAAAATGTAGACCACAGATTATGGAGAAGTTTTGATAAGTACATACACTTTGAATTAAAGTATGTAAGCGAAGTATGTAAATCTAGTGGCTTACATTTTTCGTTCTGATATATTTATTGTCAGGACGAACTGATAATAGAAAATCTGATATATATATATATATAAAAGTGTGGTAAGTCGGTGTTGAGTTATAGCTCCCTTTTTTTCTTAAATTACAATTACAACTCTTAAAGTCTATATAATTACTTAATATATAGAGTTTAGTAAAATTTCAATTATAACATCCCTTAGATTTGTATTGAACGTCAATTGAAAAATACAACCTTTCAAGTTTGTATAGTTACTTAATAGATAGATCTTAGTAATAGTAACACAACAGGGACTATATAGTAAGGATTTTTTATTATTTTAAATTGTAAAATTAGACTAGGGATGAAAATATAATTTTCTATGTATTTAATGTGTTGAAAAAGAAAAGGGAATTATACAGGGGTGAAAATATAATTTGTGTGAAACTTTATGACTTGTCACTTGTGGATTATACAATGAATGTATGTAAAGTGAAATGCAGTTAAAAAAAAAATTGTAGAAAAAATTCAAACGGTGGTTTCAGGTCAAATAGAAAAATAATTAAATCATCCACATGAGTTTAAAACTTCATCAAGGTGTTATATCAATGTAATAATATTTATATGAATTAAAACTGTATGTGTTATATTAACATTTCTTATTTTTTTAAAGATATATATATTTACAAATATAAAACTTAAATACTGATTTAAGCACATGTTTTACATGTGCTCCAAAACCTAGTATATATAAAAAAGGGCATGCATGAACCAGGGTTGGTGAAGGAATTGTCAACTGTAGCCGACTAGCCGCCACTGCTGAAGGTAAGCTATATGACAAATTGACAATGGACAAATAGTAGACTATGAGTCAAAGGAGTATAGATTCTTCATGCAATAAAAATACAAATGCAAACACAAACACTTTTATGTCGGTCTCCTAACACACCTACCAGATTCCAATCACCAGCCACTTGTCTTATAAATTTGTATCCCTTAGAGATATTAATCATATCAATTTGGTGAATTACTAATTATAAGTTCTCAGATATAGACATATAGACATATAGTATGAACAAATTCCAGATGGATCAGCATGGAAAATTGGTAAATAAATAAATAAAAAAAATTAAAAAAAAAACCCTCTTTATTATATGTTTCTAACAAATCTATTGTTTTTTTGACAGCCTAACAACTCTAATTAAATTGATCAGTTTTGAAACAAAATTTTAAAAAAAAATAAAATAAAATGAAAATGAATTGTAGCAGCCAAAACATCATATTCCCATATTCCTGCCCATATGATAATTCTTCTGGGACAAAATTCTGGAAATTTTTTAAGTCCAATTAGGAGAACTTCAATTTGGGGCCTGAACATAACAAGGTACTTTTGTCTAAAGAGGCCCAGCCAACTTTGTTCTTGTTTGATACTTTTGACTATAAATTGTTCTATTATATACTTGGGACTTGGGAGTTAGGATGATTAAAATTCATGACAACTCCACATCTTCTTATTAAATACAAAAAGATTCAAATATTTGAAATCTTTTTATTCTTACTTTTCAATAAATCTTTCCCATTCTGTTGAGGTTCAGCGAAAAAAATAAATAAATTAGAAATAGATTCAATGATCTCAATTTTGAAAATTCATTAAAAACCTCACTTACAGAGTTCACTTCTGTTAAATTTTGACACAAGATGAATCTATTTAAGTTGAATCTTAAAGTCAGAAGATATCAATAATGATTTATTTCTACTTGGAATTGTTGAAGGGCCTGAAGCATGGTGGCTTGTGGGGGTCAAGAATAATAATAATAATGATATATTAGCTTAAACAAATGTGGCCCAAATTGGACCCCTTGAGTCTCAAGCAGTCTGCATATATTGTATTATCATACTCCTACAGATATCTAAATCAACACTTTATTACCATTTTCTCTCTCTCAAAGTCTGAGTGGTCCATGGACACTTTTTACTAAGTTTTGCCACATGAAATTCCTATTTTAATCTCATTATTATAAACCTAAGTTTTTTAATTGTCACCCCTATGAAGCTAATGATGTGATTCAAATGAATCTTTTCCTCATTTTTCATATCCTCATGTTAGATCATATATAGCATGTCATCCTATCCAAGGGCAAGGCCATGATTTAGGCTTTGGAGGGCCAATACAAAAACATATATTCAATTTAATGGAAGACAAATATACTAATATTTTTAAAAAATCAAATATAATAATGTATAGTCTCATATGAAAATTGTAGTAGTACAACAAATAAATTAATAAATAAAATAGACACAACTTTATGAATATTTAAATTTATAAAATGGTCTATAATCGAATATATACTAAGTTGCCATGTGATTTCCCTTTCAATATACATGATTAAAGTGTAACAGTCCAGACCCACTAAGTAGATATTGTCCGCTTTGGACTTCACGCACGCTTCCTTTACCCTCACATATTTGCTTTGAATCATGAGCTTCATGCAAGCATCCTTCATCTATGGCCCAAAATGCGTCTACTTAGTTAGGAGAGACCAAGACTTATATACAAACCATGGACCTCACTCGCTAGCGATGTGAGATGTGACAATCTACCCCTTTGGACCTCGCATCCTCGTGAGGGTCCTCATGAGCTTCATGCAAGCATCCTTCATCTATGGCCCAAAATGCGTCTACTTAGTTAGGAGAGACCAAGACTTATATACAAACCATGGACCTCACTCGCTAGCGATGTGAGATGTGACAATCTACCCCTTTGGACCTCGCATCCTCGTGAGGGTCCAAACACAATCACAAATCCATATCCACACCAGGTAGCGAGCTTGCTCTAATACCATTTGTAAATTGTAATAGCCCAGGCCCACTAAGTAGATATTGTCCGCTTTGGGCTTCACGCAAGCATCCTTCACCCATGGCCCAAAACACGTCTACTTAGTTAGGAGAAACCAAGGCTTATATACAAACCATGGACCTCACTCGCTAGCAATGTGGGATGTGACACAAAGAGTTTGTAAGAAATTCATCTTTCATCTTGTTATGAAACCTAATCTTGACAATATGAATAGCTGTAAATAACATCTAAGTAATTGCAATTGAAAACGTTTAAATAACAAACTATACAATAAATGTAGCAAAATCATATTAATAACCTAAAATATTTACTATTTTGTAATCTAGTACCTGAAATTATTCGGATAGAAAATAAGAAGAATTTAGTAACAACAATAGGAATAAAATTGCAATTTCCAACCTAAAATCTTGAATAGTGATAAAGATAATGTGTAAGGTCAAATTGAATAATTACTAATAAACAAACTATTTAGAGTAAAGAATTGTGTCAACATAAGATAAGTATTTTGAAGAAAAATTTTTCTTTCTATTTTTGCATTGGAAATTAAAATCAAGGAAAGAAAATAGATTGATTTTATCTCATAATTTCATAGACAATAAAATAGGAAATATATTTATTAATTAATCATATATATATATATATAAAATAGAGTTTCAAAGTGCCACATGTCAGCGTAAGAGAGCTTTGAATTTAAATGTTACATCATAATAGAGTTATTTTTTTTTCTACTTTTAAATATTATTAATTTTTTTTAGTTCTATTTTCCTATTTTTTAGTTCGGGAAATATATATTTCAAGGAGAATTTGAAGACTTGGATCATCAAAATAACGAACGCCATCTTTGATTCTCCACAACTTTACAACTTTGGTGGATACGTGTTTTTTTTTTTCTAGAAAAAAATTAGTAAAAATAGGTTTTGAAATACAATGGAGAAATATTTGATGATCTTTTTTAATTTAATATTTTTCTTTTGTTTCGTGAGATAATGAAATTCAAAAGTTAACATGACTTAGATAACCGAAGGTAAAACTATATGTTCATTATGTTTAAATATGTTTGCATTAAAAAATTTGGTATAAACAACACAATGTTTTGCAAACAGTTTTTAATATAAAGCCCGTGCAACGCTCAGGTTGAAAAACTAGTTTATACTAATAATATCATAATTTATTGGCTATATACCGTAATATAAGAATCTATGTATAACCCCCCTTGATCCTATCCAATTTACTTAACTCTGCCCTGGACAGTCATGTAACATTAAAGAATCACTAACTATAAAGTTTTGTTTACAAAAGTTCTTACAAATAAAATTCCAAAACATTTATTTTGTAACATTACAGAGTTGATTATATAACGTTACAATATAAAAGTATCGAGATCTTGGTTTTGTAGCATTACAAAACCGTTTATTGAATTGTTTTGTAATGCTACGAAACCAAGAAATAAATTGGAGCTTGATTTTCAATTACTTTTAAAAAATAAAAAAATATAAAAAAAATAAAAAAGAGAAAAACCTGTTATTTAGCTTAGATTTGTGTGGTGTTTGCAATAAATTTATGTGTATGTAGACAAATATCACTTTGGGTAATAAATGTGACCCCATATGTTTGGGTGACATATATATATATATCAAAGGGAGATGATGATGATGAATAAAAGCAAAAGTTGTAAAAGAAGAGAGAAAATTAAAAAGCAGAACAAGAAAAGCAAAAAACAATGTTGAGATGGTTCTTTAAATGTAGACATTCTTCATGACATGCCATCATTGTTTCTCCATCCACTTTGTTCCTTTAAAAAAAATAGAATAATTTCATATGCACAAATAATTCTAAACACTTTCATCCTCACTCACTAGCTCATTCCATTAATAATTTTCCATGGCAAATTCTCCTCAATCCATGCATGAAAAGCCCCTCGATTTCCGTGCCCCGCCGCCATCTCCGATAGCCACCGGCCGCCGCTCATCCTTCGCCAATGAAGAAGTCCTCAGTGAATTTCTTGAGCATTCGCTACGTGTACCGGATCTAATCTTGCCTGATAAGGTCTTCCCTAGAGAGAAGTTCATTGAAAACCCTCCAAGAATTGATTTTCAATCATTGAATTCCAAAGAAAGTGATTCTGTTTCCAGGATTCTGGACTCTATTACCACAATTGGTTGTTTTCAGTTAGTGAATTATGGAATTCCAAGTGATGTTATAAAATCCACTTTGGCCGTGGCTGCTGGAATCTTTGGGTTGCCGTCTGAAAAGCGGGCAGCCGTCACGAGGTCACCGGAGAAGGCCTATGGGTTTGAAGAAGTTCACTGGGAGGAGGAGGAGGAGGATGACAGTGAATTGAGTGAAGAGTTTGTGTGGTGTAGAGATGAGTGTTTCAAGCTGGAAATGGAGGGAATTTGGCCTCTTCAATATTCAAAATTCAGGTAAATAACTACCAATCTTGAATAGACATACATATATATATATATATGAATTTTTGGATTATTATTTATAAATTAATTCACAATTTGCAGCGAGAAAATGGAGGCCCTTTTGATGGAAATAGAAAAAGTTGGTGAGAAAATCCTCCAAGTTTTGAAGGAAAATTCTACGAGAAAATCAGTATTATACGGAGATGATCATCATGAAGTTATGGGTTCGATCTGTTATCTGTATAGGCATGGCCGGAACATAATTCCAGAGCACCGGCGAGCGAATTCGCTGAGATACGATGTGATCAGGATGCTGATAAGAGGAGTAGATATCTCACATTGCTTGAGTTTGCATGTATGTGATGGAGCTTCAGAGTTTCATGTTTATTCCAAGAAAGGTTGGGTGTCCTTTTGCCCAGATAAAGATGCCCTTGTTGTCACTGCTGGAGATCAATTACAGGTACTTTTATTTTGTTTTGAAATCAATATTTTATCATGATAGAAATCCGATCAAGAAATCACTAGACTTGCAAAAGAATCAATACATATTAGGCAACATGAGCTAATTAACAAATTGATTATAATCTTTGTGTTGATTATTGCTGTTTAGTACAATATTTTGCATCAATAGCTACCGGTTTCAATTTTGAATTTAGTGATAATATGATAATTTGGATGTCATTATGTAAGTATTTATGCATTTATTTCGTATCTGAATCCAAATAGAGTTTAATATGACTGTATTCTGCATTTGGTGTCTGGAACTAAATCAAACTTCTCAATCCATCGGTTAAATTAACATTTAGGTCATGTTTAGTTATCATGGTGAAATGGTAATTGGAATGGTAATAAGAATGAAAAGAAAAGAAAAACTGATTTTTTTTATTTGGTTGAAACTTTAGAATTAGTCTCTAAATAAGTATTATTTTATTTGGTTAACTACCAAATGGAATTGAGTTAACTATATTTTAACCAAAATACTTATAATTATAAAACATTTATAATAACATGATATATTATAGATAATAATAATAAAAATATAAAAGTATATATAATATGTTATATATATATTATTATATCGTTAGTAGTGATGGAAAGCAAAATAATCCTGTCACCAATTCCAGAAGACAATACAAAATGCTAGATAAAAAAACTATACATGATTCAGCATAAAAAGAATTATTTATTTATTTATTTATTTTTATTTTTTTATATTCTTTACAACTGTGACAACAATATCGCATCTATAATTACTTTAAACCCCACCATAATCATGACCAAAAATAACATGTCCTTGAGATCAAATCTATCGACTTCAAACCTTAAAACGATGATTAATATCTTCCTTTACATGCTTGACAGCTATGCATAGGTGCCCTAATCATCATTTCACAGGACATTTTCCCATCAACTTTTATGAAAAAAATAATGACAATTTGTCCCAAGCTTTTCTTTTTCTTATTAATTCACGGATATGTTTACTAATAGAACATTCTTATAAAGAAAACAGAACTTAAATTCTAATTCATGATTACAATATTTACTAAAAACTGTCGGATATCAAATTATATAAACCTAATACATAAATCAAGAATTAAGTTTATGTTAGAAAGAGAATTTAATTCATCATTCTTATCTTAGGAATTAAGTTCTCTTTCTTGACCGATTCCCTTTTCGATGAGCTTAAATACTTGATTTTTTTTATTTTTTCTTTCTGTCACAGGCATTGAGTGGTGGACAGTACAAGCATGTGATAGGAAGGGCAATATTTGAAGCAGAGAAAGAGGAGTGCATTTCAATGGCATTTCTCTATTCTCCTCCGAGCATCATCACCACCAACACCACCACCTGCAATCTAGACAAGGGAAACACTATTTCTCTTACTCAACAACTTGTAATTGCTATATTTTCTACTCTTTTGTACCATTTTTTGGTTTATTTTTACAAAAAAAATTGAGTTTTGTGTCAATATTATTTTGTCCCTCAAATTAATGAAGATTATACACAATGATTAATGTTGTTTCACGGGGTTTTATTATGGCGAATTTGTGCCAACTTTAGGTTTGTGTTGTTCAAATTTAAATTGTAACGTATAGTTAACTTTAACGTATGATGTTAATAGACCGATAATAACACATATGAAATTGAACATTAAGTAAATTTATAAACTTTTAGCACAATATGTTTAATCATGAAACCGATACTTTTTTAAACCCTTATATTAGAATCCATTAGATAATAATTGCTCACTGCCAATACAATTCATGTAAAAATAGTATGACCCAGATTTAATTTTAAAGTTCGGCAACTCTTGTTACAATATTTCTTTAATGTGAATATTCAAAAATGTCTCGACGTAGAAACTCAGCCATTAAATACATCCAACGAGTGTTGTTTGTGGGGAATAACTAATACGTAAATTGTTATATGTATAATGTATCTGACGACTGAGAATTCAATAAACGAATTTTGCTCATGCTAATGCAAAATTAGTAGTTCGGGTGGGAAATAGACCCGCCCCGGGTCGCCCGACTAACTTGGATCAAACTATTATCCTCGAAACCACGTCATTTACGTCATTTACACTATGTTTGGTAGGAGGGAGGGAGAGTACGAGGGATTGATGAATGAAGAGGGAGAGAGAGTATGAGGGATGGAGAGAATAACATCTATTATTCATGTTGTTGGGTATTGAAAAGAGGGTTGAATTGATAGATTGATATTTGAAACTAATTGTGGGGTGAATAGATTTTAACTAATTTTACCCAATTTTCGTATAAGGTCAAGATTACGAAAATACTCCTAATAGTAAATATAAATACAACAAGTGTAATATGGTGCGGAAATTAAATAACACTTGATGTATACATGGAAACCCAACCACTGGGAAAAACCACGGGCTGTTTAGTGCTACATACTCGAACCTCGAAACCACTAATTGAAATGAAGTTTACAACCTATGTTGACCTCGTCAAACATTACGGTCAATAACCCCTCACTTCTACCCGCGGGGCTTTACAAGTGGCTCTAATCCAATTTGCTTGTGGCTTAAGCAATCTTAGCCACAAGTCTTACTTCTCAATGAAGATATATATGATGATATTCAAAGAGCATACAAAGCTAGGGAATCTTATATGCTTATCTAGAATGATTAGATGACCATAAATGCAATCCTAAATATCAATGGCTAAATGATATGTCAAAAAACTTAGCTAAACATAGATTATAAAAACCTCGATAGCTATCACAAAACAACACACAATCAATACATCACAAATAATCTCTATCTTGTATTTAGCATATTATCTAAAAACATACAAGTAATAAAAGAGATGTCTTAATATGAAGAACACTAAAATTAGATGAGATTAGTGAAGAATATACCAAAAATGATGTGATGATGCAAAACCATGCATGGATGCATCCTATATGGTCATAGATGATCCTAAATGAACTTTGAAGAACAAAGGAAATGCTTTGAGTGTTTAAAGGTGAGTTCTTGTGAATTTTTCCTCTTGACAAATGTTCTTAAGAAAAAATATGAATTTTGGAACTCTTAGAATGACCTAAAATCATAGAGTTATATATATAGGGGTTATAAGTGAAGTGAGGTTGTTTTGAAAATTCGCACCAGTTTGTGCATTATGCGCTGGTGTGCTGCGCTGGACGACTAGCGCACGACCAACAAATGCACGGTGTGTTGGTCGACCAGCGCTGACAAAGGGCACAACACTAGTGGCAAACCATTGGGCAAGTAGCGCTGATCTTCTTGCGCTGGACGACATGCGCACGACCAGCGATAAATAACTGGGCGATCTGCACTGGTGTGCTGTGTTGGTTTTGCGCATGATGACAAGCTCACTGCGCTGGTGTGCGTGGGTAGGGAGACCAGCGCATAACACTCTTCCTTTAGGCTCACACACAAATGTGCAAGAGAAGAAAGGTGAAGACAATGCATCATAAGACTAACATGATATGTCATTAAAATCACAAGATGCAATCACTTTATACATGCAAGAAGAGAGATTAATTAATCAATAATGCACACATAAAAAAGACACATAACATTCAAGAATAAGAGTTATGCAAGTGTTGTGTGTGTGTGCTACATCTCTTCAAAGCAAGTAAGCACTTTAGAAATTTACTTTTTGTGTTTCTTCGCTTGAGTTCTTGATAGCCTAAGCTACCCTTACAACAAAACCCCAATATATGATTTGTCTACGAAATAAGCCAATCAATAAATGAGATTACAGTATTTAATTTGTAAAATTACTATATTACCCTTAAAAAAAATTAAAGGGCATTATAGTAATTCCCCTTCAATCTTCTCTCCCTTCTCTCATTCGCCATAATTGGAAGGATCAAATATGGTGGGCCCGGATGACTCTTCTCTCCCTTCTCTTCTCCTCCCCTCCCCTCCCCTCCCTCTAACCAAACAAAAGATATGATATCTCACTCCGATCTAGTGGTGACAAGGTTTCGATTCCGATTACACCAAACCTTGGAACCAAAACCGGAACCGAAACCGAAACCGAAACCGAAACCAGTATAGGCCAATTCTGGTTCTGGTTTCGGTTTCGGTTCCAAAACCGTCGGTTCTGGTTCCGGTTTCGGTTTCAGTTCCTATGGAACCGGCGATTTTGAACCTTGTTTTTTTTTTTTTAATTAAAAAAAATAGACTTGTAAGTTGTAATTGTAAATAAAATAAAATATATAAATGACAAATTACAAAATAAAATGAAATAAAATTCATTGGGTTGGGTCACTCGAAAATAAAATGAAATAAACAAATGACAAATTACAAAATTAAATTAAAGTAAAACTAAACAAAATAACAAATTACAAATTATATTTCATTGGGTATTTGGGAATTGGGTCACCCGAAATTCAAAAATAATATAAAATAAATAAATGACAAATTACAAAATTAAATTAAAATAAAACTAAGAAAAAAATGTCAAGTTATTAGTCTTGCACTTAATTTTTACCACAATTAAGTTACCTACATATCCTCTTGGGGGGGTTTAGAGGAATCAAAGGTCACGTAGTTATCTTACCTTTTATTGCATGTTCGGTGATGATGTGGACTAATTGTTGTCGTGATGACGTGATCCGCATGACCGCATCTGCTATTCCGGCTCCGCTGCTCCAGTTTTAGGTTCGTCATCTTTGAAGAAATCGTATGTTGGCTCTTACTTGATTTCTTTTTGTCTATATTGCGCCTTCGTCCAGTCATCTACACAAACATGTATCTATAGTGCTTTCAGAGTCAAGTACGAACGCTTTTCATTTAGGATTTTTCCCCCCAGTGCTGAACTCTTGTTCCATCACTATTGTAGAAACTGGTGTTGAAAAAATATTTTTGGCTATCATAGCTATGATTGGATAGTACCTTCCGTACTATTTCCAATATCGTAAGATATCAAATTTTTTCCCTGGCGTATCTTCTACTCAAAAGAAGCATTTAGATAAGATTCAAGCTCGGAATACTTGTCGGAGCTTGATGAAGAAGAACATATAGGTTTTTTGATTATTTTTTTTTATAACAGACTATACCATAAATTCATAAATCTGGAGGAGTATGATGGGGGCTGAGATGCAGTTTGTGTTCATGTAACATCTAAGTTCAATGATGATCCATAAACTGTAACATATTCATCATATAAATCATACAATAATTTCTTAACTCTATCATAACATGCATTAACATCATATTCAATTTTTAAACCTTAGATGTCATAATAACCCTTTAAATAATAACACAAATATTCTAATTTACAACGTGGATCAAAAATCATGGCAATCAAACAAATATTTGGAAACTCTTTAAAATAATCTAACCATTTTACTTTCATAGCATTAACGGCTTCCGCTAGTGCTATGTCAGATTCACAATGAGCAAATGCACCAGCAATATTAAGACTCTCAATAATAAATAAATGAGTTATAGGATAATAAACACAATATAAATTTGTAGTAGCATTATAAAAGACTTTTAACAAATTGAAAACGCTGTAACAAACATCCTGACAGGCGTCGTTTTGCATGTCAAAACATTTATATTTAAAGTTCACCTTGTTAATGCAAGTGACTAGAGACTAGTATAGCAACAAGCAAGGGTATCGTCCACAGGGAGGTGTCATCCGTCAACCGTATCGAGTTCTAGTGTTTGTTTAAAGCAATGTAAATAGAATGCGGATGTGGTGAGAATGGTGTGTGTAAGGTGTATGCATATTGCGGTGTGGTGTGTGTGGAAATGTAAATGAAAGGAATGCTAATAAAATAAAAGGAATATGGTTTGGAGAGATGTATGATTGTGGTCATACAAGGTACTTATTAGTTCACCAAATACAAGTGCACACCTAGTTGATTGTTAGGCATTAAGTTCATCCGATTCAAGTTATGGGCTCGTTCTCACGATTAAGGAGTTCCGAAACCAAATCATCTATTATTACGAATCATTTGTTGATTAAAGAAACCAAAATCTATTCTTGCTCCCCAAAGGTCATGGAAGAGCATGTGTTTTAAGGCCAAAGACCCATTAAGCACCAGAACATTGAGCCAAAACCTATTCTAGCACGGTCATGCATAAAACAAGTTTCATCCATTCTTTAGAGCTAAGTGGTTAAGACTATACCCGGAAGGTCATCCATGGAGGTACAATCCTAACCCACATACACTCAAACCCATCAAAACAAGGCATTTCGACCTTCCAAAGACATATATACATAAATGAGATATTTGATTACAACTACTCCTAAATCTAAGTTAATCTATTCCTAATCTCATTCATGAACACATATCAATTTTCAATCTCCACACACATGCATATCAAGATAAGAGATTATGCAATAATAACAAGAATAAATCAAAACTCAAATGAATATAAAAACAACCAACATATATTGAGCACAAATAAGGTTTACAATATTTCCTAAGTGGGGATTACACATAAGAGAAAACAAGAAATACAAAGAGATGAGTTTAAAGGAGACAACCCTTGAAGAAATCCCTCCAAGTTCTCCATGAATCCCTAGCTTGAAATTGGTCCAAGACCTCTCTTTTCTCCTTGCAATCTACTCCCAAATGTGGTGGAGGATGTGTAGAAAGTGGTGGTGGTGAGCTTCCCATGAAGGAGAACCTCCATGGGAGTTTGGGAGCTTGGAAGCTTCTCTCTCTCTCTTGGTTTTGGGAAGAAGATGAACTGCAGCAGCTGGTGTGTTTTTGGTGTGTTCTTCGTGCTTGAGAAGAGAGAAAAGTGGTGTATTTATAGTTAGGGAAAGTTTGGGGACGAATTGGGGTGCGAAAGGACACATTTGCCCCTCAAAAATGGCTTGCCGCGGTCTTGGCATCAGGTGTGCCGCGGTTGGGCATGACGGCACTCTCGCAACAGTGATTTCCGCGGTCTAAGTGCCGCTGTCGTTGCCGTTGCCGTTGCCGTGGTCTTGCCGCGGTCAGGTTTCCAGCCTCGCGCACCGTTACGAAAACGGGCATAACTCCCTCTAGAAAGCTCGGAATTGCAATCCGTAAAAACCGCTAGAAAGTAGACTTCCGGGGCTTTCTAAAAATATGTGGTACAAAACCCAGTTCAATTCGAGAAGGGAGATATGGACCCCGAAAGTTGGGTGTTCTGCATGGACATTTTACAATTTCAGCCCATCAACCTTTGGAAATCAGAGTTGACCAGTGCCGCGGTCTCAATGTCGCGTTCTAGTTCAACGGCGGATCCACCATGGAAACATGGGTTTGCTTTCCGTGGTTGACCATGAATCACGCCGCGGTTTGGGTCAACGGCGAGGCCGTGACAACTCTGAATGGCTTCCAATTCTTCACTTTTTAGCTCATTTTTGCCTCCCAAACTTGACATTACGTTCAAACACCATTGTAGGGAATATATACCTACACAAGGCTCACAAAACACATTATATATAAAAACATGCTCGAAAACGAGAACAAACGATAAAAAATGGGGACCTCAAATAGGTATATAAATCGTCCGATCACATCCCAATGAGCTTGATAAAGTTCAATGTGAGTAACATGAAATTGAATAAAATAAACTAATAAATCTCTATACTCATAACTTTGAGCAAGCAACTTATAAGTAGAATTCCAACATGTTGGAACATCACGAGAAAATCTAACGACACGTCTACTATTTTGTTTACAATATCTCAACCATGCTTTCATTGTAGTAGAATGTTTCCATAAAAATATTAAGGCTTTTTTAATAGGTAGAATAAAATGTTCAAGAGTTTATAATCATTTTTGAACACATAAATTTAAAACATGGCATGCACATCTTTGATGAAAAAATGTACCATCAAGATAAGGCTTGTATAAATCAATTAAAGATGGAATAGCAGCAGTATTGGCAGAAACATTATTAAAACCAATAGCAAAAATTTTGTTTTCAATTTTATACTCTGAAAAAATAATTCGAAGCTGTCTAAAAATATTTTGAGCAATGTGTGCATCATCAAAAATTCTAAATGCAAAAATTCTTTTCTAGATATTCCATGCATCATCCATAAAATGACAAATAACACTCAAGTATGAATGCGATCGCCAATGGTCACTCCATATGTCGGCACATACGGAAACACGACCGTTATATTTAAAAAAAAAAAAATTCTAACTTTTTTTTTTCTTTTACATAAATCTTTTCAAGTGTATATGTGAGCATGGCTCTAGGAATACAGTATGCAGCAGGGTTTAATGCTCGTCGACAATAATTAATAAAACCAACTCTCTCACCAAAACTGAATGACAAGTGTTCTACTGCTACCATTCTAGTTAATTCTTCTCTATTTTGTTCATCAATATAACGAAATAATTGTTGGTTAGGAGTAGCGTACCTGGGAATTTGTGATTGTGACCTCGATCTGGTCTCTGCTTCTGGATTTTTGGTTGAAATATGCTTCTGATAAGTGTTATATCCTCCGGATTTGCTCTAATTATATACTTTGATGCAGTAATTGCAAGCCGCTACATAACTTCCATCTTCTCTCCTAACTTTCTTCATATGTTTGATGAAGAGATCGGATTTGCTTTGCTTCTGTATCGGGGGTGTATTTATAAAAAGAAAAGAAAAAAAAAAGGGTAGCCGTTGGGCCCAATGGATGGCTGACGTTAGCCAACTGTTGGGCCTCCAACGGTCAACACTCACCCAAAAAAAAAAAAAATTGGAAATGGGACCATTGGTTTCGTTCCGATTCCTTAAACCTTAGAACCGGAGTTGGAATCGGTCTCCCCCAGTTTTGGTTTCGGTTCCAATTCCCCGTCGGTTCCATGGTTCGAACTGAAACCTTGTCAGGTCTATTCCGATCCTCTCCCTCTCTCTATTTCTCCATCCAACCAAGCACGGCGTTAGAGTTGTGCCTTAAAATTTAAAGTGCATGATGCTGGAGGCCCCACGTGTCTTGTATGATAACGTGGCAATATTTGACTGGTTAAAATATTCGACAAAACACAGATGTCGTGTCAGTGAAGCAGTTTTCAAACTCGAAAGAGAGAGAGAGAGAGATGAGACTAACGTCACACATAGCAGTGCAGATTACAGAATCTACAGATATCACTTTTCAGGCAATTTTTTTTTTTTTTTTTTTTTTTTAAATGGGGATTTTATTAATTAATGGCAGAAGTATATTTAACATTTAAAGAGAAATTTTTTAAAAATAAAAATAAAAAACAGGAAAAACCCTGCAACAGAACCCACTAAGATTCTCTGACCTTCTTTCTTTCACAGCTATGGATTCCTGGAATGAGTTCACTATAGCTGAGGTAAGCAGAAACTCTCCTTTAACTACTTCCTTTTAATGGGTTTTTGATTTTGTTATCTGGGTATGTTCAAAATCTGATACATTTACCTGAAAAATGTTTAATTTTCTTGACTGTTCTATTGTGGGTAGCTACTCAAAATGATTTCTTTTTACTTTTCTGGTGTATTTGGAGATTGGATATGAATTGTCTGATAGAGAAGATAAAATCTAGTTTGAATTTCTGAAACTTAAATGGAATCAGTCAAAAAGGGTTCCAATTTCGAAATTTTGTCTATTGAGTGTCCAGATTGAGGCCATTGTTAACACTATGTTGGATTTGACTGGTTTCGAATTTTTCTTCCAAACAATTTACACTCTGCATAACAATAGGTTTCTCTGTAACAAGATGGAGGAATTGGGTGAGACCCTGATTGATTTGCTGATTGAAACTGTTGAAGATGTAGGAAAATGCTTACTTATACGATATTTATTTCTTTCAAATGGAGTTTAATGGCACCGTCACTTTCCTCGGATGTTTGGTTGTGAATCAAATGTGAAGTAGTATCTGCGAAAATATAAGCTAACTGTCACGGTCCTCAGTGGCAACGAATTTTTCATCTATATGCATTATACATTAGCTATTGCAATTACCAATAAACTGCATTTTCATCAGCTAACTTTAGTGCTACATGTTTATTATTTCGTGGTTTTTGACAGATTATTGAGATGGAGAATATGTACAAAGATGTAGGGAAAGAGTGTTTGAGTCGGGAGTTTTGCCAAGCGGTTGCAACCAGTTTTAGGTAGAGCCTAACTGGGCATATCTTATTGTAATCTCAGTTGATAGAACGGTTTCTCTTACTCGATCACTATTATGTGCTTTAAAAAACAAGTTTTTTTTCATACATTTGATTTTTCTGTTGCCCTGTCTTTAAACAGTTTTTCCGCGAGTCGTTCTGCTAAACCTGCCGTAACATGGGAACAGGTTTTCTTTTAATTGCTCACCCAAACACTTTTTCGTGTTTCTGGTTATTAGAACCTTTCATAATTCCTTTTTTCCTTTCATTGTCATGTAGGTGCAATCTTGGTTCCAGGATAAACTGGAAGATCCGAAAGCTGAAATCAGAGCTACACCTAGGCCTCGTCACTTGAATTTATTAGTTGATTTTTTTGGTGACAGTGCTCCAAACAACATGTCCGAGACTTCACAAAAGCCTAAAGGTTTTGTATCAGCACAAGTAGAGTAGCAATCAATTCAAAGACTTCTGGAAATATGTTTTGCTGAATGGTTTCTTCTGTGTGATTTTAATATTTAGGTTCACTGTATGGTAAACTGCATACAGTGTTGTTCAGATTTTGACTGATTACGCTGAATTCAAACTTAGGTTAGGTTTTTACTTACAAGGTTACCCAAATTTGTCACTGTTGTGAAGTTAAGATTTGTTCTACATGCTGAAGTAAGATAGGAAAGAATATTATTCACAAAACCTTGAAAACGTTAAACTCCTAACGGGGATTTACAATCTAGATCCTACAATAAATCATTCTAAGTCGGTGGTGTAGGTGTGGCATAACAGAGTTCTGGTCATTGACCTCATCCCAGTCGATTCATTTTGTATTAACCTTGTACACGTTTATAGGTGCACGCGCACCACATTCTTCAATCTTCCTTAGTGCTATGGTCGAAAGTGCTTGCTTGTTGATATCTTCTATCCCAGCCTCTTTTTAGAAGCTATTACAGGGGATCCTTAGATGCCTACTCGTAGATTGTATTGCAGTTGTATAGTTCAAAAAGCTTTAGTTAATTGACGATATTTATGTAATGAAATAGTCCAAAAATAGAACTTTTTGTATGTATCTATTTACTATAGTGTGGTACCACGATTGTTTTCCCATTTTCGTTCAAATTTGGATGGTTTTAGTATTCAATTTCCCACGTTTCTATGCCTTACTGTATGTTAATGAACTGCAAGTAATATATCTTTCTTTTCTTTTATTTCCTTGTTTACTCGGTGACATCTGACATGGTTTGCGAGGATGAGGACTACTCTTACTTTTTTTTAAAAAAAAAAACCATTTTTAAGCTGGTTTTAAAAGTGTATACCGTACTCAGGCCTCATGTCAATCCATCCAATGAAACTTTGATTGTGATAGTGTAACTGCCAGCTCGGCATTTATTCTCAATAGTGATAATTAGAGTCGCAAAATTATAACTGAATTTTTTATATAAATTCTTTTTTTGCAGGTAACAGGATCAATGAACTCAAGGAACTGACATTTGAAGCTAAATCAGCTAGAGATCATGCATGGTGAGAATGCGTATATTAATTAAGTAATGCAAAGTTTTCGCTGAAATGTCGTATCTGCATCCTGCATATATGGAAACCATCATGCATTTTATTGTATTTTCTTTTCTGATCTCTTACTTGTCATGGCGACTTCATTCCTATTCCATCTCCATCCTTAAGATTGATTTCCGCATTCGTTCAACATTAGTAATGACATATTAAATGATTGTGCTTCTTTAGGATCTCTAAGTGTCATGAGAATGCATACTTTTCTGTTAATGTGTGTGTGTGTGTGTGTGTGTGTCTGGGGAGTGAGGAGCTGAGGCAAGATCTAACAAATGAACGATAAACTTTTAGAATGCATGTCTATATGATGATGTCGAAAAAGTTTACTGGTCTACATTGAAGTGTTCGTTCACTCTGGTCTTCCCCTCGTAATCCTTGCCCAAAGAAGAGAAAAATATTAAGAAGTAGAGTGCTGGGCATCAGAATTCACAGCAAATAGGTCAATTTTCATTGCCAGGGTTGCATGTATGAGAAATGAATACCATTCCTTGTGAATATCCACAGATGTATTTCATGTAAAGTAGGATATATCGGGGTCTATTCATAACTTGAATTCGTTATCTTATCAAATTGTAGGGATACATAATGCATGCATCGCCTACAGTACATTCATCTCAGAAAGTTATATTTCGCTTGTTCTGTGTGCATGCATTTGAATCGATGCATCACTTGATGGTGCAAGTGATGCATAGATGAGATGTACATTGCTGTTAGTGTAAGCAATTATATTAGATCTTCTATTGAAAACATTCTCCTTTATTAATAAGCATTTAGAATTCGGTGCTTACTGTTTCTCGTAGTAATTTGATCTGCTTAAGAAAAGCCAAGTTTTAGCCTGTGGTATTTATTGACTTCTAACTGATACGGAACATAGTACAACAGAACAGTAATCATATTTTATGGATTTGATGTTCTGTTTCGTTACGCAAATTTGTTTATCTAATAAATTTTCTTCGTGAATCCAGTTCTTATAATTATATGATAATGCAAACTTGTGATGCTTTAGAAAATTATTATTTTGGTTACAGCAAATCAATGTAAAACTTTATGACCTTGATTGGAAACTTTGAAATATTCTTCTACATTTGACAGGCGATATGGCTAACTTTCTTTGGTTTTCAGGTACGACGTTGCGTCCTTCCTCACCTACAGAGTTCTACATAATGGTGAACTGGTAAGAAACTTAAACAATAATTTCTACTTCTTCAGGGTCATATAAGCATTTCACACACTCACATCTGTACACATGCAAAACACTTCATACTGCTGAACAATTACCAGTTCCCCATGTCGTGTGGGATATATAACTCGTCTTCTTGATCTGGTTTATCGTAATTATCCATGTAACTCTACGTCAGAAGAAGCATTTTGTTTCCTTAAAGGGGGATAAATTTGCATTATATTATTTTCAACTTGCATAAAATGCTGAATTCTGTTATATATCATAGGAAGTACGTGTAAGATTTTCCGGATTTACCAATACTGACGATGAATGGGTGAATGTAAGACATGGTGTTCGTGAGCGTTCTATTCCTCTAGAACCATCAGAGTGTCACAGGGTCAACGTCGGAGATCTTATATTGTGTTTCCAGGTATCTTTTTAATTTTCCTTGAAAAAACAATTCAGCTTCTATACAGAACCTGCATAGTTGCAGAAGGTAGTTAGAGTTACTATCCTTGGATTTTATGCATCCAATACTTTCCCATACAACCACTTGAGGTACTCTGACCGTTGATGATCCTATATACATGAGCACCATTTGCATGCACCACAACGTTGTGATGCCGTGCTTTGATTTTCAGGATAGAGAAGATCAAGCAGTATACTGTGATGCCCGTGTTTTGGATATCCGGAGGGAGATACATGATATAGGTGAATGCGGGTGCAGCTTTTTTGTTCGCTATGACCGCGATGGCATTGAGGTTTGTTCCTTAGTTTCCACTTTCCTTCAGATGTTGTTATGTACGCGCACATACGCACACATGTATGCACAAGTAGGTGATCCAAAAATGGGTAACTAAACTAATGTCATCCAATTTTTAATTATTGCTTGTATATGCATTACCAGGAAGAAGTTGAATTGGGAAGGATATGTTGCAGACCTTCATGATAAACCCCAGAGGCAAAGCTTTCTTGTTAAATCAGATGCATGATGATGATGAGAAGTGGAGATCAAGATTTCCTTTTGTTGTTAATTATTTGAATCTGGTTAACGTATCCCGTTGAAACCTTTTTGAAATATTACAATAATTCAGGGGTTTTGTAGGGGAGAGGGGTGAAACCTTTTTGAAATATTACAATAATTCAGGGGTTTTGTAGGGGAGAGGGGTGAGACTCGAACTCATAACCTCATAGTGTAAGTGTGAGAGACTTTACAATTGAATCAACCTCATCTTGTCATGTACGCTTGTCATGTACACTGAAACCTGAAATGTTGAGTTTCTTTATGAAAAAAAAATAGTATTCTCTGAAAAACATTGTATTTAAATGATGCCGATTTTTAATTAATAAAGAATATTCTCCGTGTAGAAGTAATTTGTAAACTTTTAACATAAATTTTATCAGTTGAATTATACATTAATAATACCATTTTGAATTTTATTTATAAGTAGTTGAATTGATTTAATAGCCACAATTTTGAAAGAAAGAAAAGAAAAAAATTATATTTCAAATGCATTTAGATTTTCCCATTTTTATGTGCCAAAAATGCCATTTAAATCGCCTAACAATAATCAATTACATTGGCCAACAAAATCACTACGAGTGAAACAAGTGCTTATTGATCATCAAAGACTATACAAGGTTAACAGATCCCTGGTTATGGGCATTGCCATTCCCAGAAGACAAATTCCCGGAGTTGACGGTCGGACAGACGGTCATGGTATCACTAACCTTCTATACTTCTGATTACAATTAATTTTAATGCCTGTACCCATCAAAATTTCCCTAACCCTAGAAAATGACACTTCAGTAACCCCTTCTTGGCTTTCCCCGATTAGATCAAACTAGCTGTGAACACAGATTACTTGCATACCCTACTGACAGAATAACGAGCAGCTCATGAAACCGTTCGTCCGTAACAAACTGATGCAATATAAAGATTCTTCGACCATTTTTCCTGAAGGATTGATCACAAATTTAGAACAAGGAAATTTAATTGCAAAACGCTAGCCAAGTATTAATTTATTACTGTATGAAAATAGATATAAACCTTGACATGTCCGCTAGGAAAGGCTGAAGTTCGAAGTGTCTCCTGGGTTTCATCGGCAGGTTTCCTCCTTGGCACGCTAAGAACAAGGGCGGCTTGGTCATATGTTGCTGCTGTTGCCGTGATACGATATCCAGAATCCCACCTCCGGTGAATACCTTCACTAGGGTAAAGGAAATCAAGTTCAACTACCTGAAATTAAACAAAGAATCAATCAGTCGGTTAAAATTGCTACACGCAGAAACACATTAATGTGCAATGTTGGTAAATCCAAGATGACCTGATCAGAAAATCCTGCACCACGAGACATCACAACAGCCCATCTACCCCCTGAAGTGGCCATTGCAGTAACATAGAAGCCCTCCCTCCATTTTTTGTTAATCCACTTGAAAGGAAATAAATCACTAACTTTATACGATTGCTGCAAATACTGTGTCCCTGGATTCAATATTTTAAAGTCAATCAAATGGAATAATATAATTTAAATAATCTGCCCATAAAACCAAAAATTGAAACATCTTAGACTAACCCTTTGACATGACTACTAACGAGCTTCCATTTGTAGCTCCGGCTATCGCACTGATATAAAAGTTCTTTTCCCATTGCTCCATTATCCATTCCTTCATATTCAGCCAAACAACAAATTAATTTCTAGATTAAAAAAGCGAATAAAAAACAAATGAGTCCATTCCTTCACGTGTGACAAAGCACAACAACACCACGTTAATAAAACATACATAGGCATGTACCTTGTGAAGAAAAAAAGGTGAAAGTTCATAGACTTGTGCAGTGAAACCAGTGCCAGCATCCATAATAAGGGCCCATAGATTTTGAGCCGATGCCACACTGCTAATAAATAACCCATCCTCGTTTCCTTTCTCTATGTGTTGAGCAAGCCTTGCATCTGCCACATTATAGTGATACCTGCAAAAGCATGACAATGCATAATTCTTATCATCACTTCATACTAATATTTCAACCAAACTTATCATTCTTAATTTCATCAGATAAGAGCTTAAGAAAATAATATGTAGCAGTAAAAATTATTAAAGACGTGAAAACTACCAACTCAACTAAGCTTTAATCCCAAACCAGTTGGGTTGGCTACAAAAGTCCCTGTTGACGAGAGATGCAGTATGTAAAAATGACATTGTCTCGCAGTCTCACTAAATAAATTATAAAAGCCCCTTATAGACCACACCTGAAAAGCGCATAAGAAATGACTTGAGGAATCATACCTTTGCTTCATAGGCCGACGAGCATTGTAAACACTAATCCATTGTGTAGCCGGCATTCCCATACGGACCTTCTTTTTTGGTTGTTCATCTTCCTCGTCCTCCAAGGTTAGCCGGCCTCTCTTGTGACCAACTTGATAAATAAGCTTCACAATAGGTAAAGTACAATTATTAGATACACCTAAATTTCATTTGTAACAGGTATATTTAATAAAATTACAATACATTCAAAATTCAATATTTAACAACTAGTTTGTACATCCATTGTTTTAAACTTCAATAATAGCTCTAAATGAAAAAAATTAGTTAAAACAAACCATTAAAATATAAAAGAAAGAGCATTATATGTACCTTCTGTGCACCCTCAGTGTTGATTGGCCTGATATCAGGATTTGGACCAACAATCCCATCAAAGAGGGAGACGTATTTTGCATAATTAGGTTCTTCATCGAACTTCAAGTTCACAACATATTCAACAAACTGCCTAAAAGGCTGTGGACAGAAGCAACATAAAGACTCTGGGGATGTTGCCATCTTCTTCTTGCAAACAAGGAATCCTTTATTCTCTCCCTAAGAACACCATCATGTTAGTTAGATGCATAATCAACCACACCATCATTACATCTCTAATTCTTTGTTTCATCACCAGTTATAAAATATTATCCAATTGAGGACTGACCTGGTATCCTTGCCAAGGGAGACGACCACGAAGAAGGAAAATGAGTGTGTAAGCAAGTGATTCTAGATCATCTCTCCTACTCCCAGTTCTACCTAAGTGAGCATGTACACTAGCATAACGTACTGTTCCCCTGCCAAACCAGAATAATTCTTTTAGCTATGGGAACATAAAGACCCCGAGCACAAAAGTCCACATGTGCATTTGTTATACCAACCATTATACAATCAGTGGCCTTACCTGAAAACATCTGGTCTTTGGTCATAGTCAACATGAAAACCAGTCGCACTATCTCGCCATTTTGTAGCTGATTGCACAAATCAGGTAACAGAACAATTGATTACTCAACACCTTTGCATAAAGAGTTCTTAAAGTCAAAAGCAAACTCATTCAAAAATTACCTAATCCAAGATCGACAAGGAATAATTTCTTCTCATCAGGTGTTCCTGGAGGACCAAGCAGAAAATTTTCAGGCTTTACATCTCCATGCACATACCTGAAAGAAGTGGTTTTGAATTAATATGAGAATCATATGTTTTACAGCATATATAGGATAACCATCCAAATGCAACCTAATCAGACATTTGTCTAAAACAGTAATAAGCAAAAAATTATATTTGATAAAATATGAATCAGATGTAACAAGTACATAAAGAATATCTGAATTCGCTACTTCATCGCATACATCCTTCAAATAGAAAACTTAAACATGTAAAAATCGGTAAAGAAAACCCCAAGAAAACAAAAAATCTCAGTCTCCACAAAGTTGTTATAGAATCAATTATTAGATTGTAGAAAATAGCCTGATTAGGATTTCTATTGACAAGATAGAAGAACAATAGAAATAACAATCTACATGCACAAAACCAAACACAAGAAACATCAAAATAACTGATTGCCAGCTAATGAACTCCACCTTATAGAAAGTAAACAAAAAATAGAAAATAGACAAGAGTGAGAAAAAACATTACAAGTATACACATGGCTTGAAGCAGAAAATCTTACCCTTTCAAATGCATCTTTGCCAGTATGGATATTGCTTCAATGGCAATGCAGGCAACCATTTCAATGGACATCCTGTAATGAACAACACCATTAACTTAAGTGACTGAAAACCTTGAAATGATAGAAAAATATTCTCAGTAACAAGCTGAATAATATCAACCAAGTGTCATTCAACTCACGTATGAGAGTTACTATTCCAAACATCCCACAAGCTTGGGCCCAGTATATCCATAACCTGCAGGAATTAAGGTTTATTAAACGCCTTTTCAGAAGCAGGCAGGGGCACACTATGAAACATGACAACAGGTTCAAAAGATAATACCATGACATAGTAGTCGCCTTGCCTGCCTTTGTAGTGTACTCGCGGAACACCATGACTACCACCAAGGGTGCTGTAAAAGTGACAAAACAGTCAGTTGTAAATTTTCAAATATTATTCAGATCCAACATTATAATAACAAATGGAATGTGAAAAATACTCACTTGTATACTTGCCATTCGTATGGTGGTCCATAGTTACATCCTTTACTACTTCTATGCTCAAATTTCAAGGCCACCTAGAACGGAGAGATCAATTGATGTATAAGTAGAGGAAAAAAGATGAGGAAAAAAAAAAAAAAACTCAACATTTAAATGATGAGACAATAAATGTTTTACCTCTACAGCTCCCGGGCCATTTCTATCACTTGCATTTACAGGAGAGGAACGCCGACCAACATACACTTGCCCAAAACCACCCTTGCCCAATTTTCTCTCTAGTTTATAAACAGGGGAACCCCCAACTGTGATCTGTGGCAATCAATCCAATAAATTCATTTCAGAAATATGATTGAAAAAGAAAAAAAAACCAGCAACATATATGATTACAATAAATTACAGATAATAGAATTATATTTTGAAGCTTGGTAAGTTATAATATAATTTCTTTGAGGAGCCCAAAGAGTTTCCAAATCAACTGATACTCCTGCTAATGTTGTAAGCAAGTTAATTGGAATTTCACATATGAGTAACACACCAACACAAAGTTGAAATTGTGGATATAATCATTTAAGTCTTAATGACTAGAATACAAGCCAATGAGGCCACAAATATGCATGGCAGTTTCAAAAATTATCGTGACTAATGCAAGTTGTGGCTGCATTTAAGAAAATATTGGAACATTATTTTATTTTATTAGGTTTTCCAAATCCGGTTTGTCATTAAATTGCATACACCGACATTTAGGCCAATTTAACATGATTAAGGAGATTACACAGTTTCCAATTCAGTAAATATAAACATAGTCAAGAAACTTGGAGGAGACCAACTTAAGGGTTTGCATATTCTCACTAAATAGAAAGTCCGTCTACATTCACAATATGTGTCTATCATCCTTGCACAAGGCCTATGCTAATATCACATGTATCAATCCGATGACTGAGATCATACGTTTCTTATTCTAGACCAATATGTTAGGATAATTATACTCAAACCAACATGTATAAACCATCTCATGCCACCATCAAAACCAAATTTTTTCAATTCACTCAAATGGCTTTCCTTGAATGGGAATGACTTCCACCTCCTCACCCTAACCCCTCAAAACACAGATTCTTATAACCGCATTTTGAGCACCCACGTCCATTCAAAACAAGGTCTATTCCAATTAAATCAAGTATTTCACCCCAATATTCTCCAATCCACCTCCCATAATACCATTAGGAATCAATACCAAAGATCCGAAACAAAATTCATTACCTACCCAAACAAGCACTTTACCATCAAAATCCCAAAAAAGACCAGATTTTTACTTTAACAACTGTAAGCTCTACATGTATAACTAACTATAAATGTCAGAAACGCATATATATAATAAAAAATAAATAAATAAACCAAAGAATTAATATAATGAAGTATTACTTTTTCTGGAAGCGGTGCGGTGCTTCCATCGTCATCGCCGCCAGCCTTAGCCTTATCATTACTCCGACCGCCGCTATTGAATTCGTCCATGTTCTTTTCCCCAACCCCCTCTGCTTTCTCTGCCTCCGCCTCTTTTAACTTTTCACCCACCAACTTCTCATTAACCTTCACCACCGCCTTGTTGTTATTATTACCAGTCGGTACAACTGGTACTGGCACAGCCACCGCTGCAGCCGCTGCTGCGCGTCTCCGCCTCGTGCGCGTAGCAATCGCCTCTCCCGCTACCGCCGCCGCCCCCGCCGCGATCGGACTCCGATCAGGCTCCGCCACTCGCTCCTCCTGCTGTTCTGCCTTCCTCGCTGCTGCTGCTGCTGCCCGACCTCTGCGCACTCCACTACGCAGCTCCGGCATCGTTCATCCTTCAATTATTCTCATCACAAGAAAAAATAAAAGAAAAAACAACACCACAACAACAACAACAACAAAAAACAAACAAAAAAACACAGAATCGTGAAAAGTTCAACAATTCAAGAAATCTGCAGAGTCTAAGACTGATGCGATTCCGATAGGAAGTGTCGAAATCGCGTAATGCGACCAGTCTGAATTGTTTAGACGAGAGAATTGAAGAATCAATCGTCGAACTGTAAAAAATTAGGGAATTTTAGGGATTTTGGAGATTTGGGGATCTAATTGACGATGGGTAGAAAATCCAGGGAGACAAACACAGAGAGAGTCAGAGAGACAGAGAGAGGGGGTTTTGTGTTGTGTACTTGTTGCTTTACATTGGAGAGAAGTAAGAAATATTATTTTTTTTATAATAAAAAATAGAGTTGCATTTTATTGAATTGGGGAATTATTGCGTGGCAAGATATGGACCGTTGGAGTGGAGGAAGATGGACGGTTGTGGGAAGATTTGGGTGATGGAGGGGAATTTGGTGAGTTGGTGACTGGATGAAAAAGGGTAGTGAGTGAAATTACGAAAAGGGGCTTTGGATGGGAGGGCGTGGGTGGTGGATGGTACACGGGGTCTTGTAGTGCGGATGAGTGAAGGTGAAGGCAAGCCGTCCGATACTCCGATATCAAGATTTGGTTGATTGATCGATCGATTGATATTGTGAGGGTGAGTTTGTTTTCACCTTTTGATACTGACTAGGTTTTTTTTTTTTTTTTTTTTTTTACTGCGTTTTCATTTTTGACTAATAACGAAAAGAATGTTGTTAAGATACGTTTAAGTGGACGTGAACCTGAAGCAAGTACATATATGGTAAAAAATAAAAAATAATGAACAATATCATCGACAAATAAGAATGCCAGTTAATTTAGATCGATAATGTTCGGGTGTTATAGGAGAAGAAAGAAATAATAATAATAATAATGATCTTCTATCACAAGTTCCATAGACTAGAGCAACATGGTGGAATTAGGATTTTTTATTTAAATAAAAAATTGTCGAACCAACCAAACATACAAATTTTCACTTTCAGTTGAATTTTCGGGGTAGACTTGAATTTTAACATCCACTTTAATTTAAATATAGACTTAAATTCAAATTTTACTTCCATTCTTTTTTTTCTTTTTTTTTTTCCCTATGTTTACTAATTGGGAATTCTTCTTAGGAAAGAGAATTAAGTTCCTGATTTTTAAATTTCTGTATTTACTAAGTTTATATGGAATTAAGTTCCGTGGACCCTACACACATATTAGAAATTAAGTTCCTGAATGAAAGGGAACTTGATTCCTCCCACCCACCCTAGGAATCAAGTTCTTTTCCTGATTAAAAAGAGGAATTCATATCTTTTTACTAAAATATCCCATATATATGAATAGTCAATTATATATATATAATGTTTGATAAAAGAATACTTCAAATTAAAAATAAAAAAAAAAAAAAAAAATCCACTATACAATATACAACGCCCAAAAAATATTTGTGAACCGCACGAAATCATGCTGCTTTTGATTTGATTTTTTATTTCTTTAATTTTTTTTTAATATATATTAGCTATAAATTATCTATACTCATACATCTTCCATTTTATATATATAGTAGGGGTGTGCGGCGGATCGGATCCAATGGATTTGCCATGATCCAAGATCCGATCCGATCCGATCCGATCTGATTGGATCGAAGAAATTGCAATCCGATCCGATCCAATTTTATAGTGGGATTCGATCCGATCCAATCCGATATGATCCAATGGATCGAATTAATATAAGGTCATTCATAATATATAAAAGTTATAATCTGAAATAAATAAAATCAAATAAATTATTCAAACATTACTATTTAACTCAAATAAAATTAATATTCAAAAAATACATGACATAACTTGTAAACTTTATATAATTCAAAAAGTTTATAAGCATTATACATCAGCTCTAAATGTAAACTTAATAAGCCGTGATGTTGATGAAGAAAAATAGAAGAAAATAAGATGGTGGATTGTTAGCAATAGAGAAATCGAGAAAGAAAACTCAAAATAGTAACATTAAAATTTGTATTTTGGCTGCGCCTTTATATTAGAAAGTAGTGGATAAAATAAATTGTCTAATATAAAAATAAGACCTAATATTTTAGGCGGATTCAGCGGATTCGGTGGATTTCCAAATGAAAATCCAAGATCCGATCTGATCCAATGAATTTTAGAATTTAGGATTCAATTCGATCAAATCACCTCTTAGGATCTGATCTAATGGATTGTATTGAATTGGATTGGATCCTGCACACCCTTAATATATAGTTATTTATATATATAAGGGTATTTTTGTAATCAAATTTGTATAAATTTAATTCCATTTTTAATTCTTAAAAAGTTAGTAAACATAGTAATGGAATTTGGTAACTTAATTTCGATTCTCTTCCATTCCCTTTCCACTGAAATTTAATTCCGATTCCACTCATTCCCGATTATTAAACGCGCCCTTAATTGAAAAAGGGAATTCATATATTTTTAGTAAAATATCCTCACTTAATATATATAGAGAGAGTGGGAGAGAGAGACTCATAAAATATCCCTTATTTTAATTTTGGTAAAGACCACCAAGAAATTATATCGATTTGAATGAATTTTGATCTGAATTTTTTTGTGGATGATAAATTCATTGAAATCTACCTATGAATAAAAATTAAGAATTTTTCAAGCACTAAAACTTTTTTTACTGATTTTTTTTAAATATGAAAGCATCAAAAAAATAGAATCGTCAATTATATATATATATATATAAAAGTTTGATAAAAGAATATTAAAAAAAAAAAAAAAACACTATACAAGTCAAAAAAAAATTATGAACTGCACGAAGACATTTTGCTTTTGATTTGATTTTTAATTTCCTTAATTTTTTTTTTATTTTTTTTATATATTAGCTATACTATGATTATAGTTTATTATTATAGTTTAATCATAGTTTAAACTATGATTATTTATTATCTTTAATCATAGTTTATTTCTTTAAAATACAAACTATGATTAAAGATTAAAAATTCATCCTTAAACTGAAATTCAATTGAAGACAACATAATTTTGATAAATCTTAATTTGAAATATAAAATACCAACACCAAAATAACTCAAACACAGAAGCTTTAAGCAACAGGCAAAAATAACATGACAAAAAGAATAGTTTAGATATTAACAATATATCATCAAGCAACAGGTTGCCCGTCTAGCTCAGTTGGTAGAGCGCAAGGCTCTTAACCTTGTGGTCGTGGGTTCGAGCCCCACGGTGGGCGATTATATTTTTACTTCTAATCTAAACTTGATGGACTGTCAGAGAAACCTATTCAATTTACTTTGGTCGGTCCAATTTTTTTGCAAGTCGGTCCATTTTTTTTTTTGTTTTTTTTTTTGCAAGTCGGTCCAATCTAATTTGGATTCATATTTGGACTTTGGAATATACTGTTTGGATCCAATTCAATCCAAATAGCAAATAATTGGACCGGATTGACTGTTTCAAATATTATCCAACCCGATTCGATTTGGATTGTTTACTATGTTGGTCCAAAGTTGACCTATCTCAAATCCAAAAGAAAAAAAAAAACCGTACTTTTTTCGGACCAAATCAATCTAATTCGGCCCGAGTAGCAACCTTACCTAGGAACGAGACATCTTATTTTATATGTACACCCATATCTGAAAGTTATTTTGTTTCCTTCTTGTTTCAGGACTCGAGATTGTTAGTTCCTGTTTTGATAATCTAGGCAGCAAAATAGGACTAAGGAGAAAATTTTGTATACATCCTAACCAATCAGTGCATATCATGTCATGTGTTAAGGAATTTTAATTTGATTAGTTCTCTTTATCACATGGCATGCACCCATTGATCGGATGTAACAGTAGATTTTATTGTATAGAAAAAAGGGGTATTGAATTGATAACCAGGACTCAATTAAAAGATCATTCTAGCATAATATAGCAGGAGTCCAATCTTTCTGTATTGGGTTGTTCTGCTGTCTGTGGGCTCAATATAATGGGGTGTGTGGGTGCCAATATCATTGCCTAACAACAAAAACCAACTAGCTAAAAAAGTATGGGCTAAAATATATGAAGCCCAAACCAAAAAAGAGCAATAAATAAAACCACCGACCAATGTGATCAGTGATAAAGTGTCCTTATTCGTTCCAGTAATATCTCAGGTTCGAAAAAAACATCAAATAACAAAGGATTTTCTAGTTACTAATAATTGTTTAAAGGCCCTTATTATTTTTGAGTTGCTCCCTCATCCCATGAATTTAAGGTTTGAAATATTAAAATAAATTCGGGGTTTGGGGAAGGGGACACGACTCGTATCCACAAGGACCACAACCTCATGGCATAGGTGTGGGAGATGTATCATTGTGCCAACTTCATCTACGATTAAATAAATCTTTAATATTATATATTTGATTCTTCATATTCAATCATATATAGTATATAAAATCCCTTTGCCATGCAGTAAATCTACAAAGTGAACAAGTACTGTATATTATCTTTTAATGGTTATTAACAAACAGACTTGTTAATTTTTTCTGGTAATTATAATTTAGTAAATATATAGAATGAGATTTTTTTCTTCATTTTTTGAATAGATTGATTCTAATTATATCTTCTTCTTCTTTTTTTTTTTCTTTTTTTTTGGGAAACCCTAATTATATCATGCTAAGTTTCCACTCTAATGGTTATCATGATGTCCATTTTATGAATGTTTTTATATTCAATGCAAATGTATCCTTATTTGAAGTTAATAATGGTTTTCCAATGCTTGATTGATTAAGTTAATAATGGTTTTTCAATGCTTGATTGATTAAGTTAATAATGGTTTTCCACTGCTTGATTGATTGATTTTTTTTATTTAAATATTTATAAGTGGGGACTAACTGCTCGATCATCATTTTCTCTTCTGCCTTAACATGGAAGCATGTAACAATTAATTTAATCAATGTCTTCTCTGGATTTGGATAAGACTCAATTGCTCCAAACAAAATCTAGGAATCCTTTAGCTATGTATAACATGAAAACATAAGAAATATATCCTTTAATTTGTGCACTTTTCCCTCAAGGGTTTATATAGCAAAGTTTCGGGAGAAATCTTCATGTGTATACAAATTCTCTTATGTACTGATCTTTGTTTTTATCTCAATAGATATAGATATTTGTAATAAATGACTAAGATTTTTTGTTTTTGAAAAAAAAAAAAAAAAAAAAAAACTTAAAGCATTTCCGATGTAAAAGTGATTTGTGAAAAAAAAAAAAAAATGCCACGTAGGATAAATAGACGGTCTATTAAAAAAAAAAATGTATCTCTAATGCAGTTGTGCATATTCAAACATATTCAACCTCATGCTGATGTGACAAAAAAATATATTAGACATCATCAATATGACCGTATACTCTCACACGGCCTGTTGCACAACTATTTTTTCGATTGACTCAGCAATTATTTAAAATTGTCATTAATTTTTCATCTACTTTGGTAAGGAAATAAAATTAAAAATAAAAAAATAAAATTGGTCACGTTATTAAAAATAAATGTGTTTTTAAGTTGATTGTTTATCAAGTCTATCTTTATACAACATATAAAGCAAGTCTCTTAATATTGTTACCATGTCAACGATTTTTAATATACAAACCACTTTTATATTAGAAATGCTCTATTAATTTTCGATATGTTACATTATTTATTTATTTATTTCACTTTCATTATTTTTAAAAACAATATATTAACTAATTACCTTTACAACAAATGTCGAAATAGGAGAGGATCTCAATCCTTCCCAGTTGCATTCTGACCCCGACCCAATTTGTGTCATTTTTTTTTTAAAGCTTATTTGTTTAGAGAAGATTGTGATTAATGGGGTGCATGTAGAATAAGATTAGTTTGGATATAAGAGAGAACTGTCACCTCTAATTCCAACAGCAAATAAACCCTGGATCCTAAAGTGTTTACCAATTAAAAAAATAAAAAATAAAAAATATCTTTTGTTGCGGTGTTTGTATGAGCTCTCTCCATGTGTTTTCGCTTTATTGGGTAACAGTGTAAAAAAGCATGCATATATTAAAAAAAAAGCTTTAATTAAAAGTGCTTTTAACATGAAATATAATTGAAGGAAGAGTGAAAGGGAAATCAACTTTTCTTCCTAATACATTGACTTTATCATCCTTATATTCTTTGTTTGCAATTCAAATAATTTGGAAAGTAGGAACTCACTTATCATAATTTCCTCCACAACCAAACTGTATTTTTCCAATTTGTAATTAAATTAAATTAATTCAATAAAAAATTAAATTAATTAGTAATTATAATGGGACAATATTATCTACCGATTTATTTCTATTCTAGTAGGTGTACGTTGTAAAACTAAATTGGTAAGAAGAACTAGAAGAAAGAAGCTGTTTGGCAGCTGAGAAAATCTGCAGAGCATTTTCTCTACAGCTCTCTTTTCCTTATTAAGAATCTCGTTCAATATTACAGAGACTCATATATATATACAATTCAGATGCATGCTAAAAGTGTTTCCGTAATCTAAGGAGATGTTGGCCAATCAGGATCATTGAAATGGCCACATCACTTAATTCGGTTATTGACGGTAGTTAGCAATTGTATTTAACAGAAAACTGACTTTCTGTATTTGACTCACTACAGGATGTTAACGGCTGTCATCTTCCTCTGTTAGTTTCTTGATTGTAACCCATCATCCAATCAGCTGCTGGTTTGAGGAAGATGACTCCTTGTGGATATGCCCACGTTTGTGTTGCTCTGTTCTTGAGCTCAGACTAGCAGTGTTTGTGATTCTGAAGCTTAACATACTTGTTGGTGAATTATGTAGACTGTGAGAACACTTCACCTTATCATGCCCCCGCAAACTGAACTGGGGAGATATCACCAATTTCAGTTTGGAGCAAAGAAAATTGAACCGATCCTTTGTGAAACTCTTAGTAAATATGTCAGCAACCTGATGTGAGGTGGGAATATACCGAGTGTCAATCTCACCAGAGGCAACCTTCTCTCTAATAAAATGAGTATCTATATCTATGTGTTTAGTTCTCTGATGAAACACTGGATTTTGGGAGAGAGAGTTAGCCCCAATGTTATCACACCACACAACAGTACTCTGCTTGACAGGAAAACGCAGCTCAGCAAGAAGAGAACGAAGCCATAGAACATCAGTTGTGACTTGAGCCAAGGACCGATATTCAGCTTCGGTGCTGGACCTCGCAACAACACGTTGTTTCCTCGAGCTCCAGGAAACTAGATTGCCACCGAGCAACACACATGTGCCGCTGGTTGACCGTCGATCATCAACGCATCCTGCCCAATCGGCATCAGCAAAAGCTTCCAGAGATAAGGAAGTAGCAGGCCGAAAACACAAGCCAAGATGAGGAGTTCCTTTGAGGTAACGAAGAACTCGTTTGCAGGCCTGCCAGTGAATCGTGGTTGGAGAAGCCAAGAATTGGCTAAGTTTGTTAACAATGAATGAGATATCAGGTCTGGTATGTGTGAGGTATTGAAGAGCACCTATTGTGCTTCTATATAGAGTGGGATCGTCAAAAGGATCTCCATCTGACCGAGAGAGCTTAGTACCACCAGCAACAGGAGTATCTGATGGCTTAGAATCAGCCATTTTCGTTTTCTCCAGCAGATCACAGATGTACTTCGACTGAGTGAGAAAAAGGCCAGAATTGTCACGAAATGCTTCAAAACCGAGGAAGTAGTTGACAGGTCCTAGAGTCTTTAAGGCAAAGGCTTGGTTGAGAGTGACAATGAGCTCATGAACAAGCTTGTGGCAGTCACCAGTGATGAGTATATCATCAACATACACAAGAAGAAACAAGCAGTGAGAGCCAACGAATTTAGTGAACAAAGAAGTGTCTGATGTTGCATTGGAGAATCCCCAAGACAAGAGAGCAGCTCTCAGCTTACAGAACCAACTACGCGGAGCTTGCTTAAGTCCATACAAGGACTTGATCAATTTGCAGACATGAGTAGGCCTGGAAACATCAACAAAACCTTCAGGCTGAGTCATGTACACCAATTCATTGAGATCACCATTCAAAAAAGCATTGTTTATGTCAACTTGTTCAATTATCCACCCATAAGTGACAGCAATCGTAAAAATCACCCTGATTGTAGAAGCTTTCACAACTGGACTGTATGTATCCGAAAAATCCAATCCTGGAGTTTGGTGAAACCCCTTGGCAACTAGCCTAGCTTTGTGCTTCAATAGGCTGCCATCCTGCTTGTACTTGGTTCGGAAGACCCATTTACACCCTACAACATTCATATCCGAAGAAAATGGAACCAAAACCCAAGTGTTGTTTGATTGCAAAGCACGGAATTCATCTTGCATAGCCTTGTACCACTTTGGATCCTTGATGGCTATCTTAGCAGAAGTTGGATCATGGTCAGAAGATAGCAACAAGGAGTGTATGCAGAAGTGAAAACCTTAGGTTTGAAAATTCCATTCTTTGATCTGGTTGTCATTGGATGAGAAGAAACAATAGGAGCTGTCATTGGATGAGAGGAAACAACAGGAGCTGATGTAGAGAAATCAGCTGGTGTATTCGAGGATGGAAAAGGTTGAGTAGATGCTACATCTGTATGAGTAGCAGGAGAGTCATCAGATGAGTGGATGTTCAATTCAGTTGGCAGAGGTGATACATTTGCAGGAGCAGGCATATTTCCTGTAGGCAAAGGCTGTCCAAGAAACCGAGCTGGCTGTTGTCCAGTATTAGCATTGCCATGTATGTGTTTTGAACCTGACACTTGAGAAATAAGCCTTTGTACAGCAGGTAAAGGTATACCTTGTGAGCTGTTATTGACCTGACAAGAGTCATGTGCTGGAAAGAGAGATGTGTAGGGAAAATCCATCTCATTGAATTCTACATGTCTAGATAAATACACCCTTCCAGATGGATGCAAACACTTATAACCTTTGTGTAATTGGCTATAGCCAATAAAGAGACACTTAGAAGTATGAAAGTTGAACTTAGTTTTAGAGTAGTCTCTAAGGTATGGGAAGCAACTACATCCAAATGTTTTGAATAAATTGTAATTTGGTTTCTTGTGATGAAGCTTTTCAAATGGGGATATGAAATGAAAAACAGCTAGAGGCATATTATTGATCAGAAATACTGCAGTGGAAAAAGCCTCATACCAGAAGTTTAGAGGCATTTTGGCATGAGCTAGGAGAGTTAAACCTGTCTCAACAACATGCCTATGCTTTCGTTCAGCCACTCCGTTTTGTTGATGAGTGTGGGGGCATGACATTCGGGCTTGTATTCCATGTTGAGCAAGGTAGGAAGCAAAGGCAATGTATTCTCCACCCATATCACTGTGAAAACTCTTTAATTTTCTGTCAAAAAGAAGTTCCACAGACTTATGAAATTTCTGAAACACGCCAAGAGCATCAGATTTGAGCCTCAATGGGAACAGCCAAGTGAATCTAGTGAATGCATCAATAAAGGAAATATAGTACCGAAATCCTTCACTAGAGAGCATAGGAGCAGGCCCCCAAATATCCGAATAAATGAGCTCCAAGGGAGCTTTAGCCGTGATTTCCACTCTTGAGAAAGGTAACCTATGAAGCTTACCAAGTTTGCAAGAGTCACAAAAATGAGGAACATGGAATTTATTAGTAAAGTGTATCTTTTGTAACATTTTTTGAAGAATTAAAGGGGCTGGGTGGCCCAATTTGGCATGCCAAACATTGGCATTAACAGCAGCCAAATTTGCATAATGTGACTTGGATGACAACAAGTGTCCAAGTGCAGGATTATTTTCTGCAGAAAAACAAGTAGAAGCTGTTGTTGAAGCTGTAGAAGGCTGACAACTTGGCAGTCCAGCAAGCTCCACACAGTATAGACCATCTCTAAGTACTCCTTGAAGTAGAACCCTCTTCGTGGTGAGATCCTTAAGTACACATTTATCATCAAAAAATTCAACAAAAGCTTTGTTGTCATGAGTGAATTTAGAAATGCTAAGCAAATTTTTTGTAATTTGAGGAACATGAAGTATGTTCTTTAGATGCAATTTCTGCAGTGGATAAGTGTGTGACTTGACTGCTGTTTCAACAATATGTGCAATTCTAAGCTGATCACCATTACCAACTATGAGTTTGTCATTACCTCGGTAGTTTGTTCGTAGAGAAAGGTTATTGAGATCAGAAGTGATGTGGTTAGTGGCACCACTGTCAATGTACCATGCTGGATCGATCACTGATTCAGGAGTGGCTATGTAGGCTGAATTCTGATGAAAATTGGCATAAGGTTCAGTTGCAGCAGCATTCACGTTGACTTGAGGAGAAGATGAATCAATGAACAATTGTCCATTGAAGCCTTGTTGCTGATATCCTTGTTGTTGACTGAAATGTGCTTGATTAGTTGGATATTGATGCTGTTGGTTTAACTGAAACGTCTGATGTGATTGCTGAAAGTTGTGTTGTGGCACCTGTGGTTGCTGGAAATTCTGGTCAAACCTATGATAACATTTAAAGGCTCCATGTCCAGGTTTATTACAAACCTGACAATGTATTCTACCTCTACCAGTAGTCCTTCCATATCTACCACCTCTGCCACGATTTCCATATCCTCCTCTGTTATTTGAGGGACCTCCATCTCGCTGTCCTCTTCGATCTTGGTAGTTGTTTGTAGCAAGATTTGCAGAGACTTGGCCAGCAGCAATCTGTGAAGGTGAGTCAAGAAGTTCCAACCTCTGCTCATGTGTCATTAATAGAAATTGAGCATCATCAAAGCTCATAAATCTCTGTTGAGCTGTAATTACTGACACAATTGAGTCATAATCATGTCCAACTCCATTGATCAATATCATGACCAGGTCACGATCTTTCACATCTCCAATTTTTTTAATTCTGAATACAAAATCACTTACTGTGTCTGATCCTTTCTTTATTGCTTGTAACTGATTCTTAGGTTGAATAATCTTGGCCATCGATTGCTGTGAATAGACTTTCTCAAGTCTGTTCCATACTTCAAAGGAAGTTTTGCATCCAACCAATTGACCAATCACACTTTCACTAACAGTAGAAAATATCCAGCTCATAAGGATTTTATCTACTTTTCTCCAAATATTAAATTCTTTGCTCACACGATTTTCTAATATTCTTTCACCAGATTTGTTTATTGTTTCAACACTAACAAATTTGGTTGTAGGTAAATTTAAACCAGGTAAATGTTCCTCAAGATCCAATGCTTGAATGACAGGAAATACCTGAGTTTTCCACAAGAGATAGTTTGATTTGCACAGCTTGATTGGCAAGCTGAAGTTCAGACTCTTTGTAAGTGTAGAAAACTCCATTGCAGAAGCCAGAATTTGAGAGCTATGATCTGAACTTGATACTGGAGTTCCTTGACTCTGATTTAGAAACGGTGAGCGAGTTTGGAATCCTTGATTCTGATTCATGACTGGAGATTGAGTTACTGGAGAGTGATTAATTGGAGATTGTGAGTGATTAAGGATCGGTGATTGAGCTTGTGAGTGATTCAGGATCAGTGATTGAGCTTGATTTGCCATTGACGTTAGTCAAAAAGAGCTCTGATACCATGTAAAACTAAATTGGTAAGAAGAACTAGAAGAAAGAAGCTGTTTGGCAGCTGAGAAAATCTGCAGAGCATTTTCTCTACAGCTCTCTTTTCCTTATTAAGAATCTCGTTCAATATTACAGAGACTCATATATATATACAATTCAGATGCATGCTAAAAGTGTTTCCGTAATCTAAGGAGATGTTGGCCAATCAGGATCATTGAAATGGCCACATCACTTAATTCGGTTATTGACGGTAGTTAGCAATTGTATTTAACAGAAAACTGACTTTCTGTATTTGACTCACTACAGGATGTTAACGGCTGTCATCTTCCTCTGTTAGTTTCTTGATTGTAACCCATCATCCAATCAGCTGCTGGTTTGAGGAAGATGACTCCTTGTGGATATGCCCACGTTTGTGTTGCTCTGTTCTTGAGCTCAGACTAGCAGTGTTTGTGATTCTGAAGCTTAACATACTTGTTGGTGAATTATGTAGACTGTGAGAACACTTCACCTTATCATACGTACTATTAAACTAGATATATAATTGTACGTACTATATATCTAGTTTAATAGTAAAGTTTATTGATGCCTCAACGAAATTTGAAAAATCTGGCTTCACATTGACAGTAATAGATACAAAAATTGATTATTAGATGCGTATGTATACAATAATATAAACAAAAATTTATCATATGCGAAAATACACATGTTAATTAGTACGAAAAAAATACAAAAATGAATTTATCAGATGTGGGAATTCACATTTCTGGTATCGTAAAAAAAAAAAAAAAAAAAAAAACGTACATCCCTATCAGATTGGCTCTCATAATGCAAAAGTTTTATCCTCATTACATACTGATATATAATTTAAAATTTAATTAGTAGACTTTTCATTCTCATGTAATTATCAAGAAGACATGAACCACTCTAATATAATTACAATAAAATTCTTTACTTGTTTTTCAAACTAGATGGACAACTTGCTTATACTTAATTAAACCATCCTTAAGATATATACCTTTTCAAAATTAAAGCATATATGAGATTTTTCTTGATCAACTTTATTCTAATATTATGTTGATATATATATATATATTAAAAAATCTTTCAAAAAAGAAAGATAAACTTATAAAAAAATTATTAAACAAAAATCCAACGATAATCTTCAAACAATAACCAAAACTATTAATTCTCTAATGATATTGCCATCTCTCTGGGGATGAAATGACTCTCCCAAACCTTTATTGGCCTAATATATGTGGGTGTATATAATAATAAAGATAATAATATAAAAGTATAGAGTAATACTAGGTATTCTAATTTTTTTCTATTTTTTTTTTCTAAATTCTATCATAAATAATATGGCACGTGAGGTGTACGTCAACACTATCATAAATGATGTGGCATGTGAGGGATACGTCAACATCAGTAACGTATACCTTACTTGCCACATCATTTAGTATAGAATTTGGAAAAATGAATTGAAACGTTTAGTGTTACTTATAAGTATATTATTGTATATTGATTATAGAGTATATACAAGATTGAAGAATCTCATTTTATATAATTTATAATATGAATATGATATACGTGTAGCCGGTGTAGGTGGAGTCTTGGTACTCTTGATGGTACTTGTCTTTGATTAATAATTAATATTACATAAAATAATATAATTGCATGAAATGAAATTGCTAAATGCAAAGCCACGTGGTGCAAATAGCCCAAAATATACATCCATGTCTAATATGTCTGCCATGCATTCAACAACTCTTTTTTTATTGGCTATTATTAGAGAGAGAGAGAGAGAGATGATTAGAAGTGAAGAATTCAATAATTCAATAATTGAGCACAACAATAGATTTGGCAGCCTTTCACCCACTCTTGTTTTGGAGTAATTTTCTAAATTCCTTTTTGGAAGATCTAAGTATATAATCTAACCAAGTTTAATGCTCTTAATGATTCAAAACTAATTTCTAATCAAATCAAAAGTTGTATCCAGCGTAAATAGTGTTTATGCCAAAATTTCACACTGGATACAAATGAGACTGTCACCTACGAGATATTGTCCGTTTTGATTCATTGAGCCTCACGATTTTATCTTTAAAAAAGGGTCCTCATGTGATTAATATTTACTTATTTATATCATAAACTAGTCTTTAATATCAACCGAAGTGGAAGAATATCAAAATCGCAATATCTTCTTTTAGAAAAAAATCACAATATCATAAAAAAAAAAATTACAAATATAATGAGACGGGTTATACTAACAGAATATAAAGTAAAAGTCACAAAAATGTGAATTCTAAAATCAACATGATAGTAGTTTGATGATAGAAAAAAAAAAAAAAAAAGTGATGGCATGCAATAACCGATCTTAGAATTTAAAATTCTCACATTTATAAGAAGATAGTTCCTTTGATTAGGTCTCTTACGCGAAACAATAAATTTAAAGATATGTTAATTCACTGTTAATTTAGAATAAAAAATTAATCTATTTTAATTTGTGCATGTATAAATCTGGTAAATCTCACACTCTCTCTATGTATAATTGTATTTCATGTTCGTATCTTAATGGCGTGTTTCACATTCCAACAAATAAATTTACGACATTTTAATTATGTGATCAAATCCATGTCATTATCAAATAATATAAACTACCATTTACTACAAAGTTCTTGAACAATTTTTTTTAAAGCCGACACTATAGTGGATAAGGGATTACTCGGTCCTGTCGATTTTTTTTTTTTTATTGATAAACCATTTATAGTAATAACAATTATCTCAAATCTGTGACATTGTCAGACTAAATAAATACTCTTATCATCATTAAGTCACATTAAACAGTGGTAGTTCTTATCAAGATTAAACTCTACTTATATCCTAATAGCGTGCTTCACATTCCAACATATAGAAATTTGCAACATTTTAATTATGTGATCAAATCCCTGTCATTATCAAATAATATCTCCCACTTACTACAGAGTACTTATCAATCAAACAAGTTTAAATGTATGTATGACTGTATGTATGTGTCCATTACATATTTACTCTTCTGATGTATGTATCCATTACATATTTTACATGCATGCCTATAAATTTGGCACGTGCAAACAGCATTACATTATATTATGATTAATTTGGAAGGAAGTGTGTTCTCCCAAAATTTGTTTTGGAATGAAGTGAAAGTGCTTTTTAATAATATTTATTAGAAGTGCTTTATTTATGGGAGAGCTTTTCTTTTTGTTAGTGGAGGGAGGGAGCGATTGGAGAAAGCTTGGCTTGAAAGAAATTGAACTTTTAAGAAAGCTTGATGAGAATTGAGAGCCTCCTTTTTGTGCCCACCATCTCCACCTGCTTCTCATGGTTTTTGGAACTATCCTTGTTTTTCTCTCTATAAAGCAATAAGACCATTGAATTGGTCACTAATTAATCATCTTTTTTTTAATATGAAAGCAAAATAAAGTAAGCTAGCTAAAATATCTAAAAAAGAGATCAAACGGTAAATGTGAGATGAGTACTTCTGCATTCAAATAATCTGAATTTGATACAAGATTTGAAATCTATTAATTTAACTAATATATGAAATTTGTGAGGACTAATGTTGAGATTTCCACTAAAAAGAATTTATTTATTTATTTTTTTTTTTTATAAAAAAAATCTTATATATATAAAATTTCTTTTTGTTTGGATGGTATAATTGATTTTTTTTTTTTTTTTTTTTTTTGAAGTGTGGGTGGTATAATTGATTTTTAACATGTTAATTTTTTTTTTCCATAATCCATAAATCTCTCGAACCTATTTAAATATGAACTCGAGTTTGAAACTAGGGTCTTTATCGAACCCTACAATCTTTGATAAATAGAAAACTATGATCTTTGGCCATATTAAACTTTACCATTCTGCTGAGCCCTAGTGGGTTTATAACATATTAATTAATTTCAATAAAATATACTACTTTTATGCATGATATTATGATTTATTTGTGAAGTTTTTCTCTAAAGCTTCAATCAAATATAATTCAAAAGTCAAAAACTTAACAGCTAAGGACAATATGACTTATATGATCCCATATATAGGACACAAAATTATCAATAAAGGAGTTGTATCTATGACTGCTTTTCCGTATAGGGTTTAAATAATTAGTTGCTTGTTCCAAGTTAAATTCAATCAATTCCTTCAATTTAACATGTGCTAAATTCATCAAAAAGATTTTTACATTTCAAAAGTTTTTAAAAAACTTTTGAAGTTCAAGAACAAATCATCCTTCAAGTTGACATTTATTAATTCTAAAGTTTGTAACATGCATGATTGGACCTTATTAATTCTAATTCTAAATATTTTTTGGATCCAGGCGACACTCAAAAGTAATAAATTAATTATTCATGCAAGCTGCAACTCAATTTGACATTACATTCTCTTTCAAAACGTCCGAATTTAATAAAATATATTGTATGAAAACACTGGTCAGTCTTGACCTATATAATTTTATGCTTATGATTGTATAAGACCATTTAAAACTACAGCAGTGATAGTTTTGATCACGATTATTTATGATCATGAAAATATCGATCAAAATCATACACACATATGATCAAGACCTTAACATTTTTGATCTCGACCATTAATGGTTCCTTTTGAATTTTTGTTAAATTCAGATATTCATATTTGATAATTGATCGAGTTCTTTTAACCTGTACACGGTATGCACTAAAACAAATCTCATATAATTTTTTTTTTAATCTAAATTTGTATCGATACAAATTCTCCTTAATCAGACACATGATGCATCACTATGTTGACGTTAACCTGGACAAAATTCACAACTTGACATAATGTAATTAGTTCAAAATAAATTAAAAATCAGATTAATGTACTTGTTTAATATACTAATATTATTGTACTTAAAAAAGTCAAAAATTAGTTCCACATGTCCAAAGTAGATTGCATGCATAATAATAATTAACTATTATGAAAAGGAATTTTTGCTGTTCTGGATTCATGTTATGGTGATTTCGTTTTAGTACCTCCAAATAGAAAATGACAAGAAATAAGATCTACCAAATATTTGAATAGAGACATTCATGTAAATTTATAAAAGTTAACAAAATTTCTATAACAAATTAAAATGATATGATATGAAGTGAGAAGTCCAATAATTGAATTGTGATGATCTTCTAATAAATTCTTAAGACCTAAAATTCATAAATCAACAGACAACAATTCAGACAGAGAGATTCGCTTGTAGATTTATATCACCAATAATTGGGTACAAATGGGTTCAAAATTAGTAAATTACCTATTGGTCCATACCATTTATGTTGTGGTATGAGTTTGATAATTTTTCGATCACTTATTTAATTTCGGGATGGTTCTAGAATTTTTAATCCCCGCCCGTCATATATATATATATATATCGAAAAACGTCATCTAATATTAAAAAAAAAATTATATATAAAACTACAACTTTCAATGTAATTTTCCGTCTCCTTTTAAAGTTTGCTAATGAGCTGTGTTATGCTATATATAATTAATTTAGAGTTTGTTAATTGTTACTAGTTTTGTATTATAATTTTTATATTAATCAATAATTTTGATATGATCTCTATTAAAAAAATCATTTTAAAAAAAATACATTAATGAGATGAGGATGGTATGGGGCAAGAAACCGATCCCCTAATGGGGAATCTCCGTATTTGTACCATTTATTATAAGTCGGGTATTCACCGAGGATGATGTTTCTCATACAAAATGGGATTGATGATGGTAATGAAAAACCCATTCCTGAACCGTACCATTGACATCTTTAGTGCTGTTGGTTTGAAACTTTGAATTTGATTAATATTGACATATGTACAAATCAGGAATCCTTCCAATTCAATTCAATTCAACTTTTCGAGTTAGAGTTTGACCATATGTTCAAATCATTCCATTTGTTATAATAGTGTACCAAATTGGAGAGTACAGGCGTTGGTTGATCTATATTAGACTAATAAGTAAAAAGAATGTTGATACATGGTGTTCAACTCATTAGGAGTACCTTCACGAATTCATGTAGGACATATATTTGAACGGTCTCGTTTGAGTTAACGGAGTTCTGCTAAATAGATATTATTGATTAGTCATCTTTTGACGAGAGATATGAATAAAAAGATTTTAAAAAATTCATATATAATTTCTGAATTATATGAAGCCAATAAACAAACAGCTAACACATAGGCATTTGAACCTGAGAATCCAGGAAGAGCAGAATTTTTGATGAACTAACGGTTAAAAATGACACATATTTATTAAAATTCAATTAGATCTAATTATTCTTGTTGAGCTAAAAATAAAAATCCATTTTTTTTAAAATAGTTATTTTACCGTGGACAAAGTTTTGCTAATTCGATCAAACAAATTACCATAGTAACCGATAAATTTATATACATTGAAATTTGAAAGTAACCGCAAATAATTATCAATTAATTAAACTCCAAAGTAATTAATGAAAGTAGTTAATTACTTAATTACACGTGAAGCCTGTCGAGAAAAGCCTAAGGCCCAAAGGTAAGTTGAAAAAGTGACATCTGTCGCCCACATTTTTGCCTTAGCAAGTTTCACTTTCACTTCACACACCCTCCACCTAACATATCACCTAAACTTTTTGGAATTTATAAAACTGTACGTCTGTACACAGCCCACCACCTTTAATTAATTTCATTGTTTTTTTTTTTTCATATTAATTAATTAAAACGACAACCAATCACTATTGAATCTTGCCCACTATACTAGCAAAAACAAGATATTGCCTGCAAGAAATAACAATATATCTAGCTCATTTGATTTCTTCCTATTAATATTCTATTATTTTGAAGAAATGTTGTTGTCAAAACTAACAATGCATTCCAATTCCCATCTGCTGCTTTCAAAGAATATTATTGAATTATTTTTTTAATGGTGATTGAAATTAAATGAGCTCTTTTTACTAATTATATTATGAAAAAAAAAACGACAAAATACCATTCAAATAATGTATATATGTATGTATGTATGTTAATTTCGATCTTCTCGTGATTTGATTGGATGTTTACTCGTTCTCGAGCTAATTAAGATTGCGATTGGTAATCAATAAAAAGAAAATAGAGAAAAAAGAAAAAAACAATTGTGGTTACACTATTATTAATATTTACAACGTATTTTTTTTATACTATCGATAACGTATAACGATTTGAATTTAAGATATTGCTATGACTGAATGAGTGTCATTTACCACAAACATGAGAAAATATATTTAATATATATTTTAAATCCATCTTAGAACTGAAAAGTAAAGAAGTAGGTAGCTCACCATATGAAGACACTGTTTTTCTTTTTTCATTTCTTTTTTCCCACTATACAGTAATGAAGGTGAAGACATTGTTTTTCTTGGAGTAAGCAGCCAATTTAAATTGCGAGACAGATAATAAATTTGATCTGTCACACCTAATCCATATTTTTCTAACCAATTTCTATAAGATGGCTTTTAACATTGGTAGACTGTGAAAAGAAGAATGAGTTGCATTTATCGATTGTGTCGTATATGAATATCCTATGTAAAAGTTGAAAACTTAAATAATGATTAAAAAGAATATAAAATAGAAATTAGTTTTGGGTTTTAATTTTTAAAAGTAAAATTAGAAATTACTGTGTTGTGAATGTGATTCAATACCAAAGATTCTTGCACTATTGCACAACTCCTGTAAGACAAGTACTGGTATGCACCTCCCATTTTCCATATTTACGTTTGAGTGTTTAAATCTCAACATGTTTATTTTACGAGTATGTGTGAGTTGAAGAGTTTTCTCTCCGTTGTTGTGGAAGTAAATATTTAGATCGTACATGTAATGTTTTATCTGAATTAGTCATAATAAACTTAAATCAAGATAGCTGAACCGTATATATAGTGTTTGATATTTTATTGTCAATTTTTTATATATAAAAAAATAGTTAAATAACCTATTAATTGAAATAGCTAGCTATAAACCACTAAATATTTCAACTTTCAAGAACAGATTTTAATGAGAAAGATTTTAGAATTTCGTCTTTTCTTTAACTTTTCATTTTTTTTTTATATTTAATTTTCACCTCTATTATAATTTAAATCCACCATCATTGACTCGATTGCAAATAGTATATACCATATGCTTTAATTCAATTTTTTTTTTTTTTTTGGGCATGATCAAATTCTTTACACAATCTTTAATAACCAGTACTTTTAAATTTGCAACATTTTTTTGGGTGTGACTATGAATTCAATCTTCAAAAGTGACCAATTGATCTCACAACCTAATTACAATGTAGTTTCTTATAATTATAGTACTTTGAAAAAATAAAATAATAAAAAGGAAATAAAATAATAAAAAGGAGAGAAAAAGAAAAAGTTGAAAAAAGTATTTGTTTTGATTAAGAGTGGGGCCAGCAATACATATTTACTTTACTTAGTGGAATCATATAAGGACATGTAAACTTATATTGGAACTAGTGGGATCGAGTACTATAGTGGTGGTGAGGCTGTAATTGTAAAAGCCATTTCTTCTCATATATATATATATATTTTATATATATTAAAAAAAATAAAAAAATAAAAAACCCATTTCTTATCATAAAAAAACAGTTAGGGTTTCGTGGAACCGTTCAATTTTTTCCACTTAAGAATAATAATAATAATAATAAAATAAAAATAAAATAAAAAAGAAGGGAGAAACTGAGACAATTATGTTAACAAAAAATGGTCATATGAAATTGGAGCTTGGATGGATTCATATTGAGAAAATTATGCACCTTTTTTTTTTTTTTTTTTTTTTTTCACCAAAATGGTATTTAATTTATATAAATAAATATATATATATATGAAATTATAGCTTAATAATTTAAAAATTATTTTCGATTCATCTCTAATTCCAAGATTATTAATACGAAACATTTACAGGTAAAAAATACTTCAGTTTTTTTTTTTTTTTTTCTAAAATAAAAAATAAAATTCAGTTTTTAACGAATGATTGTATGTACATTATTTGAAGTGTGCATGATTTTTTTTTTTAAAAAAACGGAATTAATTGAAATATTAATTTTTTTTTCAAAAGAATAATAATAATAATAATATATTTGAAAAACTTTTCTATACAAACAGAAATGAAAATAGAAGGAGAGAAATAAAATTATAGCTAGTATTCTTGGAATATACTTGTGTTGACTTGGCAGTGTTAGACGAAATACCCTATGTTGAGTTTTCCAATTTTATTGACATGAAAAAAAATTTAATTAAATAAAAAAAAAATTAAGATTTGTTTTATGCCAACAAAATTGGAAAACTTAATAAAGCAATTTTTTAACAATTAAAAAAAAAATGAAAATTTAATTAACTGATGAACAGGACTTAATATTGACATCCCAGTAACATACCTTTCTTAGTACCATAAGGAAAATGAAAAATAAATCAGAAATTATTGAAATTTATGCAAATATTTATTTAATTCTCATATCAACAACAAAAATGAAACTTGAAAATGCCCATAAACTACAGTGAAGAATTATTAAACATAATAATAAATAAAAAAACAAAAACCCTAATTAAATCTCAGCCATTGATCTTCTGCTTCTGCAACTCTTTGTAGAATTTCTGTATGAACTCCTCAGCTGCCTTGTCGACATACCCATTAGTTTCATCGATGTCCCTCAACGGGTACGGCGAGTCCGTTATCCTCAACTGCCTCACAAACGGACTCCGTCCGAATCCGGGCAGTGCCGGGGAGGCCTCCACAGCCATCTCAAAATTATTATTATTATTGTTCAGCATCTCAATTACCACTTTCACGGTGTCGTCCTCCAGTGTGGACGGTGCGTGAGCGCAGCCGAAGAAGTGGCTGTTGATCAGCTTCTTCTTGCCGAGGTGGAAGCTAGGGAAGGTGTAGGCGGGAGTGTTGCTGCAGCTGAACTCGTACTCTTTGGGACCCACGTGGTGTTTGTTGTAGTGGTGGTTGTTGTGATGGCTGTGGGTGTGCATGAGCTTGCCGAGGGCTTTTCCGGCGATCTTGCCACGTTTGAGCATCATGTTGAGATCAACAAGGAGTCTCTTTGACAAGCCTTTTCTTAGCATGAAGAATACCGCACGGGCTATGCTCCATATTCTTTTGGGTATCACTTGTAGATTTTGTTCCATTTTTTTAGGGTTTTTAGAGAGAGAGAGAGAGAGAGATTTTCTTCTTTGTTTGTTTTTTTGAAGTTTTAGAGAGAGAGAGAGGAGATTTTGTTTTTGGGATGAGAGGAAGAAGGGGTAGATGAGGGGTATATAAAGGGTTTGTAGTCTTGTAGAGGAGGTGTGGAGGGAGAGAGGGAAAATGGTATTTATTTTTATTTTTATTTTTATTTTTTTGCTTTTCAAATGGAAATGGTGCTTTTAGATTTTGCTTAGTGGATAAAGTAACAGGTTGGTGCATGGATATTCATATTTTGTGTTACTTTGATGATGTTGATGGATACAATGATTCAATATTTGTGGAGTAATGATCTGGTGGGTTCAATCTTATGTAAACGTGATTAGCGTGATTTTTTTAGAGTAAATTATGCAAACAACCCACAGTTTAGGCTAACTACACAAACGTCCCTTATTGCTAGTGGTGTTTTGTTAAAAATTAACAGCTTAGGGGAAAATGGTTATTTTACCTAAAATATTCATTAACTATTTATATAATACTTTATATATAAAAAAAAATGAATGGATGGAGGAGATCTGATTTCTTTCATCTATCATGACGATAATGTAAAAAATTAGTGAATCACTTTACTACGTAACCTTCTCTACATGACTCGTTAGGATGATTCTTAATCATATTTGATGAAACAAAGAATGATTTATGGTTTATATAGATTTCAATAGATATTCTATAATTATCAATGGAAGAACACCAACACAAATTAACGATTCCTTTATACATTTTGATAGATATTTCTATTTTGCTATAACAATGTTGGGAATTTTAAATGAAAAACAGGAAAAAAAAAATAAATTGAAAGAAATTGAGCATGTAGAGAGAGAAGAATGAATGAACGATGGTCGATGGATAACAATGAGTAATCAATAAGGGTTATATTTGGAATTTCAATGGGTGCATAGAGTAAAAATGTTATTTTAAAATTTTGAAGTTGGGTGTTTGAAGTAAATGGGTTTAGTGTGAATATTTTTATTGGTGGCAATAGTCTCACTCGGGACAAAATTAAGAATTTGGATCCTCTATTAATCTGATTTTTTTCCTGATCTCACATAATCTCATGATACATAAGCAGTGCAGTGAATGTATGATTCATATGTGATTGATTTCCATAATCACTTTATCAACAACTAATCATATACTTTAAAAAGATCAGAAAAAAAAAATCAAATCAGTAGAGGATCCAAATCAAAAATTAAAGAGTAAATATATAGAATTTTTAAGAAATTGTTAATATTTTCTTTTGGGAACGGGGTCATGGCTATGCCAGCCCCTCTCCGATCCACCACTGTCTACAACAATAAGGTTATAAGTTCAAGTTATATCAATTTCCCACAAAATCCAACTTTTTAATTAAATATATCAAATATCGACTGAAGTGATCATGTTTCAAATTCCACCTTTTAATTAAATATATCAAATATCAAATAATTAATATTCATAAAATGTGGATATTTATATGGGTCGGCCTTAGGTTGACAAGTTAACTTTGCATGGGCCAATTCCAATACTGAGTTGGGCTTTTCAATACATTTACGTTGGATCGATCTTGGTCAGGCTAGCTTTTCTTCTGAGTTAGCCTATTCATTAACTAAGCAGGCCTGGAAATGACTAAAAATGATACACAAAATACACAATTGACAAAAAATGTAGTGAAAGACCAAGGGCATAGATGTCAAACAGGGCAGAGTATAATGCAAGCCCTAACATCTGGCTGAGCTCCATACAAGCCCTAATATAAGATTGTTCGGACTCGAACCCCTCACCATATGGGAGGCAGATGCATTACCACTTGTGCTAAGAGGTGATGTGTAGAAAAATCTTAATTTTATTAAGTTAAAATTATGATAAAACAATATTTAAATTTTAGAAAACAGCAATTCATATATGTTCATATGTTTATCTTTCAAAAAAAAAAAAAAAAAAAAAATACATGCTCATATGTTTGTGAGTGCATGTATGCATGACTTTTTATATTTCTTGAAACAGAGACATGAGTTGCCTTCATTTGATCTATATATAATTTAGATGATGGCACTTCACTTTAATTTTAATGTATGTACATACAACGTGTGAAGAATTTTCGGTTCTTTCGATATAACCGGTTCCACAACGTTATATATGTAACTTCGGTCTGATTTTTTTTCCTCATATATAACAGACTTGGTTAGAGAAGGACTCTCTCTATATACACAAGCAATAAGAGCTGATCTTATGGAAAGTATATATTAAAAGTAATTTCTATTGTTTGTGATTTTTTTTCTCATCATTAAATATTGTATTTTGAAATTCTGCTAGTTGATGGAGAATGATTCTATGTTGGAAATCAGGGTCATTTATTTATTCATTACGTGAGTAATTAGGTGATTGTAGAATTTTTTCTCCATGGACTTGTTCAAGAAATTAAAAGAAAATAAACTTGGACTGACATTCTCTAGAACATGGACATTTTTTCAAGTCTACCATGTATTTATATATCTTCACTATATATATAAAGAGATCAAAACCATGATTCAATCTTTATTATTCAATAACAAAAATAAAAACAATGGCTTTGCCAATTTTAAACAGAGTGTTCTCACTTGTTTGCTCAGTCTTCTTGTTAATTTTGTCTGGTTCTACTGCAAATAAAGAAGCTGAAGCTCTCCTGGAATGGAAATCCAGCCTCCAGAATCAGAACCCATCTCCCCTGCTGCCTTCATGGGCTGTTTCCGACCATGTTAATGCCACGGCAAGCGTGTGTAATTGGTCAGGAATTTCCTGCAACAATGCCGGAAGAGTAGTGAGCATAAACCTGACAGGAACAGGTTTAAGAGGTACGCTTGATGAATTCCCCTTCTCGTTGTTTCCTCTTCTTTCATATCTTAATCTTAGCATGAATCAACTCTTTGGTGCCATTCCTCCTCGAATCAGTAGCCTCTCTAAGCTCAAGTACCTTGATTTATCAAATAATAGTTTAAATGGCTCAATTCCTGAAGAGATAGGAAACCTGAAACCTCTTGTCTATCTAAGATTGACCAAAAACCAACTCAGTGGTACTCTTCCACCCTCTATTGTCAATCTTACAGGCTTAAATTTTCTTAATCTTCGCGATAACAGGCTTTCAGGTTTTATTCCTGAAGAGATAGGATTGTTAAGGTCTCTTCACACTCTGGGGTTGAGTCAAAATCAATTTAGTGGTTCAATTCCTCCTTCTATCGGTAATCTAAGCAACCTAGAATTTTTGTATCTTCGTGACAACAGGTTTTCCGGTTCTATTCCTGAGGAAATAGGAAACTTGAAGTCTCTTTCCTGTTTACGTCTAGGCAAGAATCAACTCAGTGGTTCTGTTCCTGGTTCGATTGGTAATTTAAGTAACTTAGAATTTTTATATTTCCATAAAAACCAGCTTTCAGGTTTTATTTCTCTGGAAATCGGAAATCTGGTTAAGTTGATTAAACTTCTCTTATATGAAAACCATTTCATTGGTAATTTTCCCTATAACTCTTGCCAAGGTGGATCACTTGAGTACTTGTCTGTACGTGACAACCATTTTGAAGGTCAAATTCTGAAAAACCTGAGAAATTGCACGAGCCTAGTCAGAGTACGCCTGGAACGAAACCAATTCACTGGGAATATATCTGAAGAGTTTGGCATTCACCCAAATTTGAAATTGTTAGATCTCAGCAACAATAAGTTTTATGGTTCAATTTCATCTAATTTCGTTAAGTGCCAGCAATTAGGCACTTTAAAGATTGCAGGGAATGATATTGATGGGATCATATTTCCTGAGATTGGAAACTCAACTCAATTACATGAACTTGACTTGTCATCAAATCATTTGGTTGGAGAGATCCCATTAGAGCTTGGAAAGTTGAGTTCTTTATACAGGTTAATGTTGAATGGAAATAAACTTTCTGGTTCTGTTCCTCTTGAACTTGGATCACTTACCCAACTTGAATACCTCGACTTGTCAGGAAACAGATTCAGCAAGTTAGTCCCGGAAAATCTAGGACATTGGTTGAAATTGCATTATCTGAATTTGAGCAACAATGAGTTCAGCCAAGGAATTCCTGTTCAGTTGGGAGATTTAGTTCAGTTGTCAGAACTAGATTTGAGTCATAACTTGTTCCAAGGGGAGATACCGTCTCAAATAAGCAAATTGGAGTCCTTGGAGAAGCTGAATATCTCCCATAACCACCTCTCAGGTTTACTTCCAAGACAATTTGAAGAAATGCATGGTTTGTCAAGCATTGACATATCCTATAACGAGTTTCACGGTCCAATTCCTGATAACAGGGCATTTCGAAATGCATCCCTAGAAGCATTACAAGGTAACAAAGCATTGTGTGGTGATCATGTTAGCGGTCTTCTTCAACCTTGCAAAGCTCTCACATCAGGCAAACAAAGAAAAGAGTGGATAATTTTCTTTCAAGTTGTGTTTCCTGTTACAGGAGCAGTTGCACTTTCAGTGGTTGCAATTCGAATTTTGGTTCTTTTTCGAAAGAGGAAGAGAGATTCAGAGAAACAGCAAAGGAGTGCAAACAATGGAGGATTGCTTGCATTTGAAGGAAAGATTAGGTATGAAGAAATCATAAGTGCAACACAGGATTTTGATGACAAATATTGCATTGGAAATGGTGGATATGGAAGTGTTTACAAAGCAAAGCTTCCATCATCAGAGGATATTGTAGCAGTTAAAAAATTGCACTCATTGCATCCTGGTGAGATGGGTAATCAAAAAGACTTTTTCAACGAAATAAGAGCATTGACAGAGATACGCCATCGAAATATTGTGAAGTTTTATGGTTTTTGTGCACATACTCGATGCTCATTTTTAGTTTACGAGTACCTTGAAAGGGGTAGTTTGTATACAATCCTGAGCAACGAAACAACAGCGGCAGAGTTTGATTGGAATAAGAGAGTGAATGCAATAAAAGGTGTGGCTCATGCCTTGTCTTACTTGCACCACGATTGCTACCCTAGGATTGTTCATCGGGATATATCAAGCAAAAATGTGTTGTTGGATTTGGAATACGAAGCTCGTGTTTCAGATTTTGGTGCAGCTAAGCTTCTCAATTTGGATTCTTCCAATTTTACTCAATTTGCAGGCACATATGGATACATCGCACCAGGTATCTTTCTTAAGGAGAACGTTTGATATATTCTTTACAATATTTTTTAGTTAAATCAAAAAATACAATTTCTTTAATTTTGCAGAGCTTGCTTATACAATGAAGGTGACTGAAAAATGTGACGTGTATAGCTTCGGGGTATTAGCATTGGAAGTATTCAAAGGGACGCATCCAAAAGATTTTCTTTCTTCATTTTTAACTTCATCTCCCAACACAAATACCATAGAGCTTGATGACATGTTGGATCCAAGACTTCCATCTCCTTCTCCTGATATTCAAGACAAACTTATTTCTATGATGGAGTTGGCCTTTTCATGCTTAGATGTAAATCCTGAATCAAGACCAACCATGAAACATGTCTCTCAATTGTTATGCAAATAAAAATAAAAATAAAATTGTCTTTGTTGTGCATCTTGTTAAGCTAAAAATGAATGAAAAGTTTTGTGTTGCTCTCATTCTTTTCTCCGATTTTGTAATTCTCCTATGATGTTATGAGTTTCAATCCTGTTAGAACCTGAAATTTTGGATGAACTTGCTTACTCTGTTTTGTGCTTATTATATGTATGCTTCTCCCGCGCGCGACTCAATTTATCCAAGTATGGCTCTGCTGATTCATTTAACACGATTATGCCAACTCAATATATACGTATGGTCATGCATTACAACAATAATATGATAACGATACAACAATAATATGATAACGATAACGATAACGTTACTAATACGATGATATTCTTTATTGGATTTAGCAAACTTAATGTGTATTACAAGTAGTTAAATTAATTTGGATAACGAATGAGACACATTCTGCATGGTTGGTCTTGAATCTTGATTTATATCCAAGCACGAAAGGGCCACCTCCATGATAGATTTGAGTTTTCTCTGAGTGTTGTGCGATGGAGATTGAAGCCGAGGGTCCAACATGTCTTGGAGCTCTATGTTTGTGTTGGGAGGCGATGAGGATGAGGATGAGGAAAGAAAATCCCCTGGATGCTTCCCTTTGATCACTTCCAATGCCAACACTCCAAAGCTATACACATCACATTTTTCGGTTACTTTCATTGTGTACGCGAGCTCTGCAAAACGTTAGACAATAAACACTATGATGTATATGTATTTTCCATAAAAATAACTACTTAAATTAGACGTCCCTTGTATATATATACCTGGTGCTACGTATCCACATGTGCCTGCAAGCTGAGTGAAATTGGATGAATCTAACTCGAGAAGCTTAGCTGTGCCGAAATCTGAAACATGAGCCTTGTATTCCAAATCCAACAATACGTTTTTGCTTGATATGTCACGATGAACAATTGGCAGATAGCAATCGTGGTGCATGTAAGACAAGGCATGCGCCACACCTTTTATTGCATTCACTCTCTTACTCCAGTCTAATTCTTCTGCTGCTGCTTCATTGCTCAAAACTGTGGCCTAACTGCCCCTTTCAAGGTACTCATAAATAAAAAATGAGCATGGACTGTGCCTACAAAAACCATAAAGCTTCACAATGTTTCGATGTCGTATTTCTGTCAATACTCTTACTTCATTGAAGAACTCTTTATGATGATCAGACTCCATATCACTACCAGAGTATAATGAGTGCAACTTTTTAACAGCTACAATAATATTCTCTAAAGTTGGCAATTTTGCTTAAATTTCCAATTTCCTGAGGAATGAAACCTGAAAGCTGGTTTTGAAGGAGATGTAATGATACTCCGCTTTTTCCGTCGTTGAAAGAATCGCGAGGATCAAAAGATTATTACGTTTGTAAAAGGGTTTCCTACGCAATGTGCTCTAAACTAGCAAAAGACTAGTAAAGCGGCAAGCGAGGGTATCGTTCCGCAGGGAGGTGTGATTTGTCAACCATTTCAAGTTCTAGTGTTTATTGTAAGCATGTAAATAGAATGCGAAAAGGTGAGAATGGTGTGTGTGAAATATATGTACAATGCGGTGTGCATGTGTGTGTGTATAGAATGAAAATGAAAATAAATAAAAACAAAGAGAATATGGAATGGTGAGAGTGGTGTTTAAAGTGATAAATAAAATGGTGGATTGGAGAGATGCATGAAAATGGTCACACAAGGTTCAACAAGTTCACCATACATAAGTGCACAAATAGTTGGTTGTTAGACATTAAGGACATCCAATTTTAGTTAAGGGTTCGTTCTTGCCTCAATCCGATTTATACCCATTCATAGAGCTAACGGTTGAAGAGTGTGTTGAGAACCTCTCAAACACGAAACCGCAACCAACATATGTGAACCGATTCTACAAACCAATGCTAAATTGAGCCCCAATATTAACACGGTAATGTAAAATGGCAACGTGAAAGTCTAATGAATGTGGAAAGAGTGATTGTATCTCCAACCATAACTCACCTAGAGCCCCTAGCGTGAGAGATAGCCAAAGACCAATAATTGTAACTCTAACCATGACTCACCTAAAGCCCTTAGAGTGAGAAATAGCTAAAGTCCAATTGTTAACAAGAACAATGAACCAAACCCTTCTAATATGGCAATTTATAGGTTCACCCACTCTTCTTAGCTAATTAGCCAAGACTATGCCTAGAGAGCCCCTCCAAGGCACAATCCTAACTCTAAGTCACTCAAACCCATTCATGACATGCAATTTCGACCTTCCATCAACATACAAACACAAAATGGGATATTTGATTACAACTACTCCTAATTTACATTAATCTACTCCTAATCCCATCCATGAATACATATTAATTTCCAATCTCCATACACAAGCATTTCAAGATAGAGATATATTCAATAACAATCAAGAATGAATCAAAACACAAATTAGATATAAAAACAACCAACATATATATATATATTGAGCACAAATTAGGTTACAAATATTCCCAAGTGGGGATTACACATTTAAGAAAACAAGAAATACAAAGAGAATGAGTTAAAGGAGACAACCCTTGAAGAAAACCTCCTCCAAGTCCTCCATGAAACCCTAGCTCGAAATTGGTCAAAAGACCCTCCTTTCTCCTTGCAATCTACTCCTAAATGGGTGGATGATGGGTAGAAGATGAAATGGAAGGCATCCATGGAGGAAAAACCTCCATGGATGCCCTTGAAAGCTTCTCTCTCTCTTATTTAGATGGAAGAAAATGAAGAAGAAGAAGAAGAGGAAATGTGTGGGGAGTGTGTTCTGATAGGAGAGAAGAGAATAAGGTGTTTATATAGTGTTGGGAGGTTAGGGCTGAAAGTTAGGGTGAAAGGACGAAACTGTCCCTGAAATTCGCCCAAAAAACGACTCTCTGGAGTGAATCGGCGGTTTGGTTCGGCGGCCAGGCCGCCGTTTTGCCCGCCGAATTAGACCTGACAGCATTTCAGCATTTCAGCATCGCGCACCGTTACGGAAATAGGCATAACTTCCTGTAGAAAGCTCGGAATCGCAATCCGTAAAATGTTCTGGAAACTAGACTTCCGAGGCTTTCCGAATATATAAAGATATCAGTGTGGTTCGATCTGAGCAGGAAGATATGACCCCCACAAGGTGTACGTTCTGCACGAGCATATACAATTTCTTCCGTTTTTGGCTCGTTTTGCCTCCCAAACTATCTTTAAGCTCAAAACCTTATTGTAGGGAATATGTACCTACACAAGGCTCAAACAAAACATTATATACAAAAATACGCTCGAAAACGAGACAAACGATCGGAAATGGGGGACCTCAAATAGGTATAAAATAGTCCGATCAAATACCCCCAAACCTATCTTTTGCTCGTCCTCGAGCAAAACAAAGAGAATAAAATTCAAATAACAAAATAAAAATAAAAACAAAACATAAAAACAAATAAAAGATAAAAACTATGCTAATCCACTTCCGTAGGAAACACGGTGGCACTTAGCATGTGCCACAAGCCTTTAAACCACTAGGCGATCCCTAGAGGAGGAGTTATAGTCTCCTGAGGGTTTACAGCTACGACACCCACAAACGTATACTCTGCAATAAAAGTTGAGATGCAATCCACACATACCAAGCAAAGACAACACATGCATGCTAGAATCTCAAATATACCAATTAATAACAATGCATCACACAATGCAAGTATGCCAATACTTAGGATGTTTTCGGGTTACAAAACAACTACACTCGTATGCCCAAGATAAAATTCGCCTCGACTCTAATCCTCACCGGATTTCAGTCATATTTTCACTCAGAACTTAGGCGCACTCTATAGCAAACATATGCAATTTGGAGTTTAAGTATATGGAATCAAATATAATTGCATATGAGTATTTTCAAATAACGCACATTTTCTGAAAATGGATCTCATGGAAGGAATTGAAATGCCATGAACGTGGAAAGACATGCATTGACTCGCATTCCCAAGATAGACTTTCTAAGAGATCAAATGGGCTTTCCCTCACTTTTATTGGGGCCAAGGTGACTTGTGGTAGTGTTTGGGATGGAAGAGATGGTGGGAGCGGGAAGGATAAAGTTATTAACCATGCTAAGGTGTGTTTACACATTACACTTTATAACAAAATTAGCTCTATTACATATTACAATATAAGCGTCTAGGCTATAAAATTTACATTGAACTATTGTGCTACAATTGTACCCTTATTAGTGAGTAACTTTACCATTGAAGAACTAGGAGGCTTAAGTGTTTTATATTTCAACACTTATTCTATTTTTTTTTTTTTCTTTTTCTTCTTTTTTTTTTTTTTTTTTTTTTTCTTTTTGTAAGCCTTTGCCTAGCACAATTTACATATATTTGCCAAAGTACACGCTTTTACAAAATTTAGAGCTAGCTTCTCCTAAGCTATACACCTCAACATGATCAATAACTAGGGAATGGATATGTGTTTGGCTTCAATTTGCAATGAATATAGGGGTATGGGAGTGTTTAGGCTATTTTAGTAGTTATGCACACACTCAAGCTCAAAATCATTTCTAAAAGTCCATCTACCAAGGGAATACAAGTCTCAACAAGCAATCCACATGATGAAGTTCTATGGCAATCAATGTAAAATTGATGTACAATGAGATCACAATGAAGAAAAACAATCGAAGAGTGTATAAGAGTAGAAACAAAACCCACAAACTTTCGTTATTTAGGCACAGTGTAGCTCACGGGTAGTCTCCACTATTTTCCTAGGCTAACAAGCATAAAAGTCTTATCCACCTCAACATCAAAAGATTGGCACTGTACAAGCAAATTTAAGCGACACATGGAGCTAAAAGCATACATGTGTCTCTACCGGCATGCAAAGAAAAACAACTCAACAAAAATGGACTCTTTTTCCAAAAAATTTCAAAATTGATCGTTTTGTGCAGAGATTTGAAAATTTTCTAAACGTAACAAAAATTAAAACAAAATAAACAACGAAGGTGTCCACACCCCCAAACCTAAACTCAACATTGTCCTCAATGTTGCTCAAATCATAAAATATGGACAATGCTTAGCAAAATTCGGAGATGAGAACAAAAATAAAAAGCTAACAACAAAACACAACAAATCCTAAGATCTAAGCACAATACAAATCCACTCTTAGATCTAAACAAAAATAAAAGTTACAAACACTACAAGCATAGCATTTTAACAATAAGCACATAATTGACAACTACATACACAAGTGCTCCATTTAAACTCAAAATTCAGAGGATACCTCTTGTGGCTGCAACCAACTAGGCCATTGTGGCGCTGCCGTTTCACTTGGGGAGTTGTCTTGGCGTGATAACCGCACCATATGGTTCTCTTGAGTTGTGCGGTCCATCCGACCTGAAATTTCTTTTCCTTGCACAAACACAACTCAAACAACATTAAACGCATATGCTATAAAAAAATGAAAATAAGATTAAGAAAAATCCTAAACACATACATATATATCCGCAAAGCAAATAAATCTAAAAATTCACAGAACCTAAACTAAAACAAGAAACAATCAACAAATACGCCTCCCCGGCAGCGGCGCCATTTTGATACTCCGCTTTTTCCGTCGTTGAAAGAATCGCGAGGATCAAAAGATTATTACGTTTGTAAAAGGGTTTCCTACGCAATGTGCTCTAAACTAGCAAAAGACTAGTAAAGCGGCAAGCGAGGGTATCGTTCCGCAGGGAGGTGTGATTTGTCAACCATTTCAAGTTCTAGTGTTTATTGTAAGCATGTAAATAGAATGCGAAAAGGTGAGAATGGTGTGTGTGAAATATATGTACAATGCGGTGTGCATGTGTGTGTGTATAGAATGAAAATGAAAATAAATAAAAACAAAGAGAATATGGAATGGTGAGAGTGGTGTTTAAAGTGATAAATAAAATGGTGGATTGGAGAGATGCATGAAAATGGTCACACAAGGTTCAACAAGTTCACCATACATAAGTGCACAAATAGTTGGTTGTTAGACATTAAGGACATCCAATTTTAGTTAAGGGTTCGTTCTTGCCTCAATCCGATTTATACCCATTCATAGAGCTAACGGTTGAAGAGTGTGTTGAGAACCTCTCAAACACGAAACCGCAACCAACATATGTGAACCGATTCTACAAACCAATGCTAAATTGAGCCCCAATATTAACACGGTAATGTAAAATGGCAACGTGAAAGTCTAATGAATGTGGAAAGAGTGATTGTATCTCCAACCATAACTCACCTAGAGCCCCTAGCGTGAGAGATAGCCAAAGACCAATAATTGTAACTCTAACCATGACTCACCTAAAGCCCTTAGAGTGAGAAATAGCTAAAGTCCAATTGTTAACAAGAACAATGAACCAAACCCTTCTAATATGGCAATTTATAGGTTCACCCACTCTTCTTAGCTAATTAGCCAAGACTATGCCTAGAGAGCCCCTCCAAGGCACAATCCTAACTCTAAGTCACTCAAACCCATTCATGACATGCAATTTCGACCTTCCATCAACATACAAACACAAAATGGGATATTTGATTACAACTACTCCTAATTTACATTAATCTACTCCTAATCCCATCCATGAATACATATTAATTTCCAATCTCCATACACAAGCATTTCAAGATAGAGATATATTCAATAACAATCAAGAATGAATCAAAACACAAATTAGATATAAAAACAACCAACATATATATATATATTGAGCACAAATTAGGTTACAAATATTCCCAAGTGGGGATTACACATTTAAGAAAACAAGAAATACAAAGAGAATGAGTTAAAGGAGACAACCCTTGAAGAAAACCTCCTCCAAGTCCTCCATGAAACCCTAGCTCGAAATTGGTCAAAAGACCCTCCTTTCTCCTTGCAATCTACTCCTAAATGGGTGGATGATGGGTAGAAGATGAAATGGAAGGCATCCATGGAGGAAAAACCTCCATGGATGCCCTTGAAAGCTTCTCTCTCTCTTATTTAGATGGAAGAAAATGAAGAAGAAGAAGAAGAGGAAATGTGTGGGGAGTGTGTTCTGATAGGAGAGAAGAGAATAAGGTGTTTATATAGTGTTGGGAGGTTAGGGCTGAAAGTTAGGGTGAAAGGACGAAACTGTCCCTGAAATTCGCCCAAAAAACGACTCTCTGGAGTGAATCGGCGGTTTGGTTCGGCGGCCAGGCCGCCGTTTTGCCCGCCGAATTAGACCTGACAGCATTTCAGCATTTCAGCATCGCGCACCGTTACGGAAATAGGCATAACTTCCTGTAGAAAGCTCGGAATCGCAATCCGTAAAATGTTCTGGAAACTAGACTTCCGAGGCTTTCCGAATATATAAAGATATCAGTGTGGTTCGATCTGAGCAGGAAGATATGACCCCCACAAGGTGTACGTTCTGCACGAGCATATACAATTTCTTCCGTTTTTGGCTCGTTTTGCCTCCCAAACTATCTTTAAGCTCAAAACCTTATTGTAGGGAATATGTACCTACACAAGGCTCAAACAAAACATTATATACAAAAATACGCTCGAAAACGAGACAAACGATCGGAAATGGGGGACCTCAAATAGGTATAAAATAGTCCGATCATGTAACCATTTCAAGTCACTCAAATTGCCATGGGAAGGTGGAACAGAACCTTCGAGTTGACTGAAGCCTAACCGTAAAGATCGAAGAGACTTCAGGTTTCCTATTTCATGAGGAATAGAACCAGAAATGTTGTTATATCCAAGCAACAAACTTTGCAAATTGCTTATATTACCTATACAAGGAGGAAGAACACCGGTTAACTGATTTTTGGTCAGCCTCAGTAAGTGAAGAGATTTCAACTTTCCGATCTCTTCAGGAATTGAACCAGAGAGATGGTTAAAGTGAAGATAAAGAAACTTTAAACTTGTTAGATTGGCAATAGAAGAAGGAAGAGAACCACTTAAATCATTTTTGCTCAATCTTAGATAGGAAAGAGGTTTCAGGTTTCCAATTTCCTCGGGAATTGTACCGAAAAACATGTTATTGCCAAGACACAAAAATTCCAAGTTACTTAGATTACCAATAGAAGCAGGAATGGAACCAGAAAGGTGATTTTTGCTCAAGTCTAGATTAAAAAGAGATGCCAAATATCCTATCTCCTCAGGAATTGAACCATTTAAGTGATTATTATACAATAACAGCTCATTAAGAGAAGTTAACTGACTTACTTCTCGTGGAATCGAGCCATCTAAGTGGTTCTTAACCAGTCGCATGACTTCCAGATGTGTGAGGAGGCCGATTTCACACGGGATTTCTCCAGAAAGTTGATTGGTTGACAAATCAAGGTACTTGAGATTGGAGAGGTTACCGATATGAGGCGGAATGGTACCAAAGAGATGATTCTTGCTAAGATTAAGATATGTAAGATGTGGAAAAGATGAGAAGGACAATTCATCAAGTGTACCTTTTAAATTACTTGTTCCTGTCAGGTTTATGCTAATGACACTTCCTGCATGGTTGCAGGAAATTCCTGACCAACTACAAGGGCTTTTTGTGACATTTTCATGGTCAGAAACAGACCATGAATTCAAGGGAGATGGTTTCTGATCATTTTGAAGGCTGGATTTCCATTGGAGAAGAGCATCAACTTCTTGAGTAGAATCAGAAGCAACACATAGTGAAAAGTAAACAAGTGAGAAAGTGAATACTCTCTTGGTCAAGGTTGGCAAGGCCATTTTTTATATGTTGATGATGCAGATCATGATCATGGTTTGATCTGAAATTATATATATGGGTATGATGAAATTTCTGCAACTTGGTACCTATGTTGTCGGTAACGAGGAAAATGATCACAGTACCTCCATCCTCCTAAAATATAAAGGACCACCAATTAATCCCATCTATCATATCCATGTGACCATAAGAATGACAACAGGTCATATTCAGCAAGCCCCATATCTGAAACCTAGTTGCGGCAAGGTGCCCCATACCCGACCCATGTCTCGAACATGTTTTGAATACGTCCCATAATCAAATCCGTTTGAAACGGTGTGACCCATACTTGACCTGAATTGATCCGTTTCATTTAACCCAAAAAAAATGTTCAAACAATTAAATATATATACAAATTTTACCATACAATTGAATTTTAGGTCATACACTTTAAATTCAAACATATAATATAATTAGGCAAACGGATAAAAAGAATAGAGTTTTGTTTATCCTTCTATATTTTTAATATTTTAAAAAATAGTTATATAACTATATAAGTACCGGGATGGGTTGGGACATAATGGTTTGACCTATATTCGATCCGGTTACAAACCGTGTCAACAACGTTTGAATATTTGACCCATATCCAACCCGAGCCAAAACAAAGGAAGACCAAATGAATTGGTCTTGAGGAAGCCAAAACAATTTTGAATTTCTCATCTAATGACCATTTTGAACTGAATTTATCATCTAATGTCCATTTTGATAGCGCGGTACTAAATAGGTGGCCACTATGATAATTTTCCCATTAATCAATGTTTTCTCTTAGGATTTGGATCATCTGCTGATCTGATCTTTTTTCTTGACCTTTTTAAAGAATGTAATTAATTGGTTGTTGATAAAAAGGTTGTGAAAACTAATCATATCTTAACCACTCATATTCTTTCTCTCATTACTTTCTTCCTACTTCCTAGCTTTGTTTGTTTGACTTGTAAAATAGAGTTTGTCCTCAACACTCAACAGAGTGATTGTGGTCTGTTTTGAATTTGTATTGTAATAACGGAGGACCTTGAAAGTGATCCTTTTCTTTCAAAGAAATAGAATCATTGCATCCTTTTCTTCTCCTTGGAAATTTTCTGCCAAATTGCGTACATAATAAGTACAAAGACTTATGCGTATTAAGGGTCTTTATTTTTAAGGAAACCCTCAGACCAAAAAGTTGACAATCAACGCTAATAAAACAGGGATTGAACATTCAACCTTATGGTTAAAAACAACAAGCTCTAACCAGTTAAGCTACTCCAACTCATTGTTGGAGGTTTTTTGATTTAAATGTATATATAGTTATATAATTTGTTTAAAATAATTTAAATATGTTTATACAATATTGAATTTTAGGAGATGAACTTAAATTTTAATATTCAATCACATTTAAAAATACACTCAAATTGAAAAATATATTTAAATTTAAATATACACTTGAATTTAAACCTATGTATAGCATGGATACGGATACGGGTACGATACGGGGATATGGTAAATCTTTAAAAACTAGGATACGGATACAGCATGATACACCAATTAGAATAATATGTATTAAAAAAATAATTAATTATATATGAAAACATATTGATAATTCATTCACAATCAAAACATATTCATAATCCAAATAAAACATGTTATAAAAATATATGTAACATATTACTAGATCCAAATAAAACATGTCACATAAGTTGTAAAATATTACAAAATCCAAATAAAACATACTCATATAAGTTATAACATATTACAAAATCCAAATAATACATATAAAAAAATAAAAATAAAAAAACAAAAATAAAAAAAACTCATAAAACATGCATATTCTAAATTCCTAATTAACTTCATTATTATCATTCATATTGTTAAAAGATCTAAATAATTCGGTCTCTAATTCCGGTTCATCAAGAGTAAGGTTTGCAATCTTAAGTATTCCGTCATTCTCCATGTCCATAGAATCAAAATCATCTCTTCCAACCTCTCACAATTGAAACAAACCTTTATTGTAAGGATACGGCAAAGATACGAGGGGATACATCCTGGAGTCAACAGATACACCATTTGATGTATCTGATACGTATCCTAGAGTATTCGGGGAGTTCCCGAACCGGATAACCGGATACAAGTTATCTCTACCAAATGGAGTATCCATGCTTTCTAGATTTAAACACAAACTACAAACAAATATTAAAAATTTAAATTTAATGTACACTTAAAATTTATATATAAAATGCAATTACTTAAAAAGATAAAAAGATTAGTATGAAACTCATATTTAAAAAATCACTATTATCTCTCACTACATACTTCCTAGCTACTTCCTAGCAGAGAGTTGAAATATTGTATTGTAATAATGGAGGACCTTGATAGTGTTCCATCGAGATAGAGTTGAAATTTCAAATAAATGGAGTAATTGCATCTTTTTCTCCTGCTTGAAATTTTCTACGAAATGGCGTATACTATAAGGAACACTCTCATGGTGTGAGGTCTCATGAGATTGGAAGACTCCATCAATACGTAATTATTTGGGAATTGCTAGGAAACTATTAATCTAAAAGGAAGAAATTCAATATAATTAGTACAAAAGATGAAATTCCTATGAAAGATATCTTATTGGAAAGTGAATAGTGTTATTATTATTAGAAAAATAGGAGAAAAATCATGGAATAATTCTTTTCTTACGACCCTGATTGAGATTAAGAAATTCTCAGCTATCAAATCGAGGCTGGTGGCAAATCACCTCTTAATAAATGTGGTAGGCCACCACCCCTCCCACTTTATTGGCCGGTGGGGGTTCGATTCATTCACACTTTAGTAGTACTTTACTAGTATATTAGAGATATTGGTATATATTGGGGCTTTTGTATATATGGAAAATCATACAGAAATACTGAATCATACACCTAATAATTTTCATATATATAAACACTTTTTAAATCATTATAACATCTACCACCCACTCTCTAAAATTATGTCTCCAAGAAAATTTAGAAGATGTGTTGCTCCCACCCACATTCTAAAATGTTGTCTCCAATAAAAATTTTAGAGTTCCTCCTCTTCATTCTCTAAATTTAGAGAACCATTTCTCATCCTCTAAAACCACTTTTCAAGATTTTTTATTCCATTTATATCATTTTACCTTTTTCATTAAATTCAATTAATGTATAATAAATTTTAATTTATACATTTTATTAACATAAAAATTATACCATTAGAAATGTCTCATCTAGATCTTTAAAATGAGTCAAATATTGAATATTAATTAATATTTTTTTATTTACCATACTTTATCATTTGTTCTTCATTTTATTATTTTGTTATAATTTTCTCTAAAAAAATTTATTTTATGTTATAAAAAAAAATTATGTTAAATAAAATATAAGTTATTTGAATATATAAATAGAAATAGGGATAAAGATAAAGATAAGGATAAAGAGTACAGTGTGAGAGTGAAATTTTTTTAAGATGGAATCTGAGAGGAATATTCTCTTTTGGATCTCTATTTTAGAGATAGAAATAGAGAATGGGTGGGAGTCTTGGAGATGCTCTTAGGAACTAGGGCATACTATCACGAAGTGAATTTAACAAGTTCAGATTGTAGTCTATTTTTTTGACAAGATTAAATAGGCAAAAACACATTAATAGAGATACGTTTTCACCTTTTCTGAAGCCGTTTTCGCCGTCTCAATCCCTCTGAACTTAGTACCTTGTTTATGAAATTTAACCATCGACAGTTTTCATGGAAAATATATATAATATATACTTATCTACAGTCCTCTACTGATCCATTGCTGTTGGTCAGATGCTCCAATGGCTTTCTCATGCCTATTCTTGAAATTTATGTTATTTTTTTAAAAAAAAATTGAGTGATTGTATGGAAAATAACAGCATTTTACAGGTTTTTTATTTTTTTTTTATTTTTTATTTTTTTTTATTTTTTAAGGAGTATTTTAGTATTTTACAGTTAATTATCTTATTTCTAAAAATTATACTTTCCTAAAAATAAAATATTTTTATAGAAAAATTAAAATTAAACTTTGCTTGGACCAATGGTTTTGAATGGTCGCTAGGCCCAGTCCAAGACCAATTTGTTTTGCCCTTTTTTGGAGTTAGTCCGCAGTCAATCTTGGGTTGGGCCCATAACGAGTTGACTCAGGTCCTGACGGGGCACCCTGAGTTGGCTCGGTGGAGACTCTTGAGTCAAAAATGACGAATGGACCTGGTTACGAAAAATATGAGAGCTCACACAGTGACACAGAGGTGAGAACTGAGAAATAGAAGAAGGATATCGATTGATTGAACGAATACCCAACAAATTTATAGAAAATAATTTATGGTGCAGGTTTTTTTTTTTTTTTTTTTTTTTTGAAATACCGGCCACTCGTGGATATGGCCTTAAGATTTTTATAAAATTGTGAGTAACACCTGACATTATATTTTGAATTTATGAAAACTGGATTGATTGGAATATTTAAATAAGAGAGAATTGACCGAATAGAGCCCGTTTGGTTGTGATCAATATTTGTTAGGTTTGGTGTATCTTATTTACATTATATATATGTAGGATATGGTATGAGCTATTGTATGTGTGGGCATAGTATTCTTTTTGGGACTAGCCATCCTATTAGGGTTGGGAATCCTCTATGGGTTAGAATTCTAGTAAGTTATACTATTTATAGGGGATCCTTACTCTCACTCATGTTTGTTACAGAACTATCTCCCCATGCAATCTAAGTAAGATGAGAAGAGAGTAGAAGACTTCCTATTGTTCTTTTCAGGTTGTTGTGCTATCATGGATTCTAAAAATTCAGGTACGCTTTCATGCTTATGTATTTAATACGAGTTGTATATATTTATTTGCATAATGCTTACAATGGCAACTTGGACTTGTGACATGGCCGGATTGAATTAAGTGGTAGTTTACTTTGCTGGTTTTAACATTACTTGGATTGGAAAAAAAAATCTGGAGGCATCGAAGTAAATGTTGAAAATGGCTGGCGACGAGCTGTGGTGCGGTTGTTCACTGCACTCCTAGTGGGGCGAATGGTTTAGGTTTTGCTCGAGTTCGAATCCCACTGGAAACACCTCGTGGCCAGGCCTTACTGACCTCCCGGCAAAAACGGGGATTAGTCCCACACTACTCCCACTCGTTAACGATCGGTTGCTGATCGGAGTGTGGGATACCTCGTGGTCTAAAAAAAAAATGGCTGGCGACAAGGCAGCAGAGCAGCCAACAACACGATGTCTAGTCCAAAAATGTTGAACATGCAGATTCCAGCTTCAAAAAATTAGGTTAGAGTTGTAAGTTTCTAACAAGATTATTTCGATGGAATCGTTATCAAATGGACATGTTCTGATATAGGATTAATTGAAGAAAACATGTTCAAGTTGACCCAACATTAAACGAATTGTATATATATTTTTTTATATATATATCACATACCGGTAGCAACTTAAACTTGAGATATTGTCGGACTAGATAAATGTTTTATCCATAAAGTCACGTTGTGCAGTAGAAACAAATATATACCACCCAATTTATACTTGCTTCTATCCACTACTTTTAAGTCCTTGCAATGTCGATCACACACACCAAGAGCGGTACTTGTACAATTAAAGCTACCGATCAGACCAAAACCAGACCACAAACCAGCTTGCCATCACTATTGGTACTGTTAGCTGATCAATCTTTTCAATTTTCAACTGATGATCATCACTTTAATTTCAAGTTTCCAAGAGAATGTGAAATAAATTTCAAGTACTCGTACATGCATGCACTAACTTTATTCAATAATCGCTATAGCTTATTTTTTTTATTTTTTTTTATTTTTCTCTCTCTGCATGGAGATCAAACCTAATTTCTTCAACTATCACTATCTCTTTCACTTCACTCTCTGTGTATAAATATTTCTTTAATTTCTCCACCATATAAATGTGGGTTGCTCGTGAATATCTCAAAAGACTACTCTTGTACTTGTGGCTCTGGTGAGATTTCATATCATATGCTCAATATAAATTGTAACATACAAGTCTCTTTCTCCATTAATGTTGCTGTCTGATTTTAACAAAAACAAAGTGTCAAAATTAATAAGGGTAGTGTTAATCTGTGGTTAAAACACTATAAAATGTATTTATTGTCTTGTTTATGTAGTTATTGTGATTAAGGATAATAAATACAGTGTATATCATTCCTTTTATAGCGTTTTATTTCACTATCATGGTGGTTGGGGGTAGACCTGACAAGGTTTTGGTTCGAACCGTGGAACCAGAACCAAAAAAACCGGAATCAGAACTTTTTCGGTTTCGGTTCCAATTTTCACGGAACCGGCCAGTTCAAATCGGACTAGAACTGGCAGTTCCGGTTCCGGTTCAAACCGGCATTTCCTTTTTTTTTTTTTTTTTTTCACTTTTTTTAAATTATTAAAAGAATAACACTTTATTTATAAGAACTTATCCTCCCAATCCAAAGATAATAAACATCTGAAAATCTGTAAGGAAGAATAAAAACCAATAAAATCAAATTGTATAGAACATATGTCACCAGCTATTATAAGAATAACAGACCAACTAAACATATTAAATAATGAACTCGTAAATAAGTCATTAGAAACAATGCCATTGAAATCAGTCCACTGTACATAAACAAACATCTACAAAATACATCTCAACTCTCAAGAAACCGAATCAACCACATTTAACATAGAACCTAAAAGGAGCAAAGTTTAAACAACATGTGGAACCAACAATATGGTGCCAATACACAATCACATGATTATTATTAATACTTGAGAAGTTAAATCATAAATCCAATATACAAGAAATCTGCATATTATTAGGTGGTCATAACATTCAACCATTAGCAAAAAAACATATATAAACAACTAGAATAGAAAGGATAAAAAAATCTCACATCCCACATCGGATAAATATGAAAAGTGGAGAAAGGTCTAACCTATATAAAAAAGGAGAAGAATGCAAAGGAAAATATACTTACTTGGATAAGGGTTATGGGCCACGGCCCAAATACTTTGCAATGTCTTTTCTAACATTTTTTTTTTTTTTTTTTTTTTATAAATAAAATTTCATTTTTTTGTAAAAAAAAAAAAAAAAAAAAAAAAAAAAAAAAAAAAAACGGTTTCGCCGGAACAGGAATTGGAACCGCCGGTTCGGAACCGAAATCTTGCTAGGTTTAGTTGGGGGAACTACTTCATGCATATTAGCCTCTAATATAACTTATAAGGGCAGAACTGTGGACTTGAATATATGAACTTTATTAATTCGATCGAATTATTTTGATGAGTTTTTATAATAGTTTGATCAATTAATGTAGTAGATTACTATATATGTTTAATTAAAAAAAACTAAAGGCATGTTTGATTTTTTCCATTTAACACTTAACGACACGTGTAGTAGTAAGTTGTTTAATTTGATTTTTTAAGTGATAAAATCAGTGAATGAGCAACTAAAATCACTGGGTTTTTAAAAGTGAATTTTTTTCAATTTTCACTTTTCACTTAACCAAAAATCACTGGATGATTTATCAATTTTTTACTTCCAAATTTATCCTCATAAATCTTATCTGTCTCCAGTTTTCTCTTCTCTCACAACCCTTAACCATATTAATATATTATTCTTCTTCTTACAATTTAAAAAACTTTAGAGCCATAAAACGTAGTTGTTTCAAGACTCCAAAATCTCCATTTGAATCTAATGTTTTTGAATTGTATTCAATCCTATTTGGATGTATGAGAAAAAAATATCTTTTTTTTTTTTGTTGTTGTTAATTCAATGGTAGGACAGAAAGCTTTTTTGAACGATTTAAAAAGCAACTAACCAGAAAACAAACAAACAAACTAAACAAGATACAATTATCTAAACATGAAGGCATATATCATGCCAAACTCTTCGAGAAGAGAAGGCCACACATCAAACAAGTTAAAGATCGTCTTTTTTTTTTTTTTTTTTTTTTCAGGTTGTTTGAAATCACAAAATTGATTGAAACACAAATTAAAGAGAGACAAAGCTTGACATTTTTTTTTTGTTACTCCAATACAAATTCAGAGCACATATAAGTTGTTCCTTCTTATAATAGCAATTTTAGTTATTGATATTTTATACAAATAAAAGTGCACAATTTGTTTGATTTAGGGTTCTTCAAAATTTAATTAAAATGATTATTAATATTTAGGGTTGCTTTTGACATTTTAGAAATTGCTAAGAGTAAATTATTAAATTTGAAATTCTTTATGGTGGCTGTAGAGAGTAAATGGGTGTATGAAGAACTATTTTGAGCGGCAATAGAGCCACTCTTCTGTTATGTGTTTGAGGAAAATTATTATTATTATTGTTATTATATTATTAAATTATTGTATTTAATTGTCTTTAATATATTAAAATGTAAATATATAACAAATAATAGTTGAACATGCATAAATATTGTAAAAGTATTTGTTTTCAGATATTTGTAACTTAAAAAAACAAACAACTTATAACTTATATTCGGTTTTAAGTGATATTCAGTTTTAAGTTTTCAGTCACTATTCAATCTCAAGTACAATTCAACACTGTTCAGTCTTCAGATGGAAAATCAAACGCAACCTAACTTGGTATCACCGGTAGGGGTGGGCGTTTAATGGATCGATTCACTTTTCGAGTGAACCAATAAAAAATCGATAACATTCGGTTTTTGAAAAAGTGAACCGATCCAATAAACTTTATAATTTCAACCGATTAAAAACCAATTGAACTGGACCGGTTTGGTTTTTTCGGTTTTGGCAAAAAAACGTAGACAAAACAAGCAGCTAAGATTCATCATCTCATAAGCAGATACGCTAATACATACACTGATACACTGATACACATTAGGCAAAGATGAAGGGGGAAATCAAACATAAGAGAGATTATAAATACATAATATAATAAATCGATTATTTCTTTTCAAAGCCTGTAATTAATTGTCCAAATTCAGATGAAAATTCATTTGAGATTGACCAAAACTACATAAAGATTTCAAATCAAAAACTTATACACATACATGTAACTGAGAGCACAAATTGACAAAATTCAAGTGAGACTTATCTAGTTATCCATGAGAAGTAGGTAAAGTCCTCTAATTTATAGGGAACAAAACAAAGAACAATGCGCTCTATGAAAAATAATATTAACAAAGAACAATAAACATATAAACACGTATACAAATTCATAAACAACAAACAATAAACATATAATCCACTGAAATTATCCTATCAACACTTAGAAAAATGCTTCTGAAATCGCTGATTTTTTCTCCTGTAGTGAATTTCAAACCTTCCAAATCTAAAGTCTCAGCATTTTTTTAAGAAGAAAATATTCGTACTAATTCGAACCACAACAGTCAACACAGCGCAAAAATTAGATAAAGGGTGTGGTATCAGAGAAAGGGCGTGGTATTTTTGGTATCAAAAATCAGATTTGCTAAAAAAAAATTATATTAATATTTTTAGTAGACAAGAAGAAGAAATCGGTGAAAGGGCATGGGTATCACTTAATAAAAAAGAAAACCCACAAGTGGAGGTTGTTCAGATGGCTTGTCTTTGCTCTATATAGAAATGTGTGGTCTCTTTCCATAAGAGAAAAGCCAGGACGTGGTCTCTTTGCTCTATGCCTCTATATACCAAGAGATCGAAAGCAGAGAAGTGGTGGTGCAGGACGTCGGATGAGAGAGACGACGGACGGGAGACGGTGAGTTGAGAGATTTAGGGATTAGACGACAGAGTAGGGATTAGACAAGAGAGTGCTGTTGTTCCTGTGCGGCTGAGCTGATGAAAACTAGGTTTTCTTTTTTATATATCCTGGTTCGCGGTTCAAATCATAGAACCGGAAACCAAACCGGTTTTAAAAAATTAAACCGAATTAAACCGGTTAATAAGAAAAAACCGAAAAAAAAAACGGTTAGACCGGTTTGGTTCAATGGATTTTTGCCCACCCCTAATCACTGGTAAAATAGACTTATTCAACAGGGTCGGTCTTCACTTTTTAAAGGCCATAGCGAAAATCTAAAATGGACCATTTGTTATATTCATAGTTGATTTGGAATGCTTGGATTTTGTTTTACATCATTAATATTGCTTATGACTTCTATTGTTACATAAGAAAAAAAATTAAAAATTAAATTAACAAGAACTTCTATTGACCTACTGTATATATAAAACAAGAACAATAGAAAAAATTGCTTGTATGCTTTTAATAAATTGGGGACATATATATATATAGAGTCTTTCTATTGTCAGTTTATCCTAGCAATAAATATATTAGGACGAAGAATGTGAACCATAGATTATGAAGAAGTTTTGACAAGTGCATACACTTTGAATCAAAGTATGTAAATTTAGTGATCCACATTCTTCGTCCTGATATATTTATTGTTAGGACAAACTGATAATAGAAAATCTAGATATATATATATATATATCCAATCTATGTATCAACATAAGTACTCGTGGTAGAGCAACAAAAACCACTAGATCTGTCTTGTCTACCGACAAACAAATGAAAGCAAGTGAAGAAGCAAATAAAAGTATACTTCATTTTCAAGTTGGTTAAATATACACTTATCACGAACTTAAAAGCAAATAAAGGGGTTGGGATGAGAGGGGGAAGGGATATATGGGGTGTATATAGAGGGGTTGTAGAGGAGGTGTGGAGGGAGAGAGGAAAAATGGTATTTTTTATTTTATTTTATTTTTATTTTTTTTGCTTTTGAAATGGAAATGATGCTTTTAGATTTTGCTTAGGCCATCTCCAATAGAAAGTGAGAGTTATAGTTATATTTGGGTCTTAAATAGTGCTAAGAGTGATGCTTATATATACATTTGCTCCAGTGGTGTTGAGAGTGATATTTTTGTGACAAATTTAAATATGCCTAATTCATAATAAGTGGCCAATAAATTGTAATTTATAAACTTTAATGTTGATAAAAATAATACCATTGTGAATTTTTCAATGAGATCTTTAAAATGATACTAATATTTAATATATTTAAATTTTTATAAATTATTACCAAGTTTGATATTATTAGAAAATTTAGGAACCCAAACTTGGATGAATATGATGTAAAATTATGTGGGAATTGAGTATATATAGACAATTTTGGAAAACTAGCCATTGGAAAGCTTTTTTGTATTTTTCTATAATTTATTATTATTATTATTGGATTTTTTTGTTGATTTTTCTAATTTGTTTTGGATAAAAAAATATATTTATTTCAAATTTTAATGTCTGAAAAATTGTAGACCGTCCATCTTTAACGGTCAACAAATTTGATCTGTCCATCTCCAACGGTCAACAAATTTGATCTGTCCATCTCTAATGGTCAACAAATCTAACCGTGTCACACATTAATCTCTTGTTCGATCTCTTAATTATGATATGGATCCCACACCAAAAAAAAAAAAAAAAAAAATTATTAAATTCACCCAACACATAAGTTCCACCACTTTTTCCATATGTCCCACCATATAACTCTCACTCTCACTTTATTATATATAACTCACTCAAAAAACTTTCAACCTATTTTAGCTCTCACTTTAACTCTCGATTGGGGATGATTTTGAGATTTAAAATGAGCATATAACTCTCTATTGAATATGGTTTTAGAGTATTCCCAAAAGACTCTTTTATTTTCAGTCTTCAAATATCTATTTACTTATCCATGTGACAATTTGAAGAGTAAAAAAAGAAGAGTCCTTCCAAAAGACTATTCAATTAGAAGTATGTTTATATTATTTTAATGAAAGCACTCAAATTCCCCTCTCTCCACCAACAAATCTAATTACCCCACTCTCTTTTTTCAAGTTAGAAATAATAACTTTTCATATTAATAATATGTTATTATTAAATATTCAATATTAGTCTCATTTTAAGGATCTAGATGAGACCTTTTTAGTGGTATAATTTTTATAATGATAAAATTTATAAATTAAAACTAATTATATATTAATTGAAATTAATTAAAAAGATAAAAGATATAGATGTTAAATATTAATCATGATGTGATATAAAAAATAATATAATAACAATTGAAGAGGGAGAACTTGCTTTAAGCAAAATCTTATTTGAAGAATCTCATTTGAAGAATTTGTTGGAGACAAATATACTGACGTGGCTGTTTCAATTTTTAGAAATATCTTATTTGAAAAGTCTTTTGGAGATGCTCTTAGTGGATAGGGTAATAGGTTGGTGCACGGATATTCATATTTTGTGTTACTTTAATATTGATGGGTACAATGATTCATTATTTGTGGAGTAATAATCTAGTGGGTTCGATCTTATGTAAACGTGATTGGTGTATTTTTTTTTTTTAGAGTAAATTGTGCAAACACCCCACAAGTTAGGCTAACTACACAAACATCCCTAACTGCTAGTGCTATTTCATTAAAAATTAACAGCTTAGGGGAAAATGGTCATTTTATCTAAAATATTCATTAACTATTTATATAATATTTTATATTAAAAAAATAAATGGATGGAGAAGATTTTATTTCCTTCCTCTATCATGACAATAATGTAAAAAGTTGATGAATCACTTTACTACTTAACCTTCTCTACAAGACTCGTTAGGATTATTTTTAATCATATTTGATGAAACAAAGAATGATTTATGGTTTATATAGATTTCAATAGATATTCCATAATTATCAATGGAAGTACACCACACAAATTAACGATGCCTTTATACATTTTTATGTAAGGCTAGTAGAAAAAGGTTTGATAGATATTTCTATTTTGCTATAACAATGTTGGAAATTTTAAATGAAATAGGAAAAAAAAAAAACATTGACAGAAATTGAGCATGTAGAGAGAAGAATGAAAGAATGATGGATAACAATGAGTAATCAATAAGGGTTATATTTGGAATTTTAATGGGTGCATAGAGTAAAAGTGTTATTTTAAAATTTTGATGTTTGGTGTTTCAAGTAAATGGGTCTAGTGTGAATATTTTTATTGGTGGCAATAGTCTCACTCTGTTAAAGGGGACAAAATTAAAGAGTGAATATATAGAATTTTAAAGATATTGTATATGAAAGGCTATTTCCCTATAGTGGAAATGGTGGAAAATGTCATTTTTTGACCGGGTTTTATAAGAAAGTCACCACTTTAATAACTTAAGTTTAAAAAACACTAAAGTAAGTGATTTTCAAAAATGCCCTTACTTTACATATATTCTCTTACTTTGAAGTTTATTTATTTATTTATTTATTTATTTATTTATTCTTTCATCTTCTTCATATAACAAACCTCCAATGGAGGTTGAACATCATAACATTATCAATGCAACTTCAGTGAATAATTAGTTTAGTGGCGCTATGCAGACGCATTCGGGGGTCAAGCTCGGAAAACAAATGAAAAGTCTCGGAGACTAATTGAAAAGGCTCGGGGAACAAATTGAAAAGGCTCGAGCCTTTTCATTTAGTCTCCGAGACTTTTCAATTGTTCTCCGAACCTTTTCATTTGTTTTCCGAGCCTTTTCAACAATCATTTTTTTTTTTCACACAATCAGTTTAAGGTTTACAAAAGAGGGTTTTAAATTGAAAAAAAAAAAAAAAGCAACTAATAAGAGGGTTTGTATCTCAGATGCAACTAACAAAGGCTCGGACATAAAAAAAGTCGCTATTGTGTTTGGTCGTGGTCGTCAATGGTAACGTATGCGTGTTCATGGTCTACCGTCGTCCATTGATGGAGGATTTTGAAAGAAAAAAAAAAAAAAACCCAAAATGGTGAAGAAGGTTATTGTGGGGGGCATTTTTGTCCGTTCACCATAATATATGCATTTTAAACTTAAATTATTAAAGTGGTGACTTTCTTACAAAACTCGGTTCAAATAGTGACAAATATTTTTTGAGCCCTCTAGTATTCCTTCTATTTCTACTATTTTCTTTTGGGAATGAGGTCATGGCTCTCTGCCAGCCCCTCTCCGTTCCACCACTGTCTACAACAATAAGGCTATAAGTTCAAGTTATATCAATTTCCCACAAAATCCAACTTTTTAATTAAATATATCAAATATTGATTGAAGTGATCATGTTTCAAATTCCACCTTTTAATTAAATATATAAAATATCAAATAATTAATATTCATAAAATGTGGATATTGATATGGGTTGGGCTTAGGTTGACAAGTTAACTTTGCATGGGCCAATTCCAATGCTGAGTTGGGCTTTTCAATACATCTACGTCGGATCGATCTTGTTCAGGCTAGCTTTTCACCTGAGTTAGCCTATTCGTTAACTAAGCAGGCCCGGAAATGACTAAAAATGATACACAAAATACACAAGTGACCAAAAATGTAGTGAAAGACCAAGGGCATAGATGTCAAACCGGGCAGAGTATAATACAAGCCCTAAAATCTGGCTGAGCTCCATACAGTCCCTAATGTAAGACTGTCTGGACTCGACTCGAACCCCTTACCATATGGGAGACAGATGCATTACCACTTGTGCTTAGAAGTGATGTGTAGAAAAATCTTAGTTTTAATAAGTTAAAATTATGATAAAACAATATTTAAATCTTAGAAAAGAGCAATTCATATATGTTCATACGCTTATCTTTCAAAAAAAATAAAATACATGTTCATATGTTTGTGAGTGCATGTATGCATTACTTTTTATATTTCTTGAAACAGAGATCAAAACCATGATTCGATCTTTATTACTCAATAACAAAAACAAAAACAATGGCGTTGCCAATTTTGATTAGAGTGTTCTTGATCACAGTCTAATGGGAGAACTTCCTATATATATATATAGTCACAGTCTCGATCACAGATGCCAGTCTTGATCATCACAAGCAATCAGAGCTGATCTTATGGGAAGTATTTTGTTTTTTTGAACATCTAACACCCAAACCAGACCAAAACAAGGACACACAACAATAACAAACAACAAAAATAGCCCCACAGCAACAGCACAAAACAGTGCAAAAACATGGTGGACTTGTGTAAATTAGCACTTGAAGTAGTTTTCTAGTTCTTGAATATTATGTAATATATTTTTTACCTTTACGAAATATTTAATTTATGCGACAGTCGGGACCGAAATTTTCACTAGGTTTCAAAAAGAAATTATTAATTATTATGATAGAGAGGTTTATTAATTTTTTACACAGGTCCGAGTCAAGATCGAGAATTTTTATTAATTTAGAGAGGTTAATAATTTAGAGGGGTTCTACTGTAACATTTGTTATAACTTGATCAACAAAAAATCTTCTAAAAAAATTAAAATACAGTAAAACCCTTGTAAATTAATAAACTCTCTAAATTAATAAAAAAATCCCGGTTCCAACTCGGGCTAGTGTAAAAAATCAATAAACTTCTCTATCGTAATAATTAATAATTGATTTTTGAAACCTAGTGTAAATTTTCGTTCTCGAATGCCGCTTAAATTAATAATTTCATAAAAGTATAAAATATATTACATAATATTCAAGAACTAGAAAAGTACTTCAAGATGGTAGTTTGTACAAGGCCACCATATTGGATATTTTTGACTTCATCCTTCATCTTTTGAGTAAATGTAGGATTGTCCTTTTTCATCTAGCAAAGTTCTTTGCGAATGCTATCCGTCATAGTAACATAAGGATTAGACATCTTAGACGGAAGAGTAATAACAAAGAAAATAGAAAAGAAAGAATTTTTAGGAGCTATTAAGAATATAATTTTTAGGTGTTCTTGAGATCTCTCTTGGTATCCAAATCCCATGGGGTATCCTTGTCTCTAAGTAATCATATTCCCATAAGGAATTGTAAATTTTCTTAACAAATCTTTCCTAAATAAGGAATCCCGAATAGAATAATAATTAAAAAAAAAACTTTCCCCGAAGAAGAAAACGACTAAACAAGAAATCTCGAAAAGGAACTTTCCCTTAAAAAAAAATAAAAAATAAAAAATAAAAAAAATAAAAAATAAATAAAAAGAAAAACAACTTCCATGCATTTTTAAAGATAAAATAAGTAAAACCCTTTAAATTAATAACCGCTTTATTAATACTCCGGAGTGGATCTTTAAAATATTAATTTAGAAGGTTCTACGTTAGAAATACACAATAAAAAGTAGTATTTAGGTTGAGTCATGTATAACTCCAAAAAAAAAAAAAAAAAAAAAAAAAAGTAGTATTTAGGTTGAGTCATGGATGACTCCAAAAAAAAGAAAGGAAAAAAAAAAGTGATGGACACGTGGCTTAAGAAGTTAAGATATAAGTCATAATAAATAATCATAATAGAATAATGCTTGGGTACTGAAGAGTCGGTACCCAAAATATTGACTCCACCAATGGAAGTGTAGCACGTGGCCCAATTTGTGAGATAAATGTAAAAAGTAAAAGAAAAAAGACCACGTGCTATACTCCCATTGGTGGGGTCAATATTTTAGATACTGATTGATCAGTACCCAAGTATTATTCATAATAATAATAATAATTAAAAAAGTCTTTTTTTCTCATCATTAAATTTTGTATTTTGAAATTCTGCTAGTTGATGGAGAATGATTCTATGTTGGAAATCAGAGTCATTTATTTATACATTAGGTGAGTTATTTGGTGGTCATTCTTTAATTATTACAGTCCATATCAAAGATTTCTCAAGATTGAAAAGTTTTTCACCATGGACTTGTTCGAGAAATTAAAAGCAAATAAACGTAGAACCTGGACATTTTTTCAAGTATACCATTTATATATTCAATTACAAGATCTTCACTATATATATATATAAAGAGATCAAAACCATGATTCGATCTTTAGTACTCAATAACCAAAACAAAAACAATGGCGTTGTCAATTTTGATTAGAGTGTTCTCACTTGTTTGCTCGGTCTTCATGTTAATTTTGTCTGGTTCTACTGCAAATAAAGAAGCTGAAGCTCTCCTGGAATGGAAATCCAGCCTCCAGAATCAGAACCCATCTCCCCTGCTTCCTTCATGGGCTGTTTCTGACCCTGTTAATGCCACGACAATCCCGTGTAATTGGTCAGGAATTTCATGCAACAATGCAGGAAGAGTCGCGAGCATAAACCTGACAGGGACTGGTTTAACAGGTATGCTTGAACAATTCTCCTTCTCGTCGTTTCCTCTTCTTTCATATCTTAATCTTAGCACGAATCAACTGTTTGGTGCCATTCCTCTTCAAATCAGTAACCTCTCTGAGCTCAAGTACCTTGATTTATCAACTAATCGTTTAAATGGCTCAATTCCTGAAGAGATAGGAAACCTGAAATCTCTTGTCTATCTAAGATTGACCAAAAACCAACTCAGTGGTTCTCTTCCACACTCTATTGTCAATCTTACAGGCTTAAATTTTCTTAATCTTCGTGATAACAGGCTTTCAGGTTTTATTCCTGAAGAGATAGGATTGTTAAGGTCTCTTCACACTCTGGGGTTGAGTCAAAATCAATTTAATGGTTCAATTCCTCCTTCTATTGGTAATCTAAGCAACCTAGAATTTTTGTATCTTCGCGACAACAGGTTTTCCGGTTCTATTCCTGAGGAAATAGGAAACTTGAAGTCTCTTTCCTGTCTACGTCTAGGCAAGAATCAACTCAGTGGTTTCTGTTCCTCGTTCGATTGGTAATTTAAGTAACTTAGAATTTTTATATCTCCATAAAAACCAGCTTTCAGGTTTTATTTCTCTGGAAATTGGAAATCTGGTTAAGTTGATTAAACTTCTCTTATATGAAAACAATTTCATTGGTAATTTTCCCCATAACATTTGCCAAGGAGGATCACTTGAGATCTTGTCTGTACGTGACAACCATTTTGAAGGTCAAATTCTGAAAAACCTGAGAAATTGCATGAGCCTAGTCAGAGTCCACCTGGAACGAAACCAATTCACTGGGAATATATCTGAAGAGTTTGGCATTCACCCAAATTTGAAGTTCTTAGATCTCAGCAACAATAAGTTTTATGGTCCAATTTCATCTAATTTCGTTAAGTGCTTGCAATTAGGCACTTTAAAGATTGCAGGGAATGATATTGATGGGATCATATTTCCTGAGATTGGAAACTCAACTCAATTACATGAACTTGACTTGTCATCAAATCATTTGGTTGGAGAGATCCCATTAGAGCTTTGAAAGTTGAGTTCTCTATACAGGTTAATGTTGAATGGAAATAAACTTTCTGGTTCTGTTCCTCTTGAACTTGGAACACTCACCCAACTCAAATACCTCGACTTGTCAGGAAACAGATTCAGCAGGTTAGTCCAGGAAAATCTAGGACATTGGTTGAAATTGCGTTATCTAAATTTGAGCAACAATGAGTTCAGCCAAGGAATTCCTGTTCAGTTGGGAGATTTAGTTCAGTTGTCAGAACTAGATTTGAGTCATAACTTGTTTCACGGAGAGATACCGTCTCAAATAAGCAAATTGGAGTCCTTGGAGAAGCTGAATATCTCCCATAACCACCTCTCAGGTTTACTTCCAGGACAATTTGAAGAAATGCATGGCTTGTCAAGCATTGACATATCCTATAACGAGTTTCGTGGTCCAATTCCTGATAACAAGGCATTTCAAAATGCATCCCTAGAAGCATTACAAGGTAACAAAGCATTGTGTGGTGATCATGTTAGCAGTCTTCTTCAACCTTGCAAAGCTCTCACATCAGGCAAACAAAGAAAGAGTGGATAATTTTCTTTCAAGTTGTGTTTCCTGTTACAGGAGCAGTTGCACTTTCAATGGTTGCAATTCGAATTTTGGTTTTTTTTCGAAAGAGGAAGAGAGATTCAGAGAAACAGCAAAGGAGTGCAAACAATGGAGGATTGCTTGCATTTGAAGGAAAGATTAGGTATGAAGAAATCATAAGTGCAACATAGGATTTTGATGACAAATATTGCATTGGAAATGGTGGATATGGAAGTGTTTACAAAGCAAAGCTTCCATCATCAGAGGATATTGTAGCAGTTAAAAAATTGCACCACGATTGCTACCCTAGAATTGTTCATCAGGATATATCAAGCAAAAATGTGTTGTTGGATTTGGAATACGAAGCTCGTGTTTCGGATTTTGGTGCAGCTAAGCTTCTCAATTTGGATTCTTCCAATTTTACTCAATTTATAGGCACATATGGATACATCGCACCAGGTATCTTTCTTATGGAGAACGTTTGATATATTCTTTACAATATGTTTTAGTTAAATCAAAAAATACAATTTCTTTAATTTTGCAAAGCTTGCTTATACAATGAAGGTGACTGAAAAATGTGACGTGTATAGTTTCAGGGTGTTAGCATTGGAAGTATTCAAAGGGATGCATCCGAAAGATTTTCTTTCTTCATTTTTAATTACTTCATCTCCCAACACAAATATCATAGAGCTTGATGACATGTTGGATCCAAGACTTCCATCTCCTTCTCCTGATATTCAAGACAAACTTATTTCTATGATGGAGTTGGCCTTTTCATGCTTAGATGTAAATCCTGAATCAAGACCAACCATGAAACATGTCTCTCAATTGTTATGCAAATAAAAATAAAAATAAAATTGTCTTTGTTGTGCATCTTGTTAAGCTAAAAATGAATGAAAAGTTTTGTGTTGCTCTCATTCTTTTCTCCGATTTCGTAAATCTCCTATGATGTTATGAATTTCGATCCTGTTAGAACCTGAAATTTTGGATGAACTTGCTTACTCTGTTTTGTGCTTATTATAAGTATGGTTCTACCGCGCGCGACTCAATTTATCCAAGTATGGTTCTGCTAATTCATTTAACACGATTATGCCAACTCGATATATACGTATGGTTATGCCGACTTTAATTCCTGTCTTGCATTACAACAATAATATGATAACGATAACATTACTAATACGGTGAGATTCTTTATTGGATTTAGCAAACTTAATGTGTATTACAAGTAGTTAAATTAACTTGGATAACGAATGAGACACATTCTGCATGGTTGGTCTTGAATCTGGATTTACATCCAAGCATGAAAGGGCCACCTCCATGATAGATTTGAGTTTTATCTGAGTGTTGTGCGATGGAGATTGAAGCCGAGGGTCCAACATGTCATGGAGCTCTATGTTTGTGTTGGGAGGCGATGAGGATGAGGATGAGGATGAGGAAAGAAAATCCCCTGGATGCTTCCCTTTGATCACTTCCAATGCCAACACTCCAAAGCTATACACATCACATTTTTCGGTTACTTTCATTGTGTATGCAAGCTCTGCAAAACGTTAAACAATAAACACTATGATGTATATGTATTTTCCATAAAAATAACTATTTAAATTAGACGTCCCTTGTATATATATGTACCTGGTGCTATGTATCCACGTGTGCCTGCAAGCTGAGTGAAATTGGATGAATCTAACTCGAGAAGCTTAGCTGTGCCGAAATCTGAAACATGAGCCTCGTATTCCAAATCCAACAATATGTTTTTGCTTGATATGTCACGATGAACAATCGGCAGATAGCAATCATGGTGCATGTAAGACAAGGCATGCGCCACACCTTTTATTACATTCACTCTCTTACTCCAGTCTAATTCTTCTGCTGCTGCTTCATTGCTCAAAACTGTGGCCAAACTGCCCCGTTCAAGGTACTCATAAATAAAAAATACGCATTGACCGTGCCTACAAAAATCATAAAGCTTCACAATGTTTCGATGTCGTATTTCTGTCAATGCTCTTACTTCATTGAAGAACTCGTTATGATGATCAGACTCCATATCACTACCAGAGTATAATGAGTGCAACTTTTTAACAGCTACAACGATATTCTCTAAAGTTGGCAATTTTGCTTTGTAAACACTTCCATATCCACCTCTTCCAATGCAATACTTGGCATCAAAATCCTCTGTTGCTCTTATGATGTCTTCATACATTATCTTTCCATCAAAATTTGGAATCAGAAAAATTTCTTCATTGTCGTCATCATCAACAGCATCTGTCATACTCCTCCTACTGCGGATTTGAATGTACATTCCAATCACCGCAATCAGAACAACAAGTCCTCCTAGAATAGGAAACACAATTACAAAGAATATTATAGGTCCTTTTCGAATGACTTGTTTTCCTGGTTTGCAAGGTTGAAGTCCTCTAACATCACCACACAATCCTTTGTTCTCTTCTAAAGCTTCTATGGATGCATTTCGAAATGCTTTGCTATCAGGAATTGGACCACTAAACTCGTTAAAGGATATGTCAATGCTTGACAAGCCATGCATTTCTTCAAATTTTCTTGGAAGTGAGCCAGAGAGGTGGTTATGGGAGATATTTAAGATCTCCAAGGTCTCCAATTTGCATATCTGAATTGGTATCTCTCCGCGGAACAAGTTATGGCTCAAATCTAGCTCTGACAAATGAACTAAATTTCCCAACTGAACCGGAATTTCTCCGCTTAACTCATTGTTGCTCAAATTCAGATAGTGCAATTTCAGCCATTGCCCTGTACTTTCCGGGACTAATTTGCTGAATCTGTTTCCTGACAAGTCTAGGTACTCGAGTTCCATGAGTGATCCAAGTTCCTGAGGCACACTACCAGAAAGTTGATTCCCATTCAAGATCAGCTTGTTGAGAGAAGTCAACTTTCCAAGCTCCAACGGAATCTCCCCAAGTAAATGATTTGATGACAAGTCAAGTTGATGCAGTTGAATGGCGTTTCCAATCTCAGGAGGTATGATTCCTGAAATATCATTCCTGGAAATGTTTAAAGTGCCTAATTGTGAACACTTACTAAAGTTTGATGAGATTTGACCATAAAATTTATTATGGCTGATATCTAAGAAACTCAAATTTCTGTAGAAACCAAATTCTTCAGCTATATTTCCAGTGAATTGGTTTCGTTCAAGGTGGACTCTGTATAGTCTAGTGCAATTTCTCAGAGTTTTCAGAATCTGGCCTTTGAAATGGTTGTCACGTACCGAGAAGTACTTAAGTAAACCACCTTGGCAGATGTTATGGGGAAAATTACCACTGAAATGGTTTAGAAACAATAGAAGTTTAGTCAACTTAACCAAATTTCCGATTTCCAGAGGAATGAATCCTGAAAGCTGGTTTTGATGGAGATATAAGAATTTCAAGTTACTCAAATTGCCAAGGGAAGGTGGAACAGAACCTGTAAGTTGATTGACGCCTAACCGTGTAGATCTAATAGACTTCAGGTTTCCTATTTCATGAGGAATAGAACCAGAAATGTTGTTATATCCAAGCAACAGACTTTGCAAGTTGCTTATATTACCAATACAAGGAGGAAGAACACCTGTTAACTGATTTTTGCTCAGCCTCAGTAAGCGAAGAGATTTCAACTTTCCGATCTCTTCAGGAATTGAACCAGAGAGATGGTTAATGTGAAGATTAAGAAACTTTAAATTTGTTAGATTGGCAATAGAAGAAGGAAGAGAACCAAAAAACATGTTATTGCCAAGATCCAAAAATTCCAAGTTACTTAGGTTACCAATAGAAGCAGGAATGGAACCAGAAAGGTGATTTTTGCTCAAGTCTAGATTAAAAAGAGATATCAAGTTTCCTATCTCCTCAGGAATTGAACCATTTAAGTGATTATCATACAATAAAAGCTCGTTAAGAGAAGTTAACTGACCTACTTCTCGTGGAATCAAGCCATCTAAGTGGTTCTTAACCAGTCGCATGACTTCCAGATGAGGGAGGAGACCGATTTCAAGTGGGATTTCTCCAGAAAGTTGATTAGTCGACAAATCAAGGTACTTGAGATTGGAGAGGTTACCGATATGAGGCGGAATGGTACCAAAGAGATGATTCTTGCTAAGATTAAGATACGAAAGATGTGGAAAAGATGAGAAGGAGAATTCATCAAGTGTACCTTTTAAATTACTTGTTCCTGTCAGGTTTATGCTAATGACACTTCCTGCTTTGTTGCAGGAAATTCCTGACCAACTACACGGGCTTTTTGTGACATTTTCATGGTCAGAAACAGACCATGAAGTCAAGGGAGATGGGTTCTGATCATTTTGAAGGCTGGATTTCCATCGGAGAAGAGCATCAACTTCTTGAGTAGAATCAGAAGCAACACATAGTGAAAAATAAACAAGTGAGAAAGTGAATACTCTCTTGATCAAGGTTAGCAAGGCCATTGTGTTTATGTTGATGATGCAGCTCATGATCAAGGTTTGATCTGAAATTTTACCTATGTTGTCGGTAACGAGGAAAATGATCACAGTACCTCCGTCCTCCTAAAATATAAAGGACCACCAATTAATCCCATATTCCCATCCATCGTATCTAAGGGTGCGTTTGGTACGTGGACGGGACAGGACAGGACGGGACGGGACGGGACAGGACATATTGTTCTGTATTGTGTTTGGAATGCCTAGGACAGAATAGTCGACTGTACTGTTATACGTTTGGTATGGCTGGGACAGGACGGGACAAAAGGTTCAAATGACCAAAGTGCCCCTATTGTGTTGTTTGATGTTTGTTACCACATAATAGTGACAAATGAGAATGATAAATCAATATTTGTTTGATTTTATTGAAATTATAATAATATTGTGTTTGAAAAATAATAGAAAATGGAAAAAAAAAATTTAATTTTTTTTATTAATATAACAAAATTATATATTTATATAACAAAATTAATTTGTTTATATAACAATTTTTTATTTGAAAAAAAATATAGGTAAGTTGGATCATCATCTCGGCTGTGGAGATCCACTAAAAAAAAAAAAAAAAAAATGAAATAAAAAGAAGAACATCCATCAGTTTTCCAGAATACCAAGAACACCCACTATATTTATATAACAAAATTAATTTGTTTATATAACAATTTTTTATTTGAAAAAAAATATAGGTAAGTTGGATCATCATCTCGGCTGTGGAGATCCACTAAAAAAAAAAAAAAAAAATGAAATAAAAAGAAGAACATCCATCAGTTTTCCAGAATACCAAGAACACCCACGCACCAAGAGCACACCATCAACATCAATTTTCCAGAAATCATCACCATCTCCAACCATCAACACCCTCGAATCCAACCCACCATCGCCCACTGTCAAATATAATCAAAACCCAAATCCAAACCCAAACAGAACCACCACGGCACCATCTCACAAATCAGAGAATTCCAATTTCTCTTCAAATCTGTATACAAGACTAATGGTGTCAATATGGGCCGGCCCGGCCCACATGTGCCGTGCCTAATGAGCCCATTTATGAAAACGGGCTTGGCCTGGCACGGCACATGAATTGGCTGGGCCGGGCCGGGCCGGCCCGTTTTCATGAACGGTTGGCCCGGCACGTGCTTCTGGCACGTGCCACATGTGCCGGGCCGGGTCGGCACGTGCCATATAATTTTATTTATTTTTTTAACTTCAACGGTAAAAAAATAAAAAAAATAAAAAAAATAAAAAAAAAATTAACGTTCGGCCTGGTGGGCTTGGCCCGCCGGCCTGTTAGCCCGTTTCGGGCCGGCCCGCCGGCCTGTTGGCCCGTTTCGGGCCGGCCCGCTAGGCCGTAAAATGTGACCCCGCCCGGGCCACACTGTGGGCCGTGCCTGGCCTAGCCCGTGCTACAAGCGGGCCGTGCCAGGAACGGCCCGCCAGTCTGGGCGGGCCGGCCGTGCCGAGCCCTCCAGGCCCGGCACATTTTGACACCACTATACAAGACCTCTCCTCGGACCACTTGTTGCTCATCCTCAGAACCACCACCAAACTTGCTATAATACTCCACCAATTGCTGCTCACAGGTGGCTCAGATTATCAAGTGTCAGTGCATGCTCATGTGTTAAGAATATTTTCAGTTTATTGTGGTTGGCTCTAACATAGGTAGTGTTCTTTGACTCTTGGAGTAATTCATGGTCTCAATATTTGAGATTTTGCAAATAAGTTTTTTTTATATTTTGAAATTGAAGCAAAAGACGGTAAAACGACACCAACCTGAAAGAGATCTGCGAGAATCTCTTTTTTTCCCAGAAGATTTTCCAGATTTTTTTTTTTTGGTTGAAAAATCACTGATTCGGTGATGTGGTTGATTGAAAAATATGGTAATATTCCAGATTTTTTTTTTTTTTTTGGTTTTCATTGAAGAATATGGATTATTGGATGAGATTTGTGGCTCAATATCAACAGCTTCTGATATGATGATCGAACGAGAGAGGGAGATGGCCAGATGGGATTCAGAGGAGAGAGATTTGATGAAGGAGATGGAGAGATTTGTAATTCTTGGAATTTTTAAAGGGCACAAAGGTCATTTTCACACTTGTCCCATGCCATGGGACAACTTGGCCGAGGGTATGAGGTGGGACAGATTTTTGTAATTTTTGTCCCACCTTGTCCCACCTTGTCCCATACAAATGTCGCGCCAAACATGGGACATGAACAACTTGTCCCACGTTGTCCTGTCCCGTCCCGTATACCAAACGCACCCTAAGTGAACATAAGAATGACAACGGGTCATATTTGGGCCGGATCAGCAAGCCCATATCTGAAACCTGGTTGGGGTAAGGTGCCCCATACCCGACCCATGTCTCGAACATGTTTTGATTTCCGTCCCATAATCAAATCCGTTTGAAACAGTGTAACTTGACCTGAATTAATCTGTTTCATTTAACCCAAAAAAAAAAAAAATGTTCAAACAATTAAATATACAAAATTTACCATACAATTGAATTTTAGGTCATACACTTTAAATTCAAACATAATACAATTAGGCAAACAGATAAAAAGAATAAGTTTTGTTTATCCTTTTATATTTTTAATATTTTAAAAAATAGTTATATAACTATATAAGTACAAGATGGGTCGGGGCATAATAGTTTGACCCATATTTGATTCGGTTACAAACCGTGTCAACAACGTTTGAATATTTGACCCATATCCAAGGCGAGCCAAAACAAAGGAAGACCAAATGAATTAGTCTTGAGGAAGCCAAAACAGTTTAGAATTTCTCATCTAATGACGATTTTGAACTGAATTTATCATCTAATAACCATTTTAATAGCACGGTACCAAATGGGTGGCCACTATGATAATTTTCCCATTAATCAATGTTTTTTCTTAGGATTTGGATCATCTGCTGATCTTATCTTTTTTTTTTGACCTTTTTAAAGCATGTAATTGGTTGTTGATAAAATGGTTGTGAAACCAATCACATCTTAACCACACATTCATTGCAATGCTTATATGTTATGAGATTATGTAAGATCAACACAGGATCCAAATTCTTTCTCTCATTACATTCTTCCTACTTCCTGGCTTTGTTTGTTTGACTTGTACAATGGAGTTTGTCCTCAACAGAGTGATTGTGGTCCGTTTTAAATTTGTATTGTAATAATGGAGCACCTTGAAAGTGATCCTTTTCTTTCAAAGAAAAGGAATTTTCAAAGAAATAGAATAATTGCATCCTTATCTTCTCCTTGGAAATTTTCTACCAAATGGTGTATATAATAAGTACAAAGACTTACGCGTATTAAGGGTCTTTATCTTTTAAGGGAACGTCACTTTTTTATAAGTCCCTCTGACTAAAAAATTGACCATTAACGTTAATAGAACAGGGATTGAACCTTCAACCTTATGGTTAAAAGCAACAAGCTCTAACTAGCTAAGCTACTTCAACTCATTGTTGGAGGTTTTTTGATTTATATAATTTGTTTAAAATAATTTAAATATATTTATACGATATTGAATTTTAGGAGATGAATTTAAATTTTAATATTCAATCACATTTAAAAATACACTCAAATTGAAAAATATATTTAAATTTAAATATACACTTGAATTTAAACCTATGTAGCATGGATACGGATACGGGTATGGGATATGAATACAGTACGATACATGGATACAGTAAATCTTCAAAAACTAGGATACATATACAATATGATACACCAATTAAAATAATATATATATATTAAAATAATATATATATTAAAAAAATAATTAATAATATATGAAAATATATTTGATAATTCATTCAAAAATCAAAATCAAAACATATTCAGAATCTAAATAAAACATGTCACATAACTACATATCAGTCATAACAATATATGTAATATATTACAAGATCCAAATAAAACATGTCACATAAGTTGTAAAATATTACAAAATACAAATAAAACATATGTCACATAAGTTATATAACATATTACAAAATCCAAATAATACATAAAAAAAAATAATAAATAAAAAAAAATAAAAAAAATAAAAAAAAACTCAAAAAACATATTCTAAATTCCTAATTAACTTCATTATCATCATTCACATTGTTAAAGAATCTAAATAATTTGGCCTCTAACTCTGGTTCATCAAGAGTAAGGTTTGCAATCTTAAGTATCTTGACATTCTCCATGTCCATAGAATCAAAATCATCTCTTCCAACATCTCACAATTGAAACACACCTTCATTGTAAGGATATGGAGAGGATACGAGGAGGATACGTTGGGATACATCTTGGAGTCAACAGATACGCCATTTGACGTATCGGATACGTATTCTGGAGTATTCAGGGAGTATCTAAACCGGATACGAGTTACCTTTACCAAATGGAATATACATGCTTTCTAGATTTAAACACAAACTACAAATAAATATTAAATTTTAAAATTTAAAATTTAATGTACACTTAAAATTTATATATAAACTTAAATTCAGATATAAAATGCAATTACTTAAAAAGATAAAAAGATTAGTATGAAACTTATATTTAAAAAATCACTATTTTCTCTCACTACATACTTCCTGGCAGAGAGTTGAAATATTGTATTGTAATAACGGCGGACCTTGATAGTGTTCCGTCGAGATAGAGTTGAAATTTCAAATAAATGGAGTAATTGCATCCTTTTCTCCTGCTTGAAATTTTCTATAAAATGGCGTATACTATAAGGAACACTCTCATGATGTGAGGTCTCATGAGATTGGAAGACTCCATCAATACGTAATTATTTGGGAATTGCTAGGAAACTATTAATCTAAAAGGAAGAAATTCAATATAATTAGTACAAAAGATGAAATTCCTATGAAAGATATCTTATTGGAAAGTGAATAGTGTTATTATTATTAGAAAAATAGGAGAAAAATCATGGAATAATTCTTTTCTTAGGACCCTGATTGAGATTAAGAAATTCTCAGCTATCAAATCGAAGCTGGTGGCAAATCACCTCTTAATAAATGTGGTAGGCCACCACCCCTCCCGCTTTATTGGTGGGGGTTCGATTCATTCACACTTTACTAGTATATTAGAGATATTGGTATATATTGGGGCTTTTGTATATATGGAAAATCATACAGAAATACTGAATCATACACCTAATAATTTTCATATATATAAACACTTTTTAAATCATTATAACATCTGCCACCTACCCTCTAAAATTATGTCTCCAAGAAAATTTAGAGGATGTGTTGCTCCCACCCACATTCTAAAATGTTGTCTCCAATAAAAATTTTAGAGTTCCTCCTCTTCATTCTCTAAATTTAGAGAACCATTTCTCATCCTCTAAAACCACTTTTCAAGATTTTTTATTCCATTTATATCATTTTACCTTTTTCATTAAATTCAATTAATGTATAATAAATTTTAATTTATACATTTTATTAACATAAAAATTATACCATTAGAAATGTCTCATCTAGATCTTTAAAATGAGTCCAATATTGAATATTAATTAATATTTTTTTATTTACCATACTTTATCATTTGTTCTTCATTTTATTATTTTGTTATAATTTTCTCTAAAAAAAATTATTTTATGTTATAAAAAAAAATTATGTTAAATAAAATATAAGTTATTTGAAGATATAAATAGAAATAGGGATAGAGATAAAGATAAGGATAGAGAGTACTGTGTGAGAGTGAAATTTTTTTAAGATGGAATCTGAGAGGAATATTCTCTTTTGGATCTCTATTTTAGAGATAGAAATAGAGAATGGGTGCTTGGAGATGCTCTTAGGAACTAGGGCATACTATCACGAAGTGAATTTAACAAGTTCAGATTGTAGTCTATTTTTTTGACAAGATTAAATAGGCAAAAACACATTAATAGAGATACTTTTTCACCTTTTCTGAAGCCGTTTTTGCCGTCTCGATCCCTCTGAATTTAGTACCTTGTTTATGAAATTTAACCATCAGAGAGTTTTCATGGAAAATATATATAATATATACTTATCTACAGTCCTCTACTGATCCATTGCTGTTGGTCAGATGCTCCAATGGCTTTCTCATGCCTATTCTTGAAATTTATGTTAGTTAAAAAAATAAAAATAAAAATTGAGTGATTGTATATAAAATAGCAGCATTTTACAGTTATTTATTTATTTTTATTTTTTTAAAGGAGTATTTTAGTATTTTACAGTTAATTATCTTATTTCTAAAAATTATACTTTCCTAACAATAAAATATTTTTATAGAAAAATTAAAATTAAACTTTGCTTGGACCAATGGTTTTGAATGGTCGCTAGGCCCAGTCCAAGACCAATTTGTTTTGCACTTTTTTGGAGTTAGTCCGCAGTCAATCATGGGTTGGGCCCATAACGAGTTGACTCAGGTCCTGACTGGGCACCCTGAGTTGGCTCGGTGGAGACTCTTGAGTCAAAAATGACGAATGGACCTGGTTACGAAAAATATGAGAGCTCACGCAGTGACACAGAGGTGAGAACTGAGAAATAGAAGAAGGATATCGATTGATTGAACGAATAACCAACAAATTTATAGAAAATAATTTATGGTGCAGGTTTTTTTTTTTTTTTTTTTTTGAAATACCGGCCACTCGTGGATATGGCCGTAAGATTTTTATAAAATTGTGAGTAACACCTGACATTATATTTTGAGCTTATGAAAACCGGATTGATTGGAATATTTAAATAAGAGAGAATTGACCTGATAGAGCCCGTTTGGTTGTGATCAATATTTGTTGTGTTTGGTGTATCTTATTTACATTATATATATGTAGGATATGGTATGAGCTATTGTATGTGTGGGCCTAGTATTCTTTTTGGGACTAGCCATCCTATTAGGGTTGGCCGTTGGGAATCCTCTATGGGTTAGAATTCTAGTAAGTTATACTATTTATAGGGGATCCTTACTCTCACTCATGTTTGTTACAGAACTATCTCCCCATGCAATCTGAGTAAGATGAGAAGAGAGTAGAAGACTTCCTATTGTTCTTTTCAGGTTATTGTGCTATCATGGATTCTGGAAATTCAGGTACGCTTTCATCCTTATGTATTTAATACGAGTTGTATATATTTGTTTGCATAATGCTTACAATGGCAAGTTGAACTTGTGACATGGCCGGACTGAATTAAGTGGTAGTTTACTTTGCTGGTTTTAACATTACTTGGATTGGAAAAAAAAATATGGAGGCATCGAAGTAAATGTTGCAAATGGCTGGCGACGAGCTGTGGTGCGGTTGCTCACTGCACTCCAAGTGGGGCGAATGGTTCGGGTTTTGCCCAAGTTCGAATCCCACTGGAAACACCTCGTGGTCAGGCTTTACTGACCTCCCGGTCGAAACGGGGATTAGTCTCACTCGTTAACGATCGGTTGCTGATCGGATGTGGGATACCTCGTGGTCTAACAAAAAAAATGGCTGGCGACATGGCAGCAGAGCAGCCAACAACACGATGTCTAGTCCAAAAATGTTGAACATGCAGATTCCAGCTTCAAAAATTTAGGATAGAGTTGTAAGTTTCTAACAAGATTATTTCGATGGAATCGTTATCAAATGGACATGTTCTGATAAAGAATTAATTAAAGAAAACATGTTCAAGTTGACCCAACATTAAACCAATCGTAGATTATTTTTTTTATATATATACAGGGACGTAACCAGGATTAAACACTAGGGTGGGCTAAATTTTTTTTTTTTTTTTTTTGATCATTAATAATACGAGAAAATTGTATTAATTAAAAATAAAAAATACACTTAGTTAAAAAAACGTAGAGGGGATTACTCCATAAATGTATTTTATAAAATAAACATAAAATACAAATACAATCAAATAATTACAATTTTGAGTCTTATATCTTTTATTATTGGGATTTGGGAGGAGATAAATAAATAAATAAACTAATTGGAAGATAGAATTATTGATATTGATAAAGAGGTTGGACTAACGGGGAAAATTGAAAAAAATTATAATTATTAAAGAAAAACAAAAACAAAAAAAGAAGTAGATATTAATTACCTCGTAAATTGTGAAGCATCATAAGGTAAGAAAAAAGTCTTCTAACAATTTAGCCTATCTAGTCCTATAGCCTACAGTTAACGTTTTCCATTGATATTTCTTAGTTTTTTTTAATTTTTTTTTTTTTACTTTTAATTTTTTTTAAAAAAAAAAAGCTAGGGTGGGCTTGAGCCCACACTAGCCAAACCCAAGGTCCGTCCCTGTATATAAATATACAACACATACCGAGAGCAACTTAAATTTGAGATATTGTCGGACTGAATAAATGTTTTATCCAAAAAGTCAAGTTGTGCTGTAGTGACTGTATTTTTTTTTTTTTTACTAGAAACAAATATATACCACCCAATATATACTTGCTTCTATCCACTACTTTTAAGTCCTTGCAATGTCGATCACACACAACAAGAGCGGGACTTGTACAATTAAAGCTACCGACCAGACCAAAACCAGACCACAAACCAGCTTGCCATCACTATTGGTACTGTTAGCTGATCAATCTTTTCAATTTTCAACTGATCATCATCACTTTAATTTCAAGTAGTCGTACATGCATGCACTAACTTTATTCAATAAATAGCTATAACTTCTTTTTTCTCTCTCTCTCTCTCTCTCTGCATGCATGGAGATCAAACCTAATTTCTTCAACTACCACTATCTCTTTCACTTCACTCTCTGTGTATAAATATTTCTTTAATTTCTCCACCATATATGTGGGCTGCTCGTGAATATCTCAAAAGACTACTCTTGTACTTGTGGCTCTGGTGAGATTTCATATCATATGCTCAATATAAATTGTAACATACAAGTCTCTTTCTCTATTAATAATTCATAGTTTGTCTGGCTAGATAAGGTTTATATGGCTAGAGCAGGCCCACACGTGAGTGAGCTCCACAACTTGACTTGTTTTGTGTGTCTATTTGCAGAGTACAGAGACAAGTAACCGCTTCAAATGTCAAGTTTTATTATTGTAAAAAGAAAGAAAAAATTGATCGAAATTATTGTAAGATTTCACTATCATGGTGGTTGGGGGTTACTACTTCATGCATGTTAGCCTCTAATATAATTAATTTATAAGGGCAGAACTGTGGACTTGAATATATGAAATTTATTAATTCGATCGAATTATTTTGATGAGGTTTTATAATAGTTTGATCAGTTAATATAGTAGATTACTACGAGGGGATCAGAAAAAAAAAATAGTAGATTACTATGTTTAATTATAAAACTAGGACCTGTTTTATTTTTCCACTTAACACTTAATGACAGTATGACACTTAGGGGTCGTTTGTTTTTTCCACTTAAGATTTAATGGGTCTGAATTAAACTCATTAAGTTGTTTTGTTTATTTTTTTAAAGTGGTCAAACAACTTAAAAATATCAAAAAACAACTTCAAAAAAAAAAGTAAGCAATCCTGACTTTTAACTTAATTCCAAATCACTGGATATAATTAAAATATTTTTTTCCAAGTCTATTCTCCAAAAAAAGATATATTTTTAAATTTATCCTAATTTGATATGGTGTAGAATTCTTTTTTTTTTTTAACATATTTCTTACTTTAAAAAGCTTTTAGAAAAGAGAAAAAATAAATAAATAAATAAATAAATAAAAATAACCCTAATCACTTATCATATTGAAATCTTGCTGGTATTAAACAATTGAATTTCTCACCTACCAAATCCTGGTAAGAACTCTTTAAATTTTTATTTTATTTTTATCTACGTGTAGTGGCAGTTATAGAACTCTTTAAACATAATCTAGAATGATAATTTGTTATGATTGTCATAGTTTCAGTTACATAATTTATAAAATATTCTTTTTGTGGTTGCATTCAATATTGAGTAGATTTTGTGGCTTGAAGAAGTTATAAAATAATTGTTTATATATATATATATATATATGTACCGGTGTATATAATTTAAGGACCTAAATTTTTTAAATAAAAAAAAAGGTATCTAGGAACCTTTAAAAAAAAATGGTTTCTAGAATTATATACTGGATATTTGGACAATATGTAAAATTGAATTTGAATTTTTTTTTTTTTTTTTTTTACAATAAATTGAACTTGAACTTTATTTACAGAATAATATGCAAAATTATTTTCCTGAATGAATTTTTTGTTTTGTTAAATTAAACTTTATTTACAGAAGAACATGTAAAATCTTATAAAAAGTGTTGCGTGTTAAATTACTTCTTTTAATTAGTATGGGTATAGATGTAAAATTACTTCTTTTCAAACAATTTTATTTGTAAAAAACAAACATGTTGACAGTACATTTAGATGTGAGGAAAAAAAAACAAACATGTCATTCAGATTCAGGTTTCAGTCACTATTCAGTCTTCAGTAAAATTCAGGACTATTCAGTCTTCAGACAAAAAAAACAAATGACCCCTTAATGTGTATTAGTAAGCTGTTTCGTTTGATTTTTTAAGCGATAAAATCACTTTTCACTCAACCAAAAATCATTGGATTTTACCTCTAAATTTATCCTCACAAATCTTATCAATCTCTGGTTTTCTCTTCTCTCACACCCCTTAACCATATTTATATTATTATTTTTCTTCTTACAATTTAAAAAACTTTAGAGCCGTAAAACATAGTTGTTTCAAGACTCCAAAATCTCCATTTGAATCTAATTTTTTTGAATTGTATTCAATCCTATTTGGATGTATGAGAAGAGAAAAATAAATAAAAATAAAAATAAAAAAAATAAAAAACTCAAATAAGCTGTCCAAAAATGGTATTCTAATTTGTGTCTAACCAACTAAATTGAGACATGTGTCTACATTTATAAAAGAAGTACTTGAATTTTTTTTTTTTATTAAGTGTAGACACATGTCCCAATTTGATTGGTTAGACACAAATTAGGATACCATTTTTGAACAGTTGATTTGAGTAAAAAAAAAATCTTTTTTTTGTTAATTTGAAGGTAGGAGAGAAAGCTTTTTATTTATTTATTTATTTATGGTTTTGAACGGTTTAAAAAGCAACTAATCAGAAAACAAACAAACAAACTAAACAAGATATAATTATCTAAACAAAAGACATATATCATGCCAAACACTCTTCCCGAAGAGAAGGCCACACATCAAACAAGTTAAGGGCGCGTTTGGTATCGTTTTTAAAATGATGTTTTTAAAAACTATTTTTAAAAATAAAAATGATATTTTAAAAATAATGTTTTTAAAATACAAACATGTTTGGTAGTGTTTTCTAAAAGTAGTTTTTAAAAACGGAAATCAATGTAAATGTGTTTTGGTAATGTTTTTGAAATGGGTAAAATAGTTGTTTGGAGGGAAAAGTTGGGAAAATTTGTGGTTTGTTTTAAAAAACTGTTTTGAAAATGATAAAAAACAATAAAAAGTTGCTTTTGACTTTTTAGTTATAACTTTAAAAAAGTTGTTTTTTGTTTAGAAAAATAATTTTGTAAAACATGAAACCAAATAACATTAAAGTTGTTTTTTGTTTTTCAAAACAAAAAATGGTTTTTAAAAACACTTTCTAAAGATCGTTTTTTTTTAGGTTGTTTGAAGTCACAAAATTGGTTGAAACACAAATTAAAGAAAGACAAAGCTTGACATTTTTTTGTTACTGCAATACGAACTCAGAGCACATATAAGTTGTTCCTTCTTATAATAGCAATTTTAGTTATTGATATTTTATACAAATAAAAGTGCACAATTTGTTTGATTTAGGGTTCTTCATAATTTAATTAAAATGATTATTAATAGTTAGGGTTAATCTTGACATTTTAGAAATTGTTAAGAGTAAATTATTAAATTTGAATTTTTTTATGGTGGATGTAGAGAGTAAATGGGTGTTTGGAGAACTATTTTGGATGGCAATAAAGCCACTCTTATGTTATGTGTTTGAGGAAAATAATTTTTTTTTATTATATTATTAAATTATTATTTTTAAATGACTTTAATATATTAATGTAAATATATAACAAATAATAGTTGAACGGGTATAAAATGTAAAAGTATTTATTTTCAAATATTTATAACTTAAAAAAATAAAAATAAAACTTATAATTTATATTCAGTTTTAAGTGAAAAAAGTCAAAAACAAACAAACATGTTATTCAGTTTTAAATTTTTTGTCACTATTCAGTTTCAAGTACAATTCAGCACTGTTTAGTATTCAGATAAAAAATCAAACGCAACTTGGTATCACCGATAAAATGCACTCATTCAGTAGGGCTGGTCTTGGCTTTTTAAAGGCCACAGCGAAAATCTAAAATGGACCATTTGTTTATATTCATAGTTGATTTGGATTTTGGAATGCTTGGATTTTGTTTTACATCATTAATATTATTGCTTATGACTTCTATTGTCACATAAGAAAAAATTGAAAAATTAAATTAACAAGAACTTCTATTGACCTACTGTATATATATATAACAAGAACTATAGAAAAAATTGCTTGTATGTTTTTAATTAATAAATTGGGGACATATATATGTATCCAAATGTATCAACATATGTACTCATGGTGGAGCAACAAAAACCACAAGATCTGTCTTGTCTACCAACAAATGAAAGCAAGTGAAGTAGCAAATAAAAGTATACTTCATTTTCAAGTTGGTTAAATGTACACTTATCACCAACTTAAAAAGCAAGAACAATATGCATGCATGAATGCTTCTCTCTTAAAAATCTTTTCTAGCATCTTCACGCCCATTCACTCACTCACTTCCATTGATAGCTGACATGTGAATCCACAACATCCGCACAAATTCAATCAAGTCTAGATCCTCCACAAAATACCCAACACAACTCCTATAAATAACGCTTGTTGCCTCCATACACCGTAGAGAAATCATAAAAAAACTTATAATTACCAATACCCATCTCAGATCTTGTCAAAGTCAATAATATTTGTAAGAAAAAATGGCACCACATGGAGAGGCTATTGGAAGCACTTTCATCAGCAGCAGAAGCAACAACTTCTCTAGACCACCAAAGCTTTCCAACGACAGCCTACAAAGAACCATATCCGATATCTCGTTTGAACTGATGAGCAAAGAAGCACTAGAGATACAGCAAGGAGGGCAGCAGCTTCTTCCACCAATATCTGAGGTTGAGGATGCAAAATGCGAGTGCTGTGGGATGTCTGAGGAGTTCACCCTGGAGTACATTGAAAAAGTTCGAAGCAGGTTTTCGGGGAAGTGGGTATGCGGGCTGTGTTCAGAGGCAGTGAAGGAAGAGATGGTGAAGAACGGAGGGAAAAGAGACGAGGCGTTGAGCAGTCACATGAGTGCTTGCGCTAGGTTTAATAAGTTCGGTAGGGCTTATCCGGTTTTGTTCCAGGCGAGGGCCATGAAAGATATGTTGAAGAAGAATAGTGCAAGAGATGGTGTTAGGGCCAAGTCTATTAGCCCTAGAGATGTCCACAAAGGAGGGCCAATTAAAGGTGGGATTACTAGGAGTTCTAGTTGCATACCGGCTATAACAAGGGAGATAAATGATCTCACCTTAGCAAATTAATCCAAGTGCGAATGTATCATGTACGTTCGTTCGAGGGTGTTTCTGCAAAGTTCCAAAACGTTTTCAAATGATCGAAAGTGTTTCTACACGATAATATATAGACAAACGTACTATTTTCGAATCGAAGAGACTTGATCATAGATGTACGTGATTTTTTTTTGAAAACTTTGTTTCTTTTTTTTTTATTTGCACGAAAACATTCTCGAGTGCACAATATATCATGAGGGGGACATAAAGGTTCATATTTGTCACCCTCTCCCCCATTTGAACCCATATATCCTTTTAAAATAGTTCCATATAATCTTTCATGGCCTATTAACCTATCAAAAGTCATTTAACCTTCTAGGGTTTTTTTTTTAGGGTTTGGTTCAAACTCCAAAATTTAATTTGCTGCCCTGAACTCAATGACCTTCTTTTTCCTTTCTTGGAATTGATTCAACTATATATCCCATCCCCGGCCACCTTTAATTTCAGTCACCTTCTAGGGTTTTTTTAATTCATGATCATTTGGTTCAATCCAAATGCATCAACCCATATAAACCTCTTTTCCTCTACTTTGTATTTGTCATTTGTAAGCTCTACCAATATTTGCTTTGTATTATTTGTGTAACTTCAATAAATTGTTATGATATTTGTTACTTTTCTTCTCTTTTTTTCTTTCTATTTTTTCGCTGTTTCAATATAAAAATGTGGTTAATAAAAACCTAAAACAAAAAATCTAGTATCAACATTAATTGAACCACCACCGGATGTAGACGTGGCTCGGTAACAGTGGCGAAGTCAAGAATACAAAAACTACAATTTTTTGGGGGCCAAAATGAAAAAAAATGTAAAATATAAACACAATTTTGTAATTTCATAGACTTTTTATAAAATTATATAAAAAGACATCAGACATCAATTGAACAACACAGTGGTTTAAAATCAGAAACACAAAAATGAGTAGAATATCAAAACGAACGCGAACATCGACAATTACGACTATGTATACAGAAACCCTAAAAATCATCATTTATTGGGTTAAAATCATTTGATTGTTGAGCGAGAAGGATATAAAAATCCCATTGAATTTTGGATTAAAAAAAAAAAAAAGGTTGATGTTTTGGTTGAGTATGTTGGATTGAATTTTGCCAACGAGTCCAGTAATCGGATCGGATTGAATCTTACACACCCCTTTATACATTCATCAAGAGAGTAAATTATAGCATAAATTTCAAGCAACACAAAGCAGTTTAGAGAAATCCAGAAAGGGGCCCTAACATAACACCTTTAGCTGTCCTAGCAAGTTTTCAAAGGCTTTTTTGTCCAAAAGATAATCTTAAAAACAACCAACAAAATGCAAAGGTTTTAAAGTTGTTTCTAGTTGATCATTACTGGTCCAAATTTCAGACAAAAGACCAGTTGATGAACATAAAGCAGATGCAATGAGCAGTCTCTTCTTCATTCAGTACCTTCCAAGCCACTGCCCGCTCGTAAGAAACGGGTCTCCCCATGCTTGACACACATATACCAGCGTTGAGACAAGCAAAGCCCTTCCAGGAGAACATAAAATTACATGTCAAATCGAAATACGATACAGTTTTAAATAAGCAAGAGGAAACTACTTAAATGATCACACTCCCAACATTAATCAATTTCAAATGCCAGTTTTTTGAGGAAAATGTCGTACCTGTTGCATTATCTGTGGGAACTCGGAGCAAAGAGTCTTTCGTCCTTGGTCATCAAATATTTTTTCCAAAGTTATGTCTTGTAGTGCAACCAAGGTTGTCTCAAGCATATCAAGTCCTGCTTGGTTTGCAAACGTGAAGACGGGTAATGCCTGCAAGAATTATAGAGTTTTAGACACAATTGCCTTAGTAACAAAGATGAAACGAGATGTAACATAATCATCTAAACAACTGGAACATGCATGACACGGAACATTTAACATGTCAATTTGAAATATTGGTGAAAAAATAATGTTTTGATGTCAGCTCTTGAACAGTACAATTCCCAATCCAAGCATCATATTTGCATAGTTAGAGAAAAAGTGAGAGGGGAAGGTAGTAACAAAGTTGTAACGCGCACCTTCAAAGAGCAGCACATGATTGCATCCGAGTGATGCCACAGGGTTTTGAGAATGGAGTCACTTTCTTCGGCACCTGATTTGAGCAACTCCACACCCATATAGCACCTACAAATGTTTAAGACAAAAATAAGAACACAACTCTCTGAGATCTAGTAACAGAACATAGCAGAAGTCTTTTTTATTTTATTTTTCCTTATTTTTACAACGAACTCAATTGAGGCAACACTGCCTACCAAGCTTGAAATCAATGTTATATCATACAAAATAAACAATCAAATTTAAGTGGGTTTTTTTTTTTTTTTTAATAAGCTCAATGTCTATGACTCAACCAGCTGCAACTATTTTTATGACTCCAAACTGTAGAATAAGTGAATAGAGTTCATTGATCAACATTTGACCTCCCAGGGTGCGTTAAACGAGCTGGCAGAAAGGCATTTTCCCTTATCGGGATGATGCGTCCTTGACTAATTTTCTTTTACAGGAAATGAAAGTAATTTAACTTGCATACCTATAACTGTGGGAGATCCAACGAGCAAGTGTCTGTGCTTCAGGAGTACCTAGTGGTGTTCGAAGACCAGCTTGTGAACTTAAATGAGAAGGAGAGAGTGCTAATGCCACCCTCTGAACAGAAGATATAATGCTGCGAACATATTGCCGAGCCATGGTTGCTACATGTTCTTGCATGTGACTTTCAAATGCAAATTCAAATGCAATTGTCATCACTGATCTCATACAGCTAGAATTGGTAGAGTAATCATTAGACGATCTATTTCCAGCTGGGCCAATCTCAAGAGCAGATGCAAGATCCAAGGTGCGATTTGGACTGGAAGCTTCCTGGAAAAGGTTACAGTACATCAATTAGGAAAGTCCAACAAATAAGAGCGGAAAAGAAACCGAATGCTTAGATGCCAACCTTCCCAGAATCAAGAGGAATGATGCGAAAACCAGATGGCAGAAGAGGTGCATCGTCGGCAAAAGAAGCATCAATGGGAGCAAATATAAGTTCAGCACAGGTTCCCACAGCATTCTCATCCATTCCACTGCAGAGCTATAAAAATAAAAAATAAAAAATAAAATAAACCAACTATAAAATCAGTATGAAGAAAAACAAACTTAAAAAATGTGTAATTGAAGCTACTAGAATAGGCGGCATAGCATTCCTTAGTGTACATATTTTCTAACCACTCTGTTTCCCCGTAACAAAAGTAAACCGAATCAATCACGAAACAGCTTAAATGATTGACATTACACATAGAGAGATAAAGTAAAAAAAAAAAACTAGCTTCGGAAGGCCTTTGCTTTTCTCATAAATTAACACAATTGCAAGTATTCAAGTTATTGAGCATAAATGTTCAAAAGCATAAACCACGAAAATATACTCAAAAGCAAAATCCCTCTCCAGATGTGAAATTATTGTTTTGATTTTACAAATTGCACCAGAAAGTTAATCTAGTATGGAACTTCTCAACTTCAATCAATTTAATGTATCACCTAGGCCTGGAAAGGAAGCAGAGGAAAAGGCACTCTAAAGGATAATCATTACAAAACCTATTATTACACAAACAAATTAACAGAGGAAAAGAAAGAAATTATACATACTTGCAGGAGAAACATATCTCTTGGCATTAATGCATCTTCGGGAGAATGGCCGATACCTTCCAACTTAATGACCTCCAAGAACTAAAAGGGAAAAGAAAAGAAAACGAGGTATAATGTCAAAAATATAATAGTACAACTAAAATAAAATAAAAAAGGCAGCCATTCTCACGCACTCAAATATTGAAATAATTGAATGTGATAAAATAAAAAATTGTTAACAGTTATAAATACCAAGTTGCCTACCTCTTCATGTTCAGCAGTGTGAGCGAGTGGGAGTATAACTTGACCCCCAAAACCTCCAACTCGAGACCCTTGCATGCTACAGGGACCGACTTTAATAGCTGCAGCAGAGTAAGCATCAATATTGTTGTCTGCCCACTCTGACCTATGCTCTCGAAGAAACCGGAGAAGTATTGCAGGAGGCACATTCTGAAGAAAGAAAGAGTGCAACAGAAAAATATGCATTAAAAAGAAAACTTTGTCAACCCCCAAGGGAGCTAATTCTGAAATAGAAGATTTTCAACTACACCCTGTTCAAAAAGACTTTCAGATTCTGTTACTTTATGTAAGTTTATGAAGTCAATAAAATATTCGGTTCAAAGCGGAAAATTACTTCTAAAAGGTTTCTGAAGACATTAGAGATAGCAAGTAAACTTAGGCACATTCTATGACAAACCTAAATACATCTATTACAATATGATTGACTTTAGCGAAAATTCCGTAGTTGAAGTCATTGGTTCATGGGTTTCCAAAGAACCAGCATACAAAACAGAAGACCAAGAACAAAAATTAGAGGAAGAAATAGTTTCAGCATACCAACCTGTAAAAGCATTGATGCTTTAGCACATAAGACCGCATTACTGACAGCTGGAAATCCATTAGTAAAGGAAAGGTTTAAACCCATTAGCTTGTCAGGAGATGAATTGACGACGATAGTTACATCATCCACACCATCATTTCCAATTACTGTCCAACCCTCATCAGTAAATCCATTGAGAGCCTCATTAAAACCCCTACAAGTATCATTAATTAGAATAGATTAGCAAAATAGCAGGTAAACATTGAAAAATTCAATAGACATCTTCAAGCAAATAGTGATACTAACCTGCTCAGCCTCTGGCTAAGTGCTCGTAGAGCTGCAGGTCGCCTTCCCCAGCCAGTGGTGCTAGGCTGAGAAACCTCCTGAGCTATTTGCCTCAGCTGACGTAGGGCCTGAATGGAAATATGCTTGTTAGCGCATCTAGTTCTAAATGATAACGCAAGCAATGGAACTATGATGAAAGAGAACGACAAGCTTACCGCCATTGTTGTCTTTTGAGCAAGAACTGTTGATGACTCATACAGTGGGCGCAGCACTTCAGGCACGCTCCGTGGCTAAATGACAGAACAAACATTTGAAATAATTTATTAGTTTTTTTAGTTGAAAACACGCTAAAATTTCACATCCAACATGAGAAAGAAAATTTTTCAATTATCGTAGACAGATTACCTCCAAATCCAAATGATCAACAATGTGTATGATTGAACCACCACCTTCACAAGGTCGTATCAGGTAACCACTTGGCAGCATTTCTGCTCTCACAAAATGCTGCACGGGTGGCATAGTTGGACCATTTTGTGTATTCTTAAGTGATCTCTCACAAACCTAAGCATCACATCACATTATACAAACAGCTCATGAGAACCTCATATTAGTAATGGAGAAAGAAAAAAACGTATATGCTTGTAAGGCCAAAATAATAAATACACAAGGAATAACAAATCACGAGTCTATAGAATTACATACCACAAGGCTGCCATCTTCTAAAACAGAAGTGTATCGCAACAACCAGAAGTCGCGAGCTGGCGCCAATGTAGTCAGTGCATAGAGCTAATTCACAACAAAATGTAGATATCATTAATCAATGCAAACCAAAATGCCCAAAAAAAAATAAAATAAATAACAAGTACATGTAATATCTCTGCTTACCTGCATGTATAGCAACTCGATGGTTCCACCACTGGCGGTAGGCAGCACATTGAGAACATCCACAGCTCGGCAATCGCGGAACCACGACGGCCTATCCTTGAGGATTTCTGCAACCTGTAAGAGACGAGGGATTTAGTGATTTCCCACTATCTAAACTCTGAAAGTATACCACAAAAACGAGGGAACCAAGTGTACTTACCCTAGTAGGCTCAAGACCCACCAGGCCGCAAGCTCGTGCTGCCACTCCAGTACAATTATGAGAAATAGCAACGATTCCAACGGAATCCGGACCAGGCTATTCATGTCAAAGGAAAAAAACCAACCAAAAAAAAAGAATTAAGAAAAGGATAAGAAAGGGCAAAAGAAGAAACAGATTAAAATCTAGTAGTTCAATCAAACTATTTATATCAACCTTTTATTGAAACATGATTAATAAATCAATAAAAATAAATTACTTTCAATAGTGTTCACACTAAACCTCAACACCCTCATTTTGTTTAATTGTATTTATTCAGAATTATAACTTTATAATAAGAGAAATGGTTATTAATTAAAGTATTATTTTTTTATTCAAGAAAAGAAAAAGGTCTCAAGAGATACCTTCATTCCAGGCATTTGGACCCACTCAACAGCAGTTCCAGTGGCCTTTGAAAGAAACTCTGTTAAAGTCTCTTCTGCAATGGACAAAAGCCTGAAAGAGTAGTACAAAGCTTGAATCAATTAACACCTCCACTAACATACACAAACAACAAAGAAAATAGTCACAGAAAACGATGACACAGAAAAGGACCCAACAACCACATCCCCCACCCACTACTAACCCTGCAGGACTAGCATCCCTCGGCGTCTGCTGAGGTGTCAAATGGTGTTGACCGCTCGTCACCACCGATTCACAGCTTGTATCTTTGGTTGCAAGCGTTGTCTGTAAACACAGATAGCAACAACATCATATTCAACTTAACTTATACATACACCTTTAAGAAATGTTTTTTTTGGTTTGAGCAGCAAATCACAAATGGTTTTCTATGTGATTTTGGAAATGTTAAAATGGTGTTTAGCTAAAAAAAAATAAACATTAAAATTTCTTACGTTCTGGGTATGTTGGCGAAAGTAGCCATTTTCATACACCAAATGTGACACTTGCTTCTGCAATCTATCATTCTCCTCCATTAGAAGCTTGTTCATGGCAGTCAGCTTCCTATTCACCGCTTGAAGCCGGGAAGCTTCTTTCCTCTGCTTCTCTCTGCATCTGGAAGTGATAAAAGCAGAAACACACAATCCATTGTTACTAAAAACATTCTTGAAAATGGTTGCTTAATAACAGGTTTCAGTTTTGTTATTATTGGACAAATAAAGAATCTCAAACATGGGAATTTTGCATTTCAATTTCTGCTCCTTAACATGCAGTCAAACAACAAAAGAAAGAATTCAAAATTGGTTTTCAACTTCTAGATAATTAAATGAATTGCATTAAGTTTAGAAAAATTACAAGACATTTAACTTTGAAACAACCATACTCCATACCTTCTGTTCTGGAACCAAACTTTGATTTGTTTTGGTTCAATGTTAGAGAGAATCGGGCACTCCCTTATCAGCTGTTGGCGGCGAATCGAACTGGGTTTGGGGCACTCATGATAGAGCCTCTCAAGAGCCTCAACCTGCTCAGGTGTGTACCTAACGTACTTGCCATTGTCCAAGCTCCCTAGCTTACCATCCTTGCAGGACATTGCCATCTTCAAATTTCACAACCAAAAATCTCACAAATCCAATAATGACTAATCAAACAAAAAGGCCAAGTAGCTTCTCTTCTGCAAATCAAACTTCAACCACAAATTCACATCCCCAGCAATGACAAATCAGACCAAACCCCAACTGCTTCTTTGCCTTAACCAAACTTTTTGGAGCTTCAGAGCTATCAAACATACACAAATTAAGTTGTTTCTCTTCGTACAACTCAGTTTCAGGCACCAAAGAGAATCCAAACACACTTAAAAAGACCTATGAAACCTAAAAACAAAGCACAACCACAAAAGGGTTTTCACTAAAATGCATATATTCCATAAATAATATCTAAATTTCTTTTGTATTGTTCAATGCTGCCAGTCAAAATTTAACAATACAGATAAAACCGACAAGAGACAAGGATATCCTGATTTGGTACGTAGTTATTTCTTGAGAGACAGCCCCAAACACAATAAAGCTTCAATCTTTCGAGATCAGAGCTTTTAAACACTCCACACCAAACTCAAACCGATCTGTTTCACCAAAATATTTTCCAGTGTTTCCACAGAAACGTAAACCCCAACACGAAACGTTTCGCAACCCACTGAGCTGATTTCTCCGATTCCCAGAAAATTATTCCCTACAAAAACATTAAAAAAAAGAAGCTTCCTAAAACATTGAAAACATAAACAAACACCTAAAACTATCTCTACTCTAAGGAACACGAACGAGTCACCGATTCCAGTCAGCTACTCACTCCTCTTGACTCAGTAGTAGTACCTTCCAGATATGCAAACAAAAATAGAAACTATTTCTGTTTTGTTTTTGCAAGATCTCTCCCAGCTGACTACCCAGAAACGGATCGAAACGTTTCAACGATCTCCATACTCACGAATCGTCCCCAACCTCTGAAACATCTTTAGCTTCTTCACTTTTTCACTAACCTTGTCAACGAATGAAAAAAAACAGAGAACAACATGTGGGTTGGTTGATTTCCTACGTTTTCCAAAAATACAAAAGATGGGGTTTTGAAGTATTATTCTTTTTCCTAGAAAGTGAAAACAAAAACAAAACAAAACAAAAAACAGAGCAGTTGTTGTTGTTGTTGTTGTTGAGAGAAGGGTAAAAAAAAAAAAAAGAAGCAAAAGATGGAAGAAGAAGAAGAGTGTTTTTCTTTTTTTTCTTTTTTGGGGTTTTGTTGTTGGTGGTTTTGATTTCTCATTCATTCGTTTTCATTTGTTATTGGGGTGCGAAGTGATTTTATTTTTTTTGTTTTTACTTTTGTTTTTGCGCTTGTTGTTGTGTTGAGTTTTTTTCATTGCTTCGTCACTTTCGGCTCAGATGGTCTTCCACTCTCTCCACTGTGCAAGGAAATGGCAGTGAAGCTCATTTTTTTTTATATTTTTTTTCAAATTGGTGATTGTCTGTAATGACCAAACTACCCTATGCTTATAAGTCCATGATGATTGTGTAATTACCTAAATGGGTCTATACAAATTATGATACAATTCCTACCATAATTATCATAAATATGAACTAAGAAATTATTATGTACTTATATTTACTAATTTAGATGTAATATGTCTTATAATTGTGTAAAAGTTGTGTAATCAAATATTACTCCAGGGTTTAGGGATTTTTATTTATATTTAAATTGTAATATTCTTGATTATAAACATATTGAATTAAGGTAGTTAAATTTAATTAAATTAAATAAATTCATAAAATTTGAATGAATATCATAATTTTTGTATATAATAAAATTATTATTAATGTTGATCTGTTCGATTTTTTTTCTCATTTTGTAATACTTTGATATAATATAATATAATATCTTTATTCTAATGATTGAGATAAAAAAAAAAAAAAATAGGTGTATAATATATGTAATTATAGAAGAATGCAGGAGAAACAGGCTATGTCTCGTGCATTTGTTATTATAATCTTGTCACGTGTAAAATTTATCACTCGTTAAGATCACAACGGGAGATACACGATGCATTTGTATTTAAACTTTTTTTTGGTTTTCATATAATTGGATTGAATAATTAGTGTTGTCTAATGATATATTAAGAAGTTGTATAGGGGTAATATTGTGAAAGCAAAATTTGGATGATAAAAAGAAGAAGTAAATAAGTGGAAAGTAGAAGGGCAAAAAAGAGATAAAGAAGGTGGGAAAGAGAAGCTTATAAAATACTAAAGGCATGAGAGAGGTTTGCGTGGGACACAGAGGACACCATGATGAGGTTTTTGCATGCGTCTTCATTTTAAAGCTGAACTCTTCTCTCTCTCTCTCTCTTTTTTTTTTTCTTTTTTTTTTTTTTTACTTTTCAATTTTTATTTTTTTATTGTTTTACTTTATTTATAATTAAAAAAATTAACAGTATCTTTGTCTTGATTTTAAACTAATTTTTTTTTAACTAGATTGCAATTTTCATCATCATCATCATTCTGGTTGAAAAAATTTATATACATATCACATCATGATTTGTAATTAACTAATAAGTCATATAAATTCCAACTTGTAAATATGTGGGTAATTTTTATTGGATTATGTTGAATGATTGTTCAGAATATTCGGACAAAATTCAATAAGTAAAAAGGATTTTGAAATTTTTCATGTCACCAATGACGTAACTAAATATTTTTAACTAGGGTGATCTAAGCTATATACATAATCAAAATAATTTTAAATAATTTCGATAATCAAATAATTTTTAATTATTTCGATTATTGGACTAATTAATTAGAATTTAGAAGTTGAAATTCAATGTATTAACTATGTAAATTAATTAACCGGGAGACGATATTATTAGCACAATATAGGAAAAATATTAAGAGAAAACAAGAATGATCTATAGATTCATTTAACATGAATTTTGATGATTGACTAATCAAATTAATTTATCACTGTATAATTGAATTATTTACGATTGAAGTTTCGAGATATAAAAAAAGGTTAGTTATTTATCCAATTTCTATATAATTAACTAATATATATATATATATTTCAAATTGGCAGACTCGGCTACAACCAGGTCTAGCCTACCAATGGCTCCGCCATTAAGTATCATAATTAACACCGATATAAATCGTACGATCTAATGATATTGAGTGTACCGTAGGTTCTGAGAAGTACATGAAACTTATAGCAGAGAATCAGGTTTACATGTTTGTATATATGTCAATTGAGATTCCACATGAAAATTTTCGAACTGTTTATAACATAGAAGAACTAGAATAATATTCAGGAGAAAGAAAAAATTATTTGACAGAAACCGAGTTAGTATAATGGTAAATTGACTTATTCACATAAGTAAAATTGTAGATTCAATGAATTATTATCTACTAGAATTTATTCTCTAAACCGTATACAATCTTATAGATTATTCTTCTTCTTTTGAACTCCTATGATTTAAAAATTAAGAAAATGACATAATTGGAGTCATTAACATCATTAATGTGGGTGTAATAAGAGGTTTGTTGGTGTATCAATCCGATATAAAATTATAAATTTATAAAAGATTAAATAATAATTATAAAAAAAATTAAATAAAGAAAAGTGAAAAAGAATAGGTGGATAGGGGTGAGGAAGCTAAGACAATTAGCATGATTATCCTATTAGCCTGCAAAGAGAACAATCCCGTATTGCAGAGAAGCAGAAAGTATATAAATACGGTGAATTAATGACATGACATGACAAGACGACATGACATGACATGACAACATTGACATGACATGTAGTGACATCGATAGTGAATTCAAAGAAGAATTCATCGGTGGGTGTGATGTAATATTTTCTGGTGGGGACACTTTTGGCTGTTACCACGCCTTGTCATCGATCCCTGTGTCTATCTTTCTCTCTCATCAATCAACATTTTTTTTTTTCCTTTTCAAATTGGAATATCCTGTAGCACCCATCCATAACCATCATCATCATCATCATATAATATATATATACACATACCCATACCCATTAGTTGAATAGTTGTTGCTATTTTGAGCACTTTGACATTACAGTCTAACTAAATTTATAAACCATATTAAAAGGGTGAAACCATACCAGCATTAATACATCGGATCCCATTAGAATTTTAAAGTTTTTTTTTTTTTTTTTCGGTGAGTGTTCAGACTAGTTTATATACACCTCTATTAATCCCACGAGACCCTAAAGTTAACAACCGGGTAAACCTCCAATGACCCTAAAAGAACGTGGCTGCCAGAGATCGAACTCATGAAGTCCGACGTTAAGTGTGTTTAGACAAAAACATTACTAAAATGGGTGGCCTCCTAAGAAGTCCTCCCCTTTTAAAGAAATATATATATATATATATAAACAATATTTAAAAATAAAAAAAATAAATAAAAAACTTTATTTATTTTTTTATTTTTTTATTTTATTTTATTGTTGGTCCCAAAAACAAATTAGAGAGGTTGGAGGAAATTAAATTTATAACAGAATCATTGTTGTATTTGAACTTATTGGGGGAAGTTCACAGAGTTGAGATTGCCAAGAAGGGGATATGCACCTAAAATATAACTATCACATCAAATTATTATATGGGGTATGTTCTTATTTTATTTTTTTCAATGGGGAATGCGATTTTATTTTTATTTTTTTATTTGATAAAAATAGGGAATGAGATTTGAATTTGATTCTTACTTGATTGATTGATACTTGATTGGTGTGGTTATTACTATGTTATTGACTTCCATCGACCACGTATGGTCAAAATGTTTTTAAAATTGTGAGATTTATATTAGTAGATATGTGACATAAATTTTGTATCGTTGTCCTTATAATTAGTGTTACCATGTGATTATAAATGTGTTCTATTATAATTAATTCAAAATTTATGAGAGGTAGATACGAATTCATAATTTGAATGGATGCTGAGTCAACCTCACCTCATATTGTTATACAATTATAAATGTTACAACTGTGAAATTGATGATTTAAAATCAATATTTAGATATTTGTTTCAAAGGTCATTCTATTTTTTTTTTTTTTTTTGAATAGATACGAAAACAATTACACAACAAGAGCACCAAATAAGAAATTGGCCCCTAACCGCAATTGCTCCCTAACATGGGAGAAGGCTATCGAAGCGAGTCTATGCGCCAAGGAGTTCCCCTTGAAAGGGAAGGCTTGACACTTACAAAACCCAACTACAGATAACAAAGCCTTAATATCACTAATGATAAAAGAAGAGTCCCCCTTACTTGCCCTGGCATCGCTAATGGAATCAACAGCTATCACAGAGGGACATTCTACTATTGAGACCTGAAAGGATAGGAGCTTGGCCATCTTCAAACCTTCCCTCACCGCCAGCAGATGACCAACCTCCTCTGAAAAAACACCCTTCATCGAAGAGGAAAGACCAGCAAGCACTTTCCCATTATGATCTCTAATAGTTGCTCCAAAACCTGTATCACCGGAACCCCTCCTTGAAACCACCCCAGTGTTGAGTTTTAAACGACCTGAAGGGGGGGCAATCCAGTCAGCCTGCTGACAGGAGGGAGAGGAAAAGGGAGCAGAATTTAAAACCTTTTTTGAACACCAGAATTCTTCCAACCGTTGAGACGCTCTGCTGGCCACCAATTCCGGGGGTTTGGCTTTACTCCCATTAACCTGGGCATTACGATTCTCCCAAACTGCCCAAGTGGTCATACAACAAAGACAAAAGGCCTCCTGATCAAGAGAGATAGCCAGGGCTTGGAAAATGTCCTGAACCGAACGGCCTCTGAGAGAGGCAATGGTGCTGCCAAATTGGGTTTCCTCCCAGATTTTCCTGACTGTTTTACACTCAAAAAGGCCGTGCGTCTCAGACTCCACAGTCCCACCACAGAAGGTGCAGCAAGGATTTGTCACAATTTTTCTTTTACACAGATTCAACATAGTAGGGATTGCATTCTGACTCACCCGCCACATAAAGATCTTAACTTTGGGAGGCAGATTTAACTTCCACAGAAAGAGCCACCAGTTATTTCTTCTCGAGGGAGAGGGATACATTTCCCGAAGACTCTCCTCCAAAGCACATTGGTAACCACTTTGCACAGTGTACTGCCCATGTCTATCAAAATGCCACTTTAGGAAATCCTGACCACCATTCCAGCTCACCGGAATATTAAGGACAGCCTCCTTGTCAATTGGTATGAGCAGCTGGTTAAGCAAATCAATATCCCAGCCCCTCTTGCTCCTGTCAAACAGATCCGAAACTCTGATGTCCAGACCAGGATCAAAAGTAATGAGCTTAAACGAATTCGGACGGGGGATCCATTTGTCTTTAAACACCCTGATACTGGTCCCATCCCCTACCGACCACCTAAACCCTGTTTCGAGTAACTCTCTTCCCCACACCAGACTTCTCCACAGGTAGGAACTCCCTGACTTTACTGAAGCCGCAAGGAAATCACCATCTCTGAAGTACTTTACTCTAAGAACCTGGGCTGCCAGCGAGTTCGGATCTTTAATCAATCTCCACGCCTGTTTTGCCAAAAGCGCTTGATTAAACAAGGATAAGTCCTTGAAACCTAGCCCTCCTTGCGATTTGGGGGCACACATTTTCCTCCAACTAACCCAGCTAATCTTCCTCTTCCCATCCCTAGACCCCCACCAAAACTTGGAGGCCATCGCACTCAACTTATTACACAAGCAAACGGGAATCCTGAACATGCTCATATAATAGGTCGGGATTGCTTGGGTGACAGCCTTTATCAACACCTCCTTCCCACCGTAGGAGAACATATTACCCCTCCAACCTCTAAGCTTGTTGCCCACTCTCTCTTTAATACTGTTAAACAACTTACATTTATTCCTCCCTACCATTGATGGCAGCCCCAGATATTTATCATGAGAGTTCCTAATCTCTAACTCAAGAATTTTCTGAATATCCGACCTAACAGAGCACGAGACCATGGGACTAAAAGTGACAAGAGACTTACTCAAATTAACCCGCTGACCAGACCCTTTTTCATAAATTTCCAGGATACGTCTGATCTGATTACAGCTGCTAACGGAAGCCTTGCCGAAGAGCATGCTATCGTCAGCGAAGAACAGATGGCTCACCAAAGGGCTCCCTAAGCAACTGCGAATGCCCAGAGTGCGGCCATTTCTTTCAGACATCGAAATCAACCTTGAAAAGGCTTCTGAACAGAACAAAAAGAGATACGGAGATAAGGGGCAGCCTTGCCTCAACCCTCTGGAAGGATCCACTCTGCAGACTTCCCTGTTGTTTATCTGAAAGGAGAGCGTGGATGTGGATATACAATCCATCACCAGGCCTATCCACTGATAAGGGAACTTCATCCTTTTCATTATCTCTTCAATAAAGGGCCACTCCACCCTATCGTACGCCTTGCTCATGTCAAGCTTCAATGCCATGTGACCTTTCTTCGCTGCCTTCTTCCGCCCCATTGAGTGCAGAATTTCAAAGGCCACTTGCACATTGTCAAAAATCTGGCGGCCTGGGACGAACGCCGATTGGAATTGAGAAATGAGATGAGGCAGAAAATTCTTTAATCTGGAAGCTAACACCTTCGTGACAATCTTGTAAACCACACTACAAAGAGAGATGGGGCGAAAATCCTTCAAGTGGGAGGGACTTTTCACTTTGGGAATCAGAACCACGTTTGTATGGTTAAAATCCTTTATCAATTTCTCTCCTCTTAGCACAGAAAGACAAACCTCTGCCACCTCTGCCCCCACAATTCCCCAAGCTTTCTGGAAGAAGACAGTGTGAAAGCCGTCCGGCCCCGGGGCTTTCGTCGGACCCAAGCTGAAGACAGCGGTCTTAATCTCCTCCTTCGAATAGGGGCGGGCTAAATCCTCACCCATCTCCACAGAAAGGCTGGAGGAAATGTGCTTGGCTGCCTGTTGGATATCTGAAGCGGAAGGAAAGGAAGAACAGAAGAGGGAGGTATAAAAATCACTCACCACCTTAGTAATTCCCTCATCTGAGTCCTGATACACCCCATTGTCATCAACCAGACCTAAAACCGAATTCTTCTTCTGCCTAGCCAAAGCCTTTGCGTGGAAGAACTTCGTATTCCGATCGCCCGAATGAAGCCAATCCACTCTTGACCTCTGTTTCCAAAAAATTTCTTGATTATCCAACAACCTCTCCACCGATTGCTCTAGTAATTTGATTGAAGCCATATTTCCTGGTTTACCACTGAGCTTGTAAAGCCTTTCAATCTCCTTATTCTTCTCATTAACCTGTTTGTTGAAATTCCCAAATCTGTCACTACTCCAGGTACTCAAAATGCTAGCACATCTACTGAGTTTCAAGGAAAGGTTTTCCATAGGGTCTCTAGTCCCAACCCCTTTCCAGGACTCTTCCACCACCCTGCTATAGTCTTCTTCCTTCAGCCAAAAGGGTTCAAATCTGAATTGCCTTCCTCTGAACTTCACCCCTTGATCCCCTGGGTCATTGTTCAGGAGAACTGGACGGTGATCAGACGAACTGAAACCGAGATGATCCACTCTAACAAATCTGGAGTTATCACGCCAGCTGTCATTGGCCAAGAACCTATCAAGTCTCTCTTGAATATTATCTTTCCCCTCTCTCTTGTTGTTCCAAGTGTACCTCGGCCCGTGATAACCCAAATCGGTCAACCCACACTCCTCCAAGGCTTGACTAAACATATGCATACCCACAAAAGATCTCGCCGAACCTCCCACTTTATCCTGAACACTAAGAAGCTCGTTGAAATCCCCTCCACATACCCACGGAAGGTTATCAACATCTTTCAACCTCCGCAGCAAGTCCCACGACGACTGCCGATTGTTAGGACTCGGATCACCGTAGAAACCGGTAAAACGCCATCGAAAGGTCATTCTATTGTATTGATTCAATACCATCAGAAGAAAAAAAATGTAATAATTTAAAATTAAATATTTAATTCCATTAAGTTGTATCGTGTCATAATGTCAAACAAAAATATAGAAAATCTCTCCTAACATAAAAGCTTCTATAAGTATGGGCTAAGGGTGGGCATGGGTTGGTTTTGACTATATCCAAACTAGGGATGGGCATTTCCCCATGGGGCCCCATCCCCCACGGGTCCCCACGGGGTTTTGGGGGCAAATTTTGCCCCCAAATGGATTTTGGGGGTGGGGGTGGGGGCAAAGTTTGCCCCCAAACATATTTTGGGGGAGGTGGTGGGGGTACCTCCCCCCAAACCCAAAACCCCATTGGGGCCCCCAAAATAATATATATATATATTATTTATATATATAAATTTTAACAATTAAAAAAAATTATAAATTATAATATTAAATTATTAAAATTAAATGTTATGGTTGTTCATTTATAAGGTGTAATTAACCCCCAAAATAATATATATATATATATGTATGTATTATGCAATTACTTTGGATTGTATTTTGGATTTTGTATTGTATTTTTATTATGTTTTTATTACTTTTCGGATTGAAAATTTGAAATTTAAAATTGAAAAGGAAATGAAATGGGGGAAATGGGTTTTGGGGGTGGGGGTGGGGGAACCTCCCCCCAAAACGTCCCCCCCATTGGTCCCCCCAAATGGATTTTGGGGGAGGTGGTGGGGGGAGGTTTGAGGAATGGGGGTGGGGGTGGGGGTACCCTCCCCCGCCCCATTGGGCCCCCACGCCCATCCCTAATCCAAACCAAACCATAAAATTCAGTTTTGTTTGAGGGTTTATAGAAAATAATTACTATAATACTATATTTAATTCAAATGTTAAACAATAATCGTTAAAAAGAAAACCCAGGTAATCGTTACCATTATCAAATACATCTAGGAAACAAAATAAAAACAGTTACTATAATTTTGTTAATATACGATATAAAGCTAGATATAAAGAGTAAACATAATCATACAATTATACAATGCATTTTTGCTCGAAATATTAAAAACTAAGTATAAATGAATAATTACTTACCCTAAAAGAAGATTAGGTTAGTGCCTAACAACTTGGAATGTAGTAACTTTGAAAAGAAATAGTGGAGTTAGAACTTGGTAAATTTATTTTTTTTTATTTTATTTGATATATATATATATATATATTCACACACATTAAGTATGTAATTGTAATGGTTTGGATTGGGTTATGCGGTTTGATAAAATACAACCCACAAACCAATCCAAACTAATTGGATTGCTCAAAACAACCCCTTTTTTTTTTTAGGTGGGTATAGTTTATCGGTTTGGCGGTTTGGGTGCCGACCCCTAGAACTATAGGCATTGGGCTTATGGCTAGACCGCTCATTATGCAAAGTCACACAAGTCAGCAGATAATTCAATATATTTTTTTTACAAACTTCGAATTTAAATCCAAAAAACTTCGAATCGTCTCAGATTCCAATTTGGATTTTATTTTATTTATTGTGATATATATATAGATATATATAATCTTTATACTATAAGTTCGTTCTGAAATAAAATGTATCAGAACTAAAAAGATGGATCATGGATTATGGAGAAGTTTTGACAAGTGCATACACTTTGAATCAAAGTATGTAAATATAATGGTCCACATTCTTCGTATATCAGGACGAACTAACAATAGACAAATTGTATATATTTATTGTAAATTCTAATGTTTAGGGATATTATTAAAACACTAATGTTAGTTAACCTAAAAAATTGACTCAAAACCCAACTTAAATAATGTGACAATTGGTTTTTTCATTAATCACATCATCTTATGATCCGTGTAGTGAGGACAACTCATTTGTTACTTTATTTGAGTTATTTATTTGGGTTGTATAATATTACTCTTATTAAAAACCCTTATAGTCATTTTGGTCACTCTAATTTGAGAAATAACTATTTTCATGTGTATTGTTTGTATTAATATCCATTTTAGTCCATTACGTCAATGTTATGTTAGATAGTTGAATATTTCCGTAAGACATATGAGGGTATACTGGTAAATTAAGGGATAAAATTAATAAATATTATTAAATTAAATAATAAAAATTAAAAACAAATTTTTTTTTTTTTAAAAAAAAAACTTAATTTTCTCCTTCTCACTCGTGATCTCTCTCTTGCCACTAAATCTCTATCTCTCTCACAATTCTCGACCGCATCTGCAAGTCAAACTTTCAAAATGTCAATAGATATGCCAAATTGTGATTTACCCATATCACACTCGTATCCATATCAGATACTTGTCATCTAAAAAAATACGTATTAATGCTTCACTAATTATTGTCAATAAATAATAAATTTAAAGGAACCCAATAAGAACGTGGCACGTGGAAAATACAATCTTTAAACCAAGAACATCACTCGAACACATAATCGGGGTATATCCCCTTCATAGATAATGATTAAGCATGGTGACCCTTGTGGATGGATTGCTCACTTAAAGCTATCCAATCCACCGAAAGAAGGTTTGGAAGTAGAGCTATAAGAAGCTATCACCTCATTGGCATGCAAAACAACACTTGTCATGGTGAAATAGACATGTGTCATTCAATACCGATAACAAAATTGACAACACGGTAATGTGTCAGATATGAATCTATAGAAGCATTCTAGGTAGGTATAACAACCAAGTAATCTTTCATATAGCAAAAACTCATAGTTTTAACAACAAAACATCATTTAGATCTCAATACTGTCTTAACCATTAGAGGATGATCGCTAACGTCATTTGTTGGTCACCTTAATTGTTTGTTCTTTGATTTTCCAAGGCAATTAAAGTATGAACCCATTCTCTAAAGGTCAACCTTATATTACAACTTCATCACATCATTTTAACCCTAACAAGCATTGATTATGCTAATGCTTTGTATGTATCCTATAATATTTTTCAACAATTTAATAATTATTAACATTTGATTAACAACAAAACATTATTTAGATCTCAATACTGTCTTAAGCATTAGAAGATGATCGCTAACGTCATTTGTTGGTCACCTTAATTGTTTGTTCTTTGATTTTCCAAGGCAATTAGAGTATGAACCCATTATCTAAAGGTCAACCTTATATTACAACTTCATCACATTATTTTAACCCCAACAAGCATTGATTATGCTAATGCTTTGTACGTATCTTATAATATTTTTCAACAATTTAATAATTATTAACATTTGATTAACATATCCAATAAATTTTCAAAATATTTGAATAATTCTTTAACGTATCTAATATATAGTATATACAATTTATAAGAGAGGACCATATAATATATATATAATTTTGTCAAAACTTTGACAAAATATATGCACAATTAAAATATATACATACATCATCTCATACATAGATGATACTTGTTAATACAATACACCTATTTCCCATATTAACAATGATAAATTTGGGTTTCACCGTGCAGATTTTAGAAATATTGTGAAATATATTTTTTTTAATATTATATGAGTAGATATCCGGATTATACCATCATATCGGACGGATTCAAGCCAATTGCCACCTCTCTCCGGGGAGTAGGGTTGGGCGTATATATTTGGAGACACAGACGCATCTCTCATATAACCTGATGGCAGCAGCCAGTCATGCGGTACTATGCTCGAGTAGTTCAACTAATGTTGCCACGGGCCAACACTCTCTTTGGTCAAAGGCTTGAGTCTTGCGGTTGTGGAGGTGTCCTATACTGCTATCATCTCAACCGTCCACTAATCCGGATCCTCAGATCAACAGCGGGTCCCACACATCGCGACAGTCTACACATCATAACAAACGGACAGACAATCGGCTCACATATACCGTAGAATGCATGGTAAGTCTAAAAAACACATCATTGGCGTATGTAATGTGTATGAGTACATACGTACACACAATCAATACTCGCACGTGACATATACTGGCCCATTCATGGGGGCGGGCGGAGACAGGCATGGCCCGACAAGAAATTTGGTGGGGTCCCATTCCCATACGCATTAGTTGAATAGTTGTTGCTGTTTTGAGCACTTTGACATTACAGTCTAACCAAATTTATAAACCATATTAATACATTGCGACTATACCAAAATTAATACATTGAAACTTATTAAAATTTTAAAGTTAAGTGTGTTTGAACGAAAGCAGTATTGAGATGGGTGACCTCCTAAGAAGTCCTCTCTTTTAAAAGAATATATCAGATTTTATATTGTCAGTTTGTTCTGATAATAAATATATCAAGACGAAGAATGTGGACCATTAGATTTACATACCTTGACTCAAAGTGTATGCACTTGTCAAAACTTCTTCATAATCTATAATCTACATTCCTCGTCCTGATATATTTATTGTCAGGACGAACTGACGATAAAAAGACTTTATAAACTATATTATTAAAAAACCTTAATTTTTTTTTTATTAGTTTATTTTATTGTTGGTCCCAAAAACAAATTATATAGGTTGGAGGAAATTAAATTTATAACAGAATCATTGTTGAATTTGAACTTATTGGGGAAAGTTCACAAAGTTGAGATTGCCAAGAAGGGGATATGCACCTAAAATATAACTATCACGTCAAATTATTATATGGGTATGTTCTTATTTTATTTTTTCAATGGGGGATGCGATTTTATTTTTATTTATTTATTTGATAAAAATAGGGTATGAGATTTGAATTTGATTCTTACTTGATTGATTGATACTTGATTGGTGTGGTTATTACTATGTTATTGACTTCCTTCGACCACGCATGTTCAAAATATTTTTAAAATTGCGAGATTATATTAGTAGATATTAAATTTGTGACATAAATTTTGTATCCTTGTCCTTATAATTAGTGTTATCATGTGATTATAAATGTGTATTTTTTTTTTTAACTAGTACAATTAATTCAAAATACAGGAGAGGTAGATACGAATTTATAATTTCAAATGGGTGTTAAACGTTACATTTGTAAAAGTGATGATTTAAATTTTAAAATCATTATTTAAATATTTGTTTCAAAGGTCATTCTATTATATTGATTCAATACCATCGGAAAAAAAAATGTAATAATTTAAAATTATAAAATAAATAACTCAACGAAGCAAAAATTTTGTTTTAATATTTTTTTTCCCATTATCTTTCTAACTACATAACTACACTATGTATTTTTTCTTTTTTAAAGCTTTTATTATTGGTAGGATTCGAATCGTTGACTTGTGAGTCATTTGTCCAAACATCAGACTTGTCCATCTAACAGCTGAACTATGCCACTAGGGGCAAATATTTAATTTCACTAAGTTATATCGTGTCATGATGTCAAACAAAAATATAGAAAATCCTTCCCGCATAAAAGCTTCTATAAGTATAGGTTAAGGGTGGGCGTGGATTGGTTTTGACTATACCAAAACCAAACCATTATTTAATTGGGTTAGTTTTTTACCACCCAAATCAAATCACTTATAAGGTAAAACCAAACCAAACCAAACCATAAAAATCGGTTTGGTTTGACGGTTTATAGAAAATAATTACTATAATACTACATTTAATTCAAATGTTAAACAATAATCATTAAAAAGAAAACCCAAGTAATCGTTACCATTATTAAATACATGTAGGAAACAAAATAAAAACAGTTACTATAATTTTGTTAATATGGTTTGGTAGAGCTGAATCTACGGTATAAAAAGTAAACATAATCATACAATTATACATTGCATTTTTGCTCGAAATACTAAAAACTAAGTATAAATGAATAATTACTTACCCTAAAAGAAGATTAGGTTAGTGCCTAACAACTTGGAATGTAGTAACTTTGAAAAGAAATAGTGCAGTTAGAACTTGGTAAATTTATTTTTTATTATTTTATTTGATATATATATATTCACACACTAAGTATGTAATTGTAATGGTTTGGATTGGGTTATGCGGTTTGATAAAATACAACCCACAAACCAATCCAAACTAATTGGATTGCTCAAAACAACCTTTTTTTTTTTTTTTTTTTTTTGCAGTAATGCTACACATCCCACTTAAAATCCCACATTTTTCATCCCACTACATGTGGCATGTGAGGTGTCAAATTGTGAGTGGATACATGAGGTAGGTGAGATAAATCATCATTAATGTGTATCCACTCACAATTTGACACCTTACATACCACATGTAGTGGGATGAAAAAGGTGGGATTTTAGGTGGGATGTTTAGTATTATTGTTTTTTTTTTTTTTTTTTAAATAAAAAAAAAAATTAACTAAATCAAACCAACCCATTTGAATGGTTTAGGTAGGTAGGGTTGATCAATTTGGCGGTTTGGGTGCCGACCCCTAGAACTATAGGCATTGGGCTTATGGCTAGACCGCTCATTATGCAAAGTCACACAAGTCAACAGATAATTCAATATATTTTTTTTACAAACTTCGGATTTAAATCCAAAAAACTTCGAATCGTCCCAGATTCCAATTTGGATTTTTTTTTTTTAATTGTGATATATATATATAATTTTTCTACTATAAGTTCGTTTTGAAATAAAACATGCCAGAACGAAAAATATGGACAATGGATTATGGAGAAGTTTTGACAAGTGCATACACTTTGAGTTAAAGTATATAAATATAATGATCCACATTTTTCATATATCAGGACGAACTAACAATAGACAAATTGTATATATATATATATATTGTAAATTCTAATGTTTAGGGATATTATTACAAAAAATTGACTCAAAACCCAACTTAAATGATGTGACAATTGATTTTTTCATTAACTACATCATCTTATGATTTGTGTAGTGAGGACAACTCATTTGTTACCTTATTTGAGTTATTTATTTGGGTTATATAATATTACTCTTATTAAAAACCCTTATAGTTTAAGTTATTGGTCATTTTGGTCACTCTAATTTGAGAAATAACCATTTTCATATGTATTGTTTGTATTAATATCCATTTTAGTCCATTACGTCAATGTTATGTTAGATAGTTGAATATTTCCGTAACACATATGAGGGTATAATAGTAAATTAAGGGATAAAATTAATAAATATTATTAAATTAAATAATAAAAATTAAAAACAATTTTTTTTTTTAAAAAAAAAACTTAATTTTCTCCTTCTCACTCGTGATCTCTCTCTTGCCACTAAATCTCTATCTCTCTCACAATTCTCGACCGCATCTGCAAGTCAAACTTTCAAAATGTCAATAGATATGCCAAATTGCGATTTACCCATATCACACTCGTATCCGTATCAGATACTTGTCATCTTAAAAAAAAAACGTATTTATGCTTCACTAATTATTGTCAATAAATAATAAATTTAAAGGAACCTAGTAAGAACGTGGCACGTGGAAAATACAATCTCTAAACCAAGAACATAACTCGAAGACAGAATCGAGGTATATCCCCTTCATGGATAATGATTAAGCATGGTGACCCTTGTGGATGGATTGCTCACTTAAAGCTATCCAATCCATCGAAGGAAGCTTTGGAAGCTTTGGAAGTAGAGCTATGAGAAGCTATCACCTGCAAAGCAACACTTATTATGGTAAAATAGACATGTGTCATTCAACACCGATAACAAAATTACAACACAGTAATGTGTCAGATATTAATTTATAGAAGCATTCTAGGTAGGTATAATAACAAAGTAATCTTTCATATAGCAAAAACTCATGGTTTTAACAACAAAACATTACTTAGATCTCAATATTGTCTTAAGCATTAGAGGATGATCGCTATCGTCATTTGTTGGTCACCTTAATTGTTTGTTCTTTGATTTTCCAAGGCAATTAGAGTGTGAACCCATTCTCTAAAGGTCAACCTTATATTACAACTTCATCACATCATTTTAACCATAACAAGCATTGATTATGCTAGTGCTTTGTATGTATCTTATAATATTTTTCAACAATTTAATAATTATTAACATTTGATTAACATATCCTATAAATTTTCAAAATATTTGAATAATTCTATAACGTATCTAATATACAGTATATACAATTCATAAGAGAGGACCATATAATAAATATTTTTGTCAAAACTTTGACAAAATATTTGCAGAATTAAAATATATACATACATCTCATACATAGATGGTATACTTGTTAATACAGTACACCTAATTTCCTATATTAACGATGATAAATTCGAATTTTACTGTGCAGATTTTATAAATATTGTGAATTTTTTTCTCTTTAATACTATATGAGAAGATATTCGGATTACACAATCATATCATATCAGACGGATTCAAGCCAATTGCCACCTCTCTCCGGGAAGTAGGGTTGGGCGTATATACTTGGAGACTTGGAGTCACCGAAGCATCTCTCACATAACCTGATGGCAGCAGCCAGTCATGCGGTACTATGCCCGAATAGTTCAACTAATGTTGCCACGGGCCCACACTCTCTTTGGTCAAAGGCTTGGGTCTTGCGGTTGTGGAGGTGTCCTATACTGCTATCATCTCAGCCGTCAATTAATCCAGATCCTCAGATCAACAGCGGGTCCCACACATATAACAAACGGACACACAATCGGCTCACCATATACCGTAAAATGCATGGTAGTCTCAAAAACACATCATTGGCGTGTGTAATGTGTATGTGTACGTACGTACACACAATCAATACTCGCACGTGACATATACCTGCCCATTCATGGGGGCGGGCGGAGACAAGCATGGCCCGACAAGAAATTTGGTGGGGTCCCACAACAGGCATGATATATATATTTGAATCATCAAATCAAAAACGAGCTGAGCTGGCAGATGACGTGGCATGTGGTATCATTGGTTTCACTAATTGCGACGGTTTACTCGGCGGCGGCACCGGGTCTAACGTGCATAGCTATCGCGTGTTTTATAAGGGAGCATGCTCCCAAAGTCCCAATATATAAATTCCTGATTTATTTATTTATTTATTTGATTTTTAATCTTTTTTACTTTTTACTTTTACTATACATTTTACGTTTTATCTTAAGATAGAATAAATAAACCCGTGAATTAACATTTGAAAACTCGTAACATGCTTGTCAAATGTTAATGGTGGAATTAGAACCCAAACCATCAACATGAAAGGGAATATACATGCCATCCAGTTATTTTAGAAGTAGATTTCTTTTAATTATTGGAGTAGCGTATGGATTGAACATATAATGTTTATTTTTAACGGGTCACGACTAATTAATTTATAATCTGTTCGGCACTTCTGGATGGAAGACTTCCCGCTGTGTATTAGGAAGGATGTGGAAGCTGAGTATCAGAGTTAGTTAGGAGCCAGCAGTTTTTCTTCTGGTTTTTAGCTTTTTAGCTTCCTTCTTTGTTCTTTTCCTCTGCTTTCCTTCGTTCTGTTGGTTTGCTTGGGGTTTGCCTCTGTTTGCTCTTTTCTGAGCTTATTCAAAAAAAAAAAAAAAAATTTATAATCTGTTCGGTATTAAGTTTTTTTTTTTTTTATTATAAAAAGAAAAAGAAAAAAGTAATTCAAGATTAATTATTTATTTTGAATTGGATTTGAACAATATGTAATCATATTGTTAATTAATTGACATAGATTTTCATGGACCCTAGAATTGCAATCCATTGAGACAATTAATTATGGCCACCTTATTATTGAGCTATTAATGAAGCTGATATGCCTAATTTTCAAAAATGACTAGTGATTTCCCTTACATGGACGATGGCACCTAATCAATTTTATTCTTCCAACTTCCAACTAAGGATGGCAATTGATTGGATTGGGTATGGATACCCCAATATCTATCCCCGTATCCGTTTGAGATATATATATATCTCTATCCCTGTATTTATCCCCATTTCTAAGTGAACATGGTGGATTCGGATAATCCGTTAATTAAGATAAAGATATTCATCCTCGCTCCGTTTATATCCGTATCCGATGAATTTTTTTTAAATTTTTATAGCTTACAAGAGAAAAATGTAACTAACATATATAACAGTACATTTTATCATATTTAAAGAGAAACAAATACATCAAATAAAGTTTAAATATAAAAATCAATAATAACTTATATAATTATAATAAATAATTACATAATAAATTTTTATAGGGGCAGGATCCATGGCCCCATTTTTTTACACAAGTTTTGACACAACTTTGTGTCCCTTAGATTAGTAATGTTTGAATGGCCTAGATTAATCCACTTGTAAACTCTTCTTAAATGAATTTATTAGTTTCTTCTCTCATCTCTCATCAATTAATGATTTTAATTTATTTTCACCTTCTCTCTACTCTACCAATCGTTTCTTTTCTGCCTTGTTACATTCCATGGTTTTATTCTCTCTAAATCACCTTTTTTTCTCATTCCATGACTTTACATTCCATACCTTATAGCAGTGTATAGAATCTTTGCTATTTTGAAACGAAGGGCTTACTGCATGTCTAAATTGGCAAGAGAAGTGGAGAGGTAAACATTGTTGCGGAATGCCCTGAAAATTCGATAGAAAAATGCACACAACACACAAACGCAGATATTTACGTGGTTCGGCAATTGCCTACGTCCACGGGAGGCAGCAAACTGATATTATTAGAGAAATTAAAACAAATACAGAAAACAGAATTTCTCTCAGAATTCAGGAAGCTTTGCTTCTTTTCTGATTGCTCTCCCTTGCTTGTTGAGGGTCTTATTTATAAGGGAAAGGTAGAGACAATCCTCCCCCATTTTCAGCAATGAAACAAGGGAAAGGTAGAGACAACCCACCCCCATTTTCAGCAATGAAACAAGGGGAAAGGTAGAGACAATCCACCCCCATTTTCAGCAATGAAACAAGGGAAAGGTTGAGCCAATTTGTCAACAATCTCCACCTTGGCGAGAATTCACCGATCAATGCTGCCTCCATTACGCCCTTAGGCGATACGAGCTCGAGAGATATTGATCAAGTCCAAACAATGTTGGAACTTGATCCCTGTTACCACCTTTGTTAGCATATCTGCAGGATTATCTGCAGTTCCGATTTTCTGGAGTAGAATGTTCCCTTCATCTACTATTTCTCGAACAAAGTGGTAACGGACATCTATATGCTTGGTGCGAGCATGATGGACCTGGTTCTTTGCCAAACAAATGGCACTCTGGCTGTCGCAGAAAATCTCCACATTTTCCTGAACAATGCCCAAATCCCTGATCAAACCACGAAACCAGATGGCTTCTTTGAAAGCTTCTGTTACAGCCATATACTCTGCCTCAGTAGTAGACAAAGCCACTGTTGACTGTAAAGTCGATCTCCAACTTACTGGTCCTCCTGCCATAGTGAACACATAACCAGTAGTAGATCGACGCTTGTCAAGATCACCAGCATAATCAGAATCAACATATCCTTTGATATGTTTGTCACCCGTCTGATCTCTCTCGAACTTCAAACCAACATCTACAGTACCCTGAATGTACCGTAGAATCCATTTCACTGCTTGCCAGTGGCCTTTGCCAGGATTGTGCATGTAACGGCTCACCATACTTACAGCATGTGAAATGTCAGGTCTAGTACACACCATCGCATACATCAAGGCACCAACAGCATTTGCATATGGAACATGATCCATTTGCCTCTTTTCATCATCAGTAGTCGGTGACATTAGTGCACTCAGTTTGAAATGTGGAGCCAACGGTGTACTTACAGGTTTAGACTTGCTATCAATGCCAAACCTCTGAAGTACAGTCTTCAAGTACTGAGTCTGTGTCAAACAGATGGTACCTTTTGCTCTGTCCCTTTTGATCTCCATACCAAGAATCTTCTTGGCCTCTCCAAGATCCTTCATGTCAAACTCTGAGCTCAATTGAGCCTTCAACCTGTTGATCTCCACCTTGCTCTTAGATGCTATCAGCATATCATCCACATATAAGAGCAAATAGACAAATGTACCATCTTGGAGTTTGCGGAAATATACACAGTGATCAAAATGGCTACGTGTGTACTTCTGAGTTATCATGAAGCTGTCAAACCGCTTGTACCATTGTCTCGGTGACTGCTTCAAACCATACAGGGACTTGTTCAGCTTGCAAGCCCAATTTTCACGTCCTGGGACTTTGAACCCTTCTGGCTGAGACATATAAATTTCTTCGTTCAAAGTACCATGGAGGAATGCGGTCTTCACGTCGAGTTGAGCTAACTCGAGATCAAATTGTGCAACCAAAGCTAATAGGATCCGAATAGACGAATGCTTGACAACGGGTGAAAATACCTCATTGTAGTCTATTCCTTCCTTCTGTGCGTAGCCTTTCGCTACTAATCTGGCTTTATATCTGATGTTGTCTTTACCAGGAGCACCTTCCTTCTTGGCATAGACCCATTTGCACCCTATAGCTCTCTTTCCCTTTGGAAGTTGTGTCAGCTTCCAAGTTTCATTCTGGTGAAGTGATTGCATTTCCTCATCCATCGCCTTTTTCCACTTGACATTGTCTGTACTGTCCATAGCTTCTCTATAGGTGTACGGGACATCATCATCAGTCACTGGAAGAGCGTATGCCACCATGTCTGTGTAACGGGCAGGCCTCCGTATGTCTCTTTTCGGTCTACTAGTGGCAATAGACTCTGGTTGTTGTCTGATCTCAGATAATGGTGCTGAATCCTCCACCTCAACTGATATCTCGTCCTGGTTATCAAAATCATCATCAGGACAATCAACTGTCGGAGAAGCCTTTTCTAACTTCTTGGGAGTTTCAAACTCCACCTGTTGCAGAGAGTTTGGATTCTCATTCTCTGTGCCTCGAGGTATTTGTTTCAGCATTGCAGATTCGTCAAAGGTAACATCTCGGCTTAAGATGATCTTCTTTGACTCGGAATTCCATAGTCTGAATCCCTTAACTCCTTCACTAAATCCCACGAAAACAGCTTTCTTGGCTCTAGGATCCAGTTTGGATTCAGTTACATGAAAGTATGCTGGACATCCGAATATATGCAATCGATCATAATCAGAAACAGGTTGTCCAGACCATACCTCTTTGGGAGTTTTCCCATCAAGTGCAGAAGCGGGTAGTCTGTTGACTATATGAGAGGCATACATCAAAGCCTCTGCCCAGAATGCCTTCCTTAGGCCAGATTGAGAAAGCATACACCGAACTTTCTCCACCAACGTACGGTTCATCCGTTCTGCTATACCATTCTGCTGTGGCGTGCCAGGAACTGTAAAATGTCTGATTATCCCTTCATCCTGACAGTACTTCATGAAAGGATCTGATTTGTATTCCCCGCCATTATCTGATCTGAGTCTTTTAATCTTTTTGCCTGTCTGAGTTTCAATCATCTTCTTCCATTGAAGAAAGATATCCAGAACTTCATCCTTATGCCTCATGGTGTATACCCAGACATACCTGGAGAAATCATCAATAAATGTTACAAAATAATATTTACCTCCCAATGAAGCATTTTTGGAAGGCCCCCAAACATCAGTGTGAACATAATCCAGTGTTGCTTTTGTACGATGAATAGCGGTGCCAAACTTGACTCTTGTCTGCTTGCCCATGACACAATGCTCGCAGAAATCAAGTTTACCGGTCTTTGCACCTTTCAGGAGACCTTGCTTCACCAAACCTTGCAAAGTCTTCTCCCCGACATGCCCTAAGCGCATGTGCCAGAGTCGGGAAGTATCAGATGCCTCATCGTCGGAACTGCTAGAGACGGCTGCTCTTCCTGTGACTGTGTACCCGTCCAGAAAATATAAATTTCTCTGTCGAGTACCTTTCATTGCCAAGAATGCACCTCGTACAACCTTCAGGACTCCACCTTCCATGGTCACCTTGTAACCGCTGGAGTCTAAGACCCCCAGTGAAATTAGATTCTTCTTCAGATCAGGGACATACCTGACGTCTGTTAGTCGTCTGATTGTACCATCGTGCATTTTCAGGTGAACAGTTCCTATCCCTTTTGTCTGGCATGTGTTGTCATTGCCCATAAGTACAACTCCTCCGTCAAGCTCCTGGAAGCTTGAGAACCAATGCCTGTTGGGACACATATGATAGGAACAGCCGGAATCTAGAATCCATCTATCAGAATGGCTTTCTGATGATGAAACTGTAAAAGCCGAATCCTCTTCATTATCAGCTTTACTTGCAACATTCACATTAGATTTGTCCTTGTTTGGACAATCTTTCTTCCAGTGCCCTTTCTGGTGACAATAGGCACACTCATCCTTCGCAGGACGTCTGAATGATGATTCTCCTTTTGGCTTTGAGCGAGATGCTCCTCTTGATTTTGAGCGAGATTTACCACGCTCACTAGGCACTCCAGATCTTCTGTTGTTTGTCCTTCCTCGGGCAACAGTCAGTGCTTCTGATGTTGAGTCTCTGTGATCAAGCTGATCCTTCTTCCGATACTCATTATTCACCAGAGCATTAGAAACGTCTATGAATTTAACCTCATCCTTTCCATATAACAGAGTTGTGGTTAAGTGTTCATAGGTATCAGGCAAGGAATTTAACAACAGTAGTGCCTTATCTTCATCGCTAATTTCAACATCTAAATTTTGTAAATCAGCGAGAATTTTATTATAATTATCCAAATGCTCAATCATAGAAATACCTTTCTTGTACTGGAAACGAAAGAGCTTCTTCTTCAGGTAGAGACGGTTCTCTATGCTTTTCGTCATGTATTTGTCCTCCAGCTTTTTCCAGAGACTTGATGCCATAGTCTCCTTCATGACAAAGTACTTCTGGTCCTTAGCTAAACACAACCGAATTGTGCCACAGGCTTGACGATTTACATACTTCCAATCTTCATCAGACATATCCTTGGGTTTGGAACTCAAAGCAATATCAGATCCTTCCCGGAATAATAGATCCATAACTTCGCATTGCCACATACCGAAGTTGTTGCTGCCGTCAAACTTCTCAATATCAAACTTCGCGTTTGACATCGAGCTCCTTTGCCAAGAACTGCTGGTTGATGCTGATGGTTGAGCTTCAAAAAATTCTCCAGCTTTTGGATCTTCCATCGTGCCTATTAAAGCTTGTCTAAGTAAAAACAGTATTTAGAAGCGGATTTAGCAGAAACTGATGGCACGGTTGCGTCCGGAACGGTCGAAATAGTTGGAAACAGGTCCGACTCGGTTGAAAACGGGTGAAAATTGCACTGAGTTGGGCAAAAAACACTTCTGGACCGAGTTGACTCGGGAATATTCCGTTAGGATAACGGAATATTCTCTGACGGAATATTCTTTATGGACGGAATATTCTCTGACTGTGGGATGCTGACTTGTGCTGACGTGGCGCTGACTGAGCGCTGACGTGGCGCTGATGTGGCGATGACGTGGCGCTGACTGGGTGCTGACTGATCGCTGACGTGGCGCTGACGTGGCGCTGACTGGGTGCTGACTGAGCGATGACGTGGCGCTGATGTGGCGCTGACGTGGCGCTGACTGGGTGCTGACGTGGCGCTGACTGAGCGATGACGTGGCGCTGATGTGGCGATGACGTGGCGCTGACTGGGTCGTCTTCTTCGTTGAGAAATTTGCAGAAAATTTCTGGAAAATTTTCCAGGTTTGACCAAACTTTGACCGGAGCTAGAGAGTTCGTTAGAGCTCCGATTGAGACGCGGTCAGGTGCGTTGGAATCGTATTTCCGAGAGGAACACAACGGTATCCTCCAAACAGAGATTCGAGCACTTCGAATTTTCTAGACTTGATCAAAACCAAAGCTCTGATACCAATTTGTTGCGGAATGCCCTGAAAATTCGATAGAAAAATGCACACAACACACAAACGCAGATATTTACGTGGTTCGGCAATTGCCTACGTCCACGGGAGGCAGCAAACTGATATTATTAGAGAAATTAAAACAAATACAGAAAACAGAATTTCTCTCAGAATTCAGGAAGCTTTGCTTCTTTTCTGATTGCTCTCCCTTGCTTGTTGAGGGTCTTATTTATAAGGGAAAGGTAGAGACAATCCTCCCCCATTTTCAGCAATGAAACAAGGGAAAGGTAGAGACAACCCACCCCCATTTTCAGCAATGAAACAAGGGGAAAGGTAGAGACAATCCACCCCCATTTTCAGCAATGAAACAAGGGAAAGGTTGAGCCAATTTGTCAACAAACATCATCTTACCCAAGTCCACTTGTGCAGGTCTAATAACTTCTACAGATTCAAGAAGCCGAATTTCAGAAATCTTGGATAATTTATCAATAAGTTTAGCCAAAAAACTTCAGGAATCAATCAGAGATAAGTTATCTATCCCTCATGTGAACCCAACCTAAACCAAATATAATAAGAAGGTAGTAACCATTTTTACAAGGTCAACTTCTTAATATTTAGGGGTCATGATTTGTGTTAAACTCATTTTCTGAATATGATAAGTGAAGTACATAATCAACCCAACAACTACAATAAACAACAAACAAATCAACCAGATATAAATTAAATTGAAACCAAACTTAAATAAAACTTCATAAATTTGATTCATAAATAACTGATGTAGGTGAACTTATCAAAACAGAGCTTGTCAAACACTACAAAAATAATGATAACTCTCAAAATATATATGTCATATACTGAGTGCCTTTTAAACTATCATACAAAAATATGCTACAATTTCACCCAGCATATATCACATAATGCTCTACAAACATATAGATGAATACTAATGGTAAACTGCTTTCGTAAACTATTTTAAAATCATTTTCTTCACAGCCTCTACTGTTCTGTATATTCGTAGGCCGACCAGAAAACATGGTCCTTTTAGCATATCATACAACTAGAGACTTAAGAGTATAGGCAAGAAAATTATTGAATGCATGTTAGTTTCAAAATCGATTTTAAGAAAAAATGCCGTTGGTTCTTTCATTTGCAAAGTGATTAGACAGATAAAACCATGGAATGTAACAAGGCAGGAAAGAAGCGATTGGTAGAGACGTAGAGTAGAGAGAAGGTGAAAATAAATTAAAAGCATTAATTGATGAGAGATAAGAGAAAAAACTAATAAATTCATTTAAGAAGAGTTTACAAGTGGATTAATCTAGGCCATTCATACAGTAATAATCCAAGGGACATAAAGTTGTGTCAAAACTTGTGTAAAAAGTTGGGGCCATGGATCCTGCCCCATTTTTATATTTTAAAAATATTAAAATCTATAATGAATCTGGATGGGGATAGATATCTATAGACAATATCCATCCCTATTCCCGAAAATAAAATGGATATTATGATGACATCCATGCCTGCTTCATCCTCGAAATAATAGTATCTATCCCCATTTTAACTAGAGCGGATTCTTACGGATATCTGTATCCGTGGATAATTTTGCCATCTCTACTTCCAACGGAGGTTTTGTATCTCTTAAGATGGAAATCTATGAAAAGTTTAGTATTATAGGAGGGATTATGAATTTTAAAATCAATAGGGTTTGTTGTGCACTCGTGTGTTAGTTCAATTACTCTATGTCTCTATGTTTAAATTAGGACGTGTGATGTTAATGAATTTTTATTAAAAATAAATTTAAGTATTAATTGAAATAAAATAAAAATCAGGCCCCCATGGGCGTAGTTCAGTTCGGTAGCTAGATGGACAAGCTTAGGCTTGAATAAATAACTCTCAAATAACCAGTTCGAATCATACCAATGGTAAAAAACTTAAAATATATATATATATATAATCTGGATAGGTGGATAAATAAATACTGTCAAAAAAAAAAAAAATCAGATTAAATGTTATATGATTATGATTCAGTCTAGTCCAATTTAATTTTATGTACGAAAAATATTATAGATATATGAGTTCTCAGTTTCTCACATGCAAATCCTCGGAAATCAAATTTATTCTTGGTAATTTTTTTTATTTTTTTTTGGTTATTTAGCTACAATACATTACCGGTATATAATTGCCACGTAGATATGTGTAAAAGAATTATTTTTAATTTTTATTTATTTATATTTTGATTTTTGTAAACCTTTGGATTGAACACCTGAATATGAATAGCTGAAACGTTGACTTTATAAATAAAGTTACAAATTCAGTTCTACACAGGGGCGGACATAGGAGAGGGCTTGCCCGGGCTGTAGCCCGGGCAGCCCTCTAAGAAAAAAAAAATTCAATATGTAAAGGTATAATTACATAAACACCCCTAAGGTTTAATAATATTATAAAACTATAATATTTTATCTAAATTTAGTGAAATGTAAATATTTTATTGTTCATTGTAAAAATACACATAATATTATGGCTTCTAACATTATAGAATTAAGCTGTTTACAAGTTTAAATATATATTTTTTAACCTATAAGTTTAAATAATTGTTTATGCATAAATTTTATAATGTATTTCATATTATTGAGTAGTCCATTATTGAATTGGTATCATCTTATTATTAAAAAAATAAACAAATACTTTTATTAAGAATTATAATTTTTTTTGTTTATTCTTAATAAATGACTTGCATGTCTCGCACTAACGTTATTAATTCCATGTGCATTGAGGAAGAAAATCACAGAGTTTTCTCCATAATACACACCGAATTTAATAAATTTAGTGTGAGAGAGTTTGTGAGTCATTAATTAAGTATTATAATATATTGACTAAATACAAATAGATAAATAACTATTAATAGTTAAAGAGTTGACTTTATAATATTAGTGTGTACCGAGAAAAAATAATTTATATATATATAATTTAGCCCGGGCGGTAAATATTTCCTGGGTACGCCTCTACAACTTAATTTACGAAAGAATAGTCATGAACAAAATAAATAAATAAATTAGAACTGTTTTTACCGAAGAAGGCTAGCTCCTTTATCGATATATATATATATATTATATTATATGTACATTGTTTTCATTTTGCATTTTGGGTCAATATGGAACGTAACAAATTAAATAATTTATTGTTTCAAAATACAAAACGATATATAATAAATAAAAGGGCAAATTGCACTAAACCCTTTGAGGTTTGGGTAAGTTACACTTAACTGGAAATGTTTTGTTATTATACACTAACATTCCCAAGACTTAAATTTGACTTTTAAAAAACCTAAAATGCCCCTAGTTATATTATTTTATACTTTTTTTTTTTTTTTTTTTTACCTTTTAACCAAAAACTTTATAAAGTTTAATAAAATAAAAAAATTTAAATAAAAGATATGATTCATTAAATAAATTAATGGTTTACAAAAAAAAAAATTTAAAATAAATAGTTTAAAATAAATAAATACTTTTTAAAAAATCAAATAAATAAATAGTTTTAAAAAATCAAATAAATAAATAGTTTTAAAAAATTAAATAAATAAAGGGTTTAAAAAAATAAACAAATAAATGAAAAAAATTAAAAACATTATTATTTTTTAAGGATATCCATTAATAGGGACAAAAAAACTCTAAATATCTAAACTTTTACAATAAGGATGATGGTGAGAGAAGCTTCAAGGTTCCCAACACTGGGAGTTTTCTTATCTTCTTCAACCACTTATTTATTTATTTAACCTATTTATTTATTTGATTTTTTAAAACTATTTATTTATTTAATTTTTTAATTATTTATTTATTTGATTTTTAAAACTATTTATTTATTTAAAACTATTTATTTATTTAATTTTTTAAAACTATTTATTTATTTAATGAATCATATCTTTTATTTAATTTTTTTATTTTATTAAATTTTATAAAGTTTTTGGTTAAAAGGTAAAAAAAAAAAAGAAGTATAAAATAATATAACTAGGGGCATTTTAGGTATTTTAAAAGTCAAATTTAAGTCTTGAGGGTGTTAGTGTATAATAACAAAACTTTTCCAGTTAAGTGTAACTTGTCCAAACCTCAAGGGTTTCAGTGCAATTTGCCCTAAATAAAATTACCTCTCATGATCTTGATGGAGTAAAAGATACATACTATCAACTAATCAACACAAGAATTTAAACAAATTTCTTATATAAAAATTTGGTAATGTCATGTATGCCCTATAATTACACACAAAAAAATAAAAAATTTCAATGACATGAATACAATATCATCCAAAAGCTTTGACAATTTTTATGAAAAGAAATCGATTTTACGATTCCTTGATCTGATTACTGTTTCTTGCTGTTGCACAACCAAGACCGAGCATTTACCGCCATGATCAACCGATGCAAGAATGTCTCCCAAAACACCCATTTCCGGGAATTCACTCCATTGTTGCAGCCCTGAAGTCTGTGGAGACTCCATATTGTATCTTCTCCCAACAATAATCAGATCAAATTCAGTCACCATAGAGTGAACAATTATGGCTGTTTCAGGCCCGTCTGCGACCCCCTTCTCCATGTAACTTACATATCCATTACTCTTCACTTCTCTCAGCATCTCATTGTCTATCACTGCATTCCAATCTTCGTGATGAGGGCTACCTTCATTTTCCGGTGTTAGATGAACAATAGTAAGAACAACCCTAGTGTCCTGAGCCATGCGTTTCGCTAGCGTAAATGCTTCTCGATCATCACTACCGCCCAAGAAAATCATTGCTATTTTGTACGATGGAAGCTGATCCGGAGATGAATCCACAGGCATTGCCGGACGTTTCATGTTTCCGCGGTCTACGAATATTCCGACTGAACAAGGAGCTTTTTCAAGAACCCTAGTGTTTAGGGTTCTTATGTAATCTTCATCTGATTCGATAGACCCATCGATGTACCATCTACGATGGAACGGGAGGATTATTAGGGATGCAAGCTTGTCCAATGCAAGAGTGCAGATATCATCATGCATGAGACTGGGCGGAGAGACGGCCGTGAAAGCGTTGACAGACACAGCTCCCCAGTTGCTTCCTTCGAATTTGTCGAAAGAGAGGATGAGATTTTCCGAGTAAGAGTTTGTGAAATTGGTTCTTCGTTTCTTCTGGTGGGAAATGAAAATAGGGTTTGCTTGGCCACTGAGCTTGATGAGATGGAGGACGTTGACGATCATAGGGTTTTCTTTTGTAGGACATGTAGCTTCCAAGAGGTTGATGACAGAATTGACATTGTCAGGGACGTGAATTACAGAAACTATTGGTAGCTCCGAATAGGGTTTCCAATGCATGAGGCTTCTCTTGTTGTAGCCTGCATATTTTTTTGTATGATCATAGAGACATTTCACCACAACAGGCACAATGCTTGCCACATATAGGATAACACAAAACATGAAACCAAGCAAGTTATGGTCTATAATCTGCAAAACATATCAACAAAAAGATCGGAATTAGTTTATTAAAAAAAAAAAAAAAACACAAAGAAACCCTCTTCTAATTGCTACCATAAAGTTTAGGGTATGTCTGATCTGATGCATCTTTCATTTAAATTACACCACGTGATATAGGTCGTTAATGACATTTGTTCTCAAGTCATATGGTGCGATATGAATAGAAGATGTGATTAGGGTAGGGGGTAAGTAATATTGTATCATACACAGATAAATTGTACACTAGAAAAAAAGCCCGATACCTAAAGTGCAGTTCAGGTGCATATGATGATGCATCTTCCATTTAAATTACATCATGTGACATGGATCGTATGTTAAATACATTTACTCCCATGTAATATGATGCGATATGAATAAAAAATGCATGAAGTAATATTGTACGAAAGAGGAATGTAAATTACATACATTTAAATCGTAGAGGGATGTGAACAGGCCCAAGTCAATAATGCCTTTGGAGCTCATCAAGAAAGCAAGTGCAAGAGCATCCTTCATAGGCATCTTGGTGAGATATGATGGAAGAAAGCAGGCAATGAGTTTCACAAACGGACACACCACTGCTAACGCCACACCCACCTTCATCGATTTGTGGCCCAAGTCGATATCCAAAGTTTTTAATCTCAACCCACAACTTGTTACGAATAAAGGCAAAAATAAGTTGTTAATCATCCTCTCGAACTTCTCCACCAACGCAGACCCCAAAGGCGGTCCATGTGGGATCGCCAAGCCAAGAATGTAAGGAGCGATGAGCGTGATATTGAACAATCTAGAGAGAAATACACAAACCAGAAAAGTCAAGATGATCACATAAATGCAAGTTTCATACATAGGCTTCCCTTCGGGTATGTATCTGATCACCATCAACATCGCTGGACGGAGCACGAGAAATACGAAAGCAAAGAGGGCCATCACATATATAAACTCAGTAAGAGCAGCATTTCCACCAGATTTTATCCAGACTCCAAGCAAAGTAGCACCAATCAACAAGAAGAGGCTGAAAAGATCAGCTGTGATTGCTGATGAGAGGGCTAATCGTCCGAGTTCCGAATTCAAAATCTTCAATTCACTGAGGAGAAGAGTGATCACGGGGAATGAAGTCATGACAAAGGATGATGAGAGGAAGAGAGTTTGAAATTTAGAAACCTGTTCGGTTATCGGGTCGAAACTGAGTAGGATTATTGGGACAGCACAGATGAGAGGTGCAATTACAGAGAGAATAGCAATGGAGATGGTCCTTTTGTTCGCTGTGAATATCATGCCGGGATCCATTTTCACTCCCATTAGAAACAGAAAGAAAGAATAGCCAAAAGTTGCTATTGTGCCAAGAACTTGTATACTCTCATCTGTCCACAAAACATCTGATTTGTCGTGCAGTATTGCATGAGATAGTGTCAAGCCAGCCTAGTTATTCAAACAAAATCAACACATGAAACAATTCTTAGTAATAACAAAATCAACACATATAGAAACAAATAAGAAATGGAAAATACAAACTATATAGAAAAAGGAAAAGATGACGGGCACATACGATAAGCTGTGAGGTGAACAATGGCAGCCCTAGGCGCTTGAGAAAGAAATGGAAGAATTGAGTTAAGACGAAGATCAAAGTGATTTGCAACTCAAGTCTGGGCAATGAGTAGTTGTACCATTTATAATTTGCAGCTGCGATATCATCATCACTTTCGTTTCGAAATATATCTGGCCCCAAACCAGCAGATTGTATCTTGGGTGGAATTGTAAGGCAAACCCTACTAGCATTGACCATCTTTTACTTGTTCTCTTTCTCTCTGTCTCTTCTTGTTGAAGATGATGATTATGGAGATGGAGAGTAATGTAGTTAGAATATGCTTTAATGAAGAAGAAGAAGAAGAAGTGCTTATAAATACAAAGTTGAAGATGATTGGAAATTAAGAAATGAAAGTCAGCTGGTGATAAGAGTTGACTATAACAGCTCTTTATATTGCTATTTTAGTTTTTTTTGGTGGTTAATTCACAATTAATGTGGGTTTAATCATCATTTTTAGTGGTAATAGTGCCAACAAGTTTTGGTTTTTTCTGGCCTTTGAACAAAAAAAGTAAAAAACTAGTGTAACTGATGAGGAGTTAGAAAAATATGGAGATTCTCTATTCCTAATTTTGAACAGTTTGACATATATCTATATATTACTATCAATGATACATATTACACTGGGTCAGTATTTTGGTTGTAACTGTATATTGTTTTTGTTACTATTTTTATATTATTTTCAAGATTTTTTTCTCTCTCTTTGAAGTGAAAATTTTAAATCTTTTTTTTTTTTTTTTTTCAGAACACCGAACATGTTTGAATTTTTCTAAAGGACTGAAATATAAATTTGAATGACATGTTTTTTTTTTTCTCTTCATATCTGAATGTATTGTCAATATGTTTGTTTTTTAAAAGTAAAATTGTCTGAAAATAAGTAATTTTACATTTTATACCCGTGTTAAACAATTATACATATAATATGGAATAAACACAATCCAAAAATAATGATTATATATGAACAAATATGATCATGATCTTCTTCTTCCATTACAAACAAACTTCATTTTTATTAAGAAAAGAAAATATTTTTTTTTTTTCGAAAAATAAAAGGGGCAGCAGGAAAACTCACACGAAACACTCTAAAAAAATAATATATAAATACATCACCCTAATATCATAATAAAATATTGATTTTAAACTCCAATATGAGAAGTGATTAAGGTTCTTTTTTATTTTTAAAGCTATTTAAAATAAGTAATATATTAAAATAAAGATTCCTATACCATATATAATTATGATGAAATTGGAAATATGTTATATACGGGCATAGTATCAAAAGAAAATATTTTGGATTGCATTTAATGCAATTCAGTGATTTGTAATGAAGTGAAAAGTCATGATACTTTTTATTTTAAGTTGTTTTTGGTATTTTTAAGTTGTTTGACCATTTAAAAAAAAAAAAAAAATTTAATAATTATGATTCAGACTTATTAAGTTTTAAATGGAAAACACAAACGACCTTTAATCAAAGTTTTTCACTTAATGATCATATATATATTTTTTCACCTCCTGCTTAATTTCTTCCTTTCTCTAAAGCATATTAGAGAGGCTAAGATAATATATTTTTTTTGAACGGCAAAAAAAAAAAAAAAAAAAAAACCAACAACGGACAAAAAAAGGAGCTACAACACAGTAGGCAGCAAGCCAAACAAAGAGCAAGAAACAGAGCAAAATCAGGGCCCCCACCCAAGCTGCCAGCAAAAACCAAACAAAACACCGCCGCAAAAACCAGCTACAACCAAAAACAACAGCAAATTAAATACAAATTGGGTATTACCTCCTTAAAATAAATCATGAGATTATAACAACACCAAGAGATTTATACATTCAAGTTGAATTATATTTCAAAATAATTGAGATTTTGTTAAATATTAAAACTAAAGTTACATACAAGGCCGGCCTTGAAATTTTTGGGGCTCGAGGCGAACTATAGAATATGAGGGCCTTGATACTCTATGTATGTTTACTTGATTTTTTTTTTCTCTAATAAATACTTGTAAAAATCAATATAATTACTCAAACTCAAGACTGTAACAACAAAATAGCAAAAAAAAAAAAAAAAAAAAACAAAGTTACCAAAATAAAAATGTTATAATTGCATCAAAGAATAAATCATTTAAACCTTACTTGTTTCACATTTTTAGCAACAAAAGTATTAATTTAGCTTACATGTTTTCGAAAAAAGAAAAAAAAAAAATGAAGTGTATTGATTTAATTACCTTCGAAACAACGACTTCTAAATTTTCTTTTGAATTTTTGTATAAAGAGAGTATTGAGTTTTTTTTTTTAGAGATATAAAAGATGATTATTTGTGACAAACACGAGTGTTGCTAGGATTTAACCCATTGCCACCCTTGATGCAATGTTGTTGTTGTAAGAATGAATGGGTTTCTATTGGTGGGCCTTAAAAAAAATTATATGTGTATGATGGACCTTTTTAAAAGTCATTTATGGGCCTGCTGTTTTTTTTTTTTTTTAAAAATCTTAGACGGACTACATTATAAAATCATTTTTTAAAAATGCAATTTGAGGGCCCTTTACAATCGGGGGCCTTAGGTGGTTGTCTTACTGGGCTTCTCCTAGGGCTGGGCCTGGTTACATAAAATAGTAAATTTATAAGTTTTATAAAATAGTAAATACATGTAACATAAAAATAAATTATACATACATATTTATATATACCATTAGATTCAATTATTTTGACTCAATCTGCATGCATTTGTCAGTGCTTATCCATAATCTATGGCTACACACAATGCACTGATGTATTTTATATAAGTGCGTATGGAGGAGAAAAGGAATATATATATATATATATGCATATTCTCTCCTTTTCCTTTATTTTAACTCATTTTCCCTTAATAGTAAACCACTAGTTTTCTAGGGGTTTTTGTTTTTCCTTATTTAGCCATGAATGAGAAAAATAAGTAAAGGATTTATTGATAGCGAAAAAAAAAAGTAAATTTATTTTATCAAAGATATTTCCAGCTTGCTGTAGAATATTAGGAATTATAGAAACATACTTCTGTTTTGAATCACTAATTCCCACCGGTGGTCGGTGGAAATTATTGAAAAATTCCAACCAGTGATAATTAGTGATCCTATACGAATTTTTTGTGCGGGATCCCACATTAGAAAGTTACTTATAAATTAAAATGTCACTTATCCAATCACTTTTTATTTTTCAATCTTTATTCCCAATCCCATCACTTAAATAATTGTATAAAAATGTGTTTTAAATCAACTTAAAGCACAACACTTAGAGAAACATATTAGGTTAACAATAGTGCTACTTTGTCCAAATTTGATGTCTAAATAATGTGGATCCTTGATTTATTTATATTAGAATTGCATGATTGAAATGATTGGATTTTAGGGACGCCACATTATTTGGACCCCAAATTTGGATAAAATAGCATTACTTTTAGGTTAATTAAAACAGCTGTAAAACGAGACCACATCACAAAACAGACAAAGCACAAACAAATGCAGACCAAAAAATGAAAAAAAGAAGATCAGATATCGCCCCACTCGAAGAGATCCCCATTCATACTCGAACCTCTCTTAGTAAACATATCTGCAAAGGAGTTCGACACTCTAGAGTTGAAGACTACTGTTGTGTTATACCAAGGACGTTCAAGAAGGATCGAATGTCGTAGATTACATCTATATGTTTAACACTGCCAAAACCTTCGTTGTTGACCCACGAAATTGTTAGGTTTTGGCTTGTATTCCCAAGTGAACATAATGTTAACCAAACATGACTCAACTTATGTGAAAGAGGAAACTTCCTGAAGTCGTGGATAACGTTTGGAAGTAGGTGTTCGTGTTTAGGAAGATTTGGAAGCCTGAAGATTAGCTGGAAAAGGAAATCTGGGAAGAACCACGGTGTAGACTGCGACCAAGGCAAGGTGCATAGAACTCAACATAGGGGTTGGTCGATTCTATTGGGTTCAGTGCCATGTGGAGTGCAGTAGAGGCAAGAGACGCAAACCGTGGTATTCTGAGCAGTTGTTTCTAGAAATATTTTGCAGTTCAGGGTGCGGGCAGCAGACTGTGGCCCATTCCACGGTAATGACAAAAGTTGCACGATGTGAAACAAGAAATCACGCGGAATAAGAAATCTTTTGTGGAAAAGGAAAGGATCGGAGTTTCTCTTTGTGCTGAACAAGAAAGTCTTGAGCATAAAGGAGTAGGACTTTACGTGGATCATAAAGACTTGTGCATGTAGGAGAAGGTTTCCTTGTTGGTTTTAAACTTCCCTAGTACTCTAGTATAAATACATGTAATATATGTTTCTTGAGAGTAGAGCAAAAGAAACACCAGTAACATTAGAGAGTGGGGAGATTCAGGTGGGAGACCCCATGAGAATATCTGGAGAGGGATCCGGGAAATATCCGAGGATCAAGAGGGGGATCCGTGGGTGCTATTCAGGAGAGACCTAGGGGGAAATTCGCGCGTGGGAGGGCGGTGGGGGCGGGCTTGGAGGTGTTGTGTGTGCACTCGAATGAGGACCCAATGAGTGTTGTGAGCTGAAAGCTAGGATGTAAACTCGATTGTGAGCTTTGGGGCTCGGTAAGGTTCAATTGTTTGGGGTTTCAGGTTAGAGAGAGAATCTTGGAGAGTGTGGTTGTACAAATTTAATACATAATGGATTATTTTTTTGTTGTCCTGACGGCCTGTGGTTTTTTCCCTGATTTAGGGTATCCACGTATATCTTGTGTCTGTGTGATTAATTTATTTTCTCTCATCTTATTTTACTGCTAGTAGACTCTATTTGTTAAGTGTGAATATTAGGCATGTCGCTTTTGCGTTCATCAATTTAATAAATTCCCAACCGAAACTGCAACCTTAGAATCACTAACAATGACTATGTCCCTCTCCCCACCAAATTGTGATTAGCAACACAAATTTCACAGGCCCTATGGGTAGCTTTTATCTCAGCCGTATTCGAATCCTGGGCCAAGATAATATTGAATTGTCATTCAAAAACAACATAGTGAGTGTTTCTAAGGTAAATATCAGGTCAGATATCTAAATGTTGAATTGCTTAAGAATTACATACAAACATTAGAAATGTTCTTGCAGGAGTTGAATATGGATTAATTTTTTTTTTTCAACATTCTTCCAATCATCAGAAGTGCTCACCGATTGTTTTTATATTTTTTTGGAATAAGAAAATAAATTTACAAATTAGAATCAGAGAAAGAAAATTATTAGTGTCAAATCCAGTACAAAATGATAGCCAAATTGTTTTTCTTTTGAAATTTTACAACTAACGAATCAGGTTCTATAAGACCCGTGAGATTGAACAATATATGAGTGGCATTATACATATGGAATGAGAGATACACAATAGTTGAGAGATGATGTGTCAATGATTAAAGTTTTTAGATCTAATTAATATATAATAATAATATTAATAATTATTATTATCATTATTATTTCTAAACGAAAAACTATAATGATTTGGCTTAGTTTGGAAGAGTTTCTTCAAGTAGATCATTTAGGAGTAGATTTTTTAAAGTAGACATTCTACAAATAGAGCTTTTAATAGGAAGATGTTGATCATTTGGTTGTCAATTAAAAAAAGCTTGATTATCAAAATATTCAAAAACTATTTTAAACGATAGGGTTATATTAGACATCTTAGTATTATTAAAAAAACTCAAAAAGATCTACTTGGAAAAGCCTAAAATTTGAGCTTCTCTAAGTAGACGTATAACAGTTTTTTCAATAATCTAAAAGCTATACTGAGTGACAATCAAATGACACAAATTTTTTTTGAAAAGAAATTTTTTAATTAAAAAAACTCTTTTAAACGGTAGACAATCTCTTTCAAACGAATACGAAATCACTATGTTTTTGCTATATATAAAGATTAAGCTTTTATTCATACAATAGTTTAATAGTTATAAAAGTAAAGCTAAGACAATAGGATCATAAATCATTAAACCACTTTAAAAATGATTACTTACCTATTAAAAAAAAAAATAAAATAAAATAAAATAAAAACTCAACTTTACAAATGCACTAATGGGCTTGTGGATGAAAGGCAGCCGATTTTAATGGTGGTACTGTTAGATGATTTATTTGGATATGTCAATTGAGGATTTCCTTGGATATTAAATTTGAATGAGATCATGGGCTTTTTAATGGGCTTTTTTCTTCTGTTTTCCCAGTAAAGTTGTTGAGTGATCAATTAAATTTTATTTTTAATAAAGCCCCAATTTATTCTATTGGTATTATTTTTTACATCTATTTTTTTTTAAAAAAAAGAATATAAAATAACTGTTTTTTTTTTTTTAAAAAAAAAGTAAAAAGACACAAACAATTTAACTTCGAATATTCCTATAATAGTGATTTGTTATTCCCATATCATCCCATAATTTGTATGATAATGACAACTCACTAAATACATCGTGTTGAATTTTTGGTTGTATAGTTTTATTCAAATAATATAGATACTACCGCATTTTATTCTTTTGTTTGGGCTATTGATTAATGATATTTAAAAAAAAAAAATTATTATTGTTATTTACAAATAATAAAATTTATATTTATTTCTAAATTATGTGTTCAGTGTTGAATGATTAATTAGTTGATTATTATTTGTTACGAGTTACAGTAGAAAAATTACATTGTCCAAATATTTAACCAAAATGTTCTATAATTTTAGGTTATAATGTAAAAAAAATAAAAAAATAAAAAATAAAAATGTAAACTTGATAATACAGTTATTCTACCGGGAATGTTTTTAACATTTTCAATTTCATATTACAATTACAACATATACTACTATACGCATTTTCATTTTCAGATTGTGATCAAATTGACACCAAAAACCCTGTTTTTATTTAATTTCTTTTTTTTTTTTAAACGGTCAATGAAAAAAAAAAAAATGCTTACTAAACGCCCCCTCTGCATTTCATTTTTTTTTAAATAAAAAAATAAAGACCATGTCAAATCTCTAAAAATAAAGACCTGCATTTCATTTTCAGATTACAATGAAGTGAAGATTCAAACGCATACAATTTAATCGGTAATCAAGTAACTATTTCTCTTATAATCATTTTGTTAAAGTATGTATAAAAGTATATACATTAAAGAATTAAAAAAAAATGATATAAATAAAAAAGAACAAAAAAAAAAAAATGTATACAATTAATTAATGAAATTAAGTTACATTCCTACTACTGTCTCTTGTTGTTGCACAACAAAAACTGAGCATCTACCACTGTAATCTACTGATGCAAACAGATCCCCAAGAACTCCAAGTTCTGGAAACTCACTCCATTCTATAAGTCCTGAAGTCTGTTGAGATTCCAACTTGTCTCTTCTCCCAACGATTATCAGATTGAAGTTATTCACCACAGATCGAATAATCATGGCGGTTTCTTGTCCATCGGCAACCTCCTTGTGCATGTAATTTATATAACCATTTGTCTTGACGTCTCTCAAAACCTCAGAGTCCCGCATGTCTTCCCAATGTTTATTGGCACTGGGTTGAGTATTATCATTAGCAGTCAAATGGAGCACTGTTAGAGAAATCCTAGTGTCCTGAGCCATGCCTTTGGCGAATGTCAATGCCTCTCGATCATCGTTGCCTCCCAGGAAGACCAACGCGATGTTGTATGATGGAAGATCATTATGGTCCGGTGATGATGATGAATCCGGAGGCATCATCGTTGCTCGTCTCATGTTGCCACGGTCAACCAAGATTCCTACAGAACAAGGAGCCTTTTCAAGAACCCTAGCGTTTAGGGTTCTTATGTAGTTGTTATTGGATTCGATGGAGCCGTCCATGTACCTGTTAAGAAACACACATGTGAAGTTCAAGTTGATGAGATGAATCCCGCATTGAAAAAAATATATAATAAGAGGAGTATAGATACTCATTCATGTCACAACCCAATAGATTAGTCTTTTGGAATGTAAGACTATCCATCAATATATACACCAATTCAATCATAAACACATAAAAATTCACAACTATGGAAAGTTAACGGTACCATCTGCGATGGAACGGGATGATCACAAGAGAAGCGAGCTTGTCAAAAGCGAGAGTGCAAATGTCATCGTGCATGAGGCTCGGCGGAGAGATGGCTGTGTAAACGTTGACAGAGACAGCTCCCCAGTTGTTGCCTTGGAAGTTGTTGAAAGAGACGATGAGATTCTCGGAGTAGGAGTTGCCGGAGAGAGTTCTATTCTTCTGGTGGGAGATGAAGATTGGTACTGCTTGTCCACTCAGCTTGATAAGGTGAAGAACATCGACAGTCATGGGGTTGTCTTTGGTCGGCCATGAAGCTTCTAAGAGATTGATGATGGAATCGACATTGTCCGAGACATGGATCACAGCAACTATTGGCAACTCCATGTTCGGTCTCAAACCCATGAGGTTTCTCTTGTTGTAGCCTGCATATTTTCTCGATGGGTCGTAGAGATGTTTCACCGCAAGAGGGACAAAGCTTGCCAAGAAAATGATAACAAAGTACATAAAACCATACAAATCTTGTTCTATAATCTGCACAACATGAAGACAAAAGATTAAAAATTCGTTAGATTTATTGATTGAATAGATATAAACGTAAATATTGAAGGGTTCATATGTGTGAAACTTAGCAGAGGAAGGTGTTTGATACAAACAGCAACGTGTTTGTATAAATGCTTGAAACAGAAACTTTAACTCAAAGAAGAAGAAGAGCTCAGCTCAACAATGGAGAAAAATTTAGCAATGTTAATTGGACTCATAACCGACTAAATTAGTCTTTTGGGTTAGATGTTGATAGAATAGATATAAACGCAAATCCAAACAATACAAAACGACTCAATTTAACAAATCAATAATTTCTAACAAAATTCAATTAAAATCATACATAAAACAAGCTTGTGACGAAAAAGAAGTGGTGGGTTACGTTTACATACCTCTGCATCGACAAGGTATGTGAAGGCGGCCATTTCGACAATGCCTTTTGAGCACATTATGAGAGCAAGTGCAAGAGCGTCCATCATAGGCATCTTGTTATACAAATGTGGAAGAAAGCAAACCGCAAATTTCACCAGCAGAGCTACAATGATGGTTGCTGCATTGACCGTTATCAACGGGTCTTTGAAGATGTTGAATGATTTAAATCTCATGGCACAACCAGTAACAAACAATGGCAAAAACAAGTTATGGACCATGCTATCGAACTTGTTCACCAAATCAGACCCCAATGGCGGTCCACGTGGGACTGCCAAACCAAAAACATATGGCGCCAAGAGCCTGAATACACGGTTCCATTTAGTGAGGGATATGCAAATCAGAAACCCAAAAATGACCGCGTAAACGAAGGCTTGGTTCACAGGATTGCCTTCTGGCGTGTATCTCACTATCATTGTCATTGCTGGCCGGAGCACGAGCAAGACAATGACAAAGAAGGCAAAAACACTTCCCAAAAAATTAAGAAAACCGGATTCATC